>PRKT01000309.1:321438-341714 GCA_003671525.1 Saccostrea glomerata
GGGGTTGGGCGGGGCCACAATAGGGAATCCAAGTTTTACATAGAAATATACAGAATAAATCTTTGAAAATCTCTTTCTCAAGAACTACTGGGTCAGAAAAGCTTAAACTTATGTGGAAGCATCCTGGGGTAGTGTAGATTCTAAATTGTTCAAATCATGACCCCCGGGGGTTGGGCGGGGCCACAATAAGGAATCAATGTTTTACATAGAAATATATAGAAAAAATCTTTGAAAATCTTCTTCTCAAGAACCACTGGGTCAGAAAAGCTGAAACTTATGTGGAAGCATACTGGGATAGTGTAGAATTCAAATTGTTTAAATTATGATCATTGGGGTAGGTTGGGGACACAATATGTATTACAAGGGGGAAATCTGGTAAAGAACGAAATGGCCAAAGCTTCTCAGGTGAGCGATGTGGCCCATGGGCCTCTTGTTATGCCTTGCCATGAATATGGCATTCCGTCATTTCGTTTTTTATGTCCTTCCATCCTTCTGTCCTTCCGTCACACTTTGCGTTAAGCTCTGTTCAAAGCTCAGTTTCAAAGAAAGTATCGAAGATATTTTCATCAAACTTCATATGCTGATAGATATTGATAAGAGCTTCGCAACTGCATCAACATTTTCTGACCTTGACCTTTCCTTTGACCCTGACCACAATTTTCTTAAATAAGTGTTTAGCTCAGTTTTATTTTTAAAGATACCATTCTAGATATTTTTATCAAACTTCATATGGTGATACACATTGATGGGAGATATGCAACTGCATCAACATTTTTGACCTTGATCTTTCCTTTGACCTCATTTTTCCTAAATCAGTGTCAAACTTCATATGCTGATACATACTTATGTAAGCAATTCAACTGCATCAACATTTTTGACCTTGACCTTTTATTTGACCTTTCCTTTGACCTTTGACCTCACTTATCTTTATTTAGTCTTTTTAATAGCTCAGTTTTAAAGAGACCATTCAAAATATTTTTATCAAACTTCAAATGGTGATACACATTGGTGAGAGATATGCAACTGCATCAACATTTTTTACCTTTCCTTTGACCTTTTGACCTTGCTTTTCCTAAATCAGTGTCAAAATTCATATGCAAGATACATACTGATGTAAGCAATTCAATTGCATCAACATTTTTGACCTTGACCTTTTATTTGACCTTGACCTCACTTTTATCAAATTGTGTTCAAGTCAGTTTTAATTAAAGCAATACTTCCAGATAGTTTTATGAAACTTCATATGTTGATACATATTGATGAGAGATATGTTGATACATATTGATGAGAGATATGCAACTGCATCAACATTTTCTTGACCTTTCCTTTGACCTTGAAATTACTTTTCTTAGATCAGTTTCAAACTTCATATGCTGTTACATACTGAAATGTAAGCAATTCAACTGTATTAACATTTTTGACCTTGACCTTTCATTTGACCTTGACCTCACTTTTATCAAATTGTTTTTAAGTCAGTTTTAAAGAAACCTTTTTAATATTTTTTTTCAACTTCATATGCTGTCTGAAACATACTGATGAGAGCTTTTCAACTGCATCAACAGTTTTTGACCTTGGCATTTCCTTTGACCTTGACCTCATTTTAATGAAATTAGTGTCAAACTTCATATGCTGGTACATACTGATGTAAGCAGTTCAACTGCATCACTATTCAAGATATTCTGATCAAATTTCATTCACTAATACAAATTTTCATATTGCATTACTAATATACCCTCGGCGGGGCATTCATGTCCTATGGACATATTTTTAGTTCTTTATGCGATAAGTAAGAAGTCACACCTCTGATATTATTTAATTTTTAATGTTTAGTGCCTTTATAATTTAATTTCTACCTAAATCTTGAGATTCTGGTATTCAAAAGCATTTATTTTTGATTTGGTTTTTCTACAGTTAATTACTTCAACTTCAGGAAATTCAAAAAAAAAATATTTATAAGGATACACTTTTTAGGTCACCTGAGTTATCTGAAACCACTGAACCAATTTCAACCAATTTTAGCATATAGCAGCAAAAGGGGGAATAAATATTGTATCTTGATTCTTTTATATACTATAACTATGTACAGTTATGGCTGGGTACATATGAGCTATATTTTTATTATCTGGAACATACATATATTGAAATCTTATAGGTCTCCTCTTTGTTGAAAATGAGCCAATAGGTCATTTTGAATGAACGTGTCAATGTAACTCTATCAGTTAACAGTAGTAAGATCATTTTTAAATCATTGTTCTAAAATAACATAAACATTTAATTTAAATTTGAATTTTGATAAAAGAAATGAGAATCAAAATTTTTCTGTTCTTTACTACAGGAACCGTCCCTATTTGCTGTTGCCAAGCTCTTGGAAACAGGGCTAGTCAATCTGCATAGAGTAGAGGTGCTATGGAAACCAGTGACCAATCATCTGTTAGAGGTAAGTCCTGTCAAAGGTCAACTGAGTGCTATGGAGACCAGTGACCAATCATCAGTGAGAGGTAAATGATGTCAAAGGTCAACTGAAGTATATTTCTGTCACTGCAAGTAGATTGACCTGAGTCATTGAATGGATTCAGTTTTACAAAACATTAAAAAATGATTTTTTAAGATACTTCGTGGGGGGTGATAATTTTAAAATCACTTCTGTTTTAAATGTTTTGTAAAGTATGTCAAAAAATGAAGGCTTGTTTGTCCATTAGCTTTTTAATATTGAACTGCTTGGCATGAAACAAGACCTTTGTTTATGAACTGAGAATAATTTCTCAGAAATAAGCGTCAATTGATACCCAAATCATGTTGCTGCATGTCTGAATTTGCAGAATTTGGTTTGATGTATCATGGGCAAGAAGAATTGGTTGGAAATGCTCAGAATATCTGTAACTTTGCATGTTTTCTTGGTCATTACAAATTTGTCTTGACTCTAATAAAAGTTTTAAGCTTAGCCCCTTTACATGGATGGATCATCAAAAGTACATATATAGACAATCAAAAGAACAAAGATGGACCAACAGAACTGTTCTGCTTTATACCATTACATGGATGGCCCCATCTGCATCTGACTGGTTAAAAGACCTACACAAAGGTTGCCATGAATTTTGGACCATCTAGATGTGGTTGAAATTAGGCCTGAGTAAAGAGGAAGCAGATTCAGTTTTTAGTAAGTTTAATTGTCTTTTTCTTTTAAATGTACTTTCAGACTTTGAAGTAGTTATTTTTTCAAAGGGATATGTATGTGAAGGCTGCACTGTATAATCCACCAATATTTTGATTATAAACAGAAAAAATACAATTGAAATATGTCTATGTCGTTCATTTTATTGTATAATGGTACATGCCTTCAACATCCTTTACCGACTCATTTCAAAGTGAAAAATTATGTGAACTTCTGTGCAAGCCGTAAAACATTTGTGTTGGTCGAGGAGAAAGTAATAAGAGTGCATTCTAGTGTCAGAAACCAGTAGTTTATTTAGATTCTGGATTTGTTTGTGATGATGTTGGTATAAGTTCAGCTGTTGTATATAGATATAGTATATAAATATAGGGATTAAAATTTTGTGATTGCTGAGGATGCTAACAATATTCCAGTATTGCATGCCTAACCTGTAATGATCTACTCCAGAAATCTCAACCTTTTAGAATTAAAATTAGAAAGCACATGTTTGTTGGATTTAATTTTAATTAACTGATGTCAAGATAGAATATTTGCTGATGTCAAGATAAAATATTTCCTTTGGATAAAGAAAATTCATTTCAATTTCTGCAGTGCCATTTTTGTGATAGGTTTATGTGTATATCTGACTTCTGACACCAGCTGTCATAAATAAATCTTATAAATAAATAATAAATAATATTTACATTTATTTATGCGAAGGAAATTTTTCCCTCCTTATCTGAAAGTATGTATATTAAGCTAGTACAGATAGCTTAAATGAACATCTTGTATATTCATTGACTGTCACTACATAGCATTCACAAGTTTGATACAATGATAAAAGAAACAACAATACAATTTTTTAAGCTCCCCTGAGCTTTTATGACTGAAAACTAGTATCTGTCTCTGTTATCTGTAAATTTTTGGCTTCCGCAAGTAAATCACTGCACTCTTTTATACATAAATTTATATGTACATTCCACTTATGTCTTTCTATATGAAATAAAGAATGTGGAAAGTTATGGCATTCAAAACACAGTAACACAGAAAGGGCCCGGTCTAAAAATTAAATCATGTCAAATTTTAACTTCAAAAACATTAAACCCTGTGCAAGTGCAGTTTCATAAGAGAATTTATGCTCACATTGAAGAGAAGCTATTGCAATGGCTCTACCATTATCTGTATTTCCCCCAAAATGGCTTAAAGTAAGGAGATCATAAGCTAGCTATTTTCCCATATTTCAGATCTTCATGGATAACCAATGATAAAATTTTCCAAAATTCTGAACTAGGGCATATTTTTCATTCGACTATAATACCAAATTTAAATGTTTGTATAAAGAACTAGAAAAAAATATCGTTAAAATTAATTATTTATAATCTACACTTCCTACATTATCACTTGAGAGAGTTTCATCTATTTTTTTTTTTTTTGACTGGGCCAATTTTGTTACTTTGTAGCCTCAGTTCTTTAGACCTGCACTTGACACTGAGGGCCACTGAGCAGAGAGGGATCTCTTTCATGCCAGCACCTACTGCAACACGGGACCTTGGTTTATAAGGTCTCATCATAGGGCTGTTCTTGGCTGTTCTTTATGGTCCGCATTGGAATTCGGACCAGTGACGTAAGAATCAACTCCTTACTCTGCAATTCTAGAGCAAAAGCTTTAGCCATTACTCTGACACTTGGGGGACCATGCTGATTTATGAGGTTAAAGACATGTTGAACTCAATGAATAGTTTGTTCATTCAACATGCCCCCCTCCTTTTTTAAAAAATGGTTTTTATTTCTTGGATAGATTAAGAAATATAATCTTTCAGTATAAATCATTTGATGTAGCTGACAGTTATGTTTTAGATAAAGTGATTGCAATTTGGTACATTCTAAAAATGATTAATATACTAAATTAATAAGATATAATTAAAGCTTAAAAGTATTTCTTTGTGTAACTAACACACTGACTACCTTTTTCAGCAAAGTATCTTTGGAACCATGCAAGAAGCTTGGAACATACCATTTGGAATATGACAGCAAAATAAGATGCCTGAGACACAGAAGTTTGGAATAATAATACAGAATTGGATATGGAATACTCAGATTATTGGTAAGAGGCAATTTAATAATCTTTGAGGCTGATGTTACGAGGTAAAATTATTGAGATTTAATAGGCATATTCTGATTGAGACTAGATATAGTTAAAATACATGTAAAATAATACATGACACAAGTATTATTTTACATAGTTCATTTTCAGGGCAGTAGATTTTAAGGTAAAAATGGGTAATTATAAATCCCCAAAGCTAATAATAAATACTTCCTAGTTATTAACAAAATTTGATATCTGATATTTAATTTCATTACTTTCCTTTAATTTGGAAGCATAATCAATATAACAACTTGGTCATAAGCAGGGATTCTGTATAGGCATATTAAGTTAAAAGGTGTTTTTTTTTTTTTACTGTATTTAATTATACCTATGCTCTGAAGGAGAGGGGTATACACTGTTTTACCCTTGTGTGTCTGTCTGTAACAATTTTTTGGTTGCACTCTTCTCAGCAACTACTCATTGCAGATGCTTGAAATGTCAACATATTCTTTGCTGAGGCATGTCATATGGTGGGATATATTTTTCTTTCTGTTTATCCATGTGTCTGTCCATACCATACATAACAAATTTTCGTCCCAGTTTTCTCAGCAACTACTCTTAACAGATGCTTGAAATTTAAGCACAATCTTTGTTGAGGCATGCCATATGGTGGGATTTATTTTTGTATGAACTGATGTCAATTTCCCATATTTGTTCATCTGCCCGTCAATGAACATGTGTATATTAAGATGATAGTTTATTTTTAATGTAATAATTTTGAGTCGAGAATTTCATTGTACATGTATTTTGATATATTTTCCACTCTGATTTTATAATGTAAACACCTGACATTTTTGAAAACGTGACATTTAAGACACTACTCACCAGAGAGAGACAAGGGAAGCTATTTTTCTTTTCACAAACATTTAGATAAAATTTAATCTTATTGTTACAGTAGTAAAGTTTAATTGCTTCTTATAGAACTAAAAGATTAGTCAACTAAATTGATAAATGACAAATAGCCTTCATTTTTTTTCTTCATCAAAATTCTTATTTTGGTGAAGAAAACTGTCAAAGATTCTCTATCTTCACTGTGTACTAAAAGGAGATCACCTTTAACTCTCAATTTAACTTTGCTCAATATATCTTGATGTCAAGGAATTCCAACAGAAAACAGATCCATAAACGGGCAAATTATTGTTATTTACTCCAAAGCCTTTTTACTGAAGCTGTTCCTGAAAAATAAATAGAAATTATGTTGTCATAATTATGGTGAAAAATTAAAAAAGAATAAGACTAAACAGTTAATCTTATAATCAGGCAAATGTGCAGTTGGTTCATGGTTTGTTTCTTGGCAAGCTTATTTAGAGTTGTCAAATTTTGAAGTCACAACCCTTTCAGACATTCTGTATGACAAAGTCAAATGTTCAGAAAATTTGTCAGATCAGATATAACATTGTCTCAAGCAGGGGTCTGTAGTTGCTAAAACACATAAAGTGTCATAATTAAGGGATTTAACCTATGATATACAATATAACCCAACTTGGGACAGTTTATGCTGATTTTTTAAAATTGTCATTTGGACCACTTTTCTTACAAACTTTTGTTATAGATAAATTTTTACCAGCCTTATAAATGGGGTTTTCTGATATTTTGCGACATCTTGGTGCTTATCTTTATTTTATTTGGGGGACTTTCTTGACAGTATTTGCAATGTTAATCAAGTTTCTTCATTCACACAATACAGTATTTTATTCCTCTCTGTGTAATTTGTTAGACCATTAGGAAACCCTGTGTTATTGTGATCTGTTTGAAAGGATTGAAGAGTCACTCACTTCAAATCACTTTGTCAAATAGTTGTAATCTTGTTAAAAGCATGATTGCAAAAAAAACAAAATCTCATTATTTTATAATGAAAAGAAGCAAAAAATCTCTAAAATTTCAGACCTTTAACTTTCATTAAAGCATTGAATTCTAATTATAAAAGAAATGTGCCAATTATCTTGAAACTTGGCAGAGAGTGCTGGACTTCAAAGTCATATGATAATGAAGCTGATATCAGATGTACTCATTCCCTGAGTAAAATTATCACCGAGTTTACAAAGAGTGTTCTGTTGTCAGAAATTATCAAGGGGAAATATCCAGAAAGCACTCACATTAAAGGGACTTAACTCTTGTATGAAAAGGGATTTGATCACCTTTTTTGTTGCTTTTGCATGAAAGGAAAGTCCTTGAAGTGCAGGTCGGCTTAGGATATCGGCACTTTGGGTTGGTTTATGATACTTGTCAAGAACTGCAAAGGAAATGTCTTCAGTTAATGAGTATTTTATTGTTTGAGTTCAGCTATGTACTTTTAATCAAGCATGATTGGAATTTTTTTTTCATTGATATTGAATCACAATAAAGAAAAAAAAAAGAATCGTGAAACTATTTTAGACTGAATTCACACTAGGGATTTAGCTAGGGCATGAAGAGTTTATATATAAGCCTTGACGAAGTCCCAAATCTTCCAATTAGTCTATTTGATTGTTTTTAAAGCAAATCTTTTGAATTCACTAGAGCTTACATGTTCCTTCTTGAAGTCACTGCTGCCAATTTATTTGTTTGTCTGTCTGTAAACAATCTTTTTGATATGTCAAATTATAATATAGGCTTTCTTGCCTGACCTTCCATCCAACCATCAGAGTGTTAGCGTTGAATGTCTCTCAACGAAAGGATCACATACATACAGCATAACATATGAGAATCTCCCAAGAAATAGTGCCGTTATGAATTGGTCTGTAGACAATACAAGACATTAAGGAGACATCATAACAGATCCTCTGATAGTAGAGAAAAAACCCTTTTGACAAAAAATTTATTAACTGACCTATTTGTTGACAAGGCAGCACTGTAATTACTTAATTGGCCTACAGTACCCTTTTCATACTCAATGCAGCCTTAGTACACGGAACGATAACTCCCTTCTGGAGGAACAGATAAGATTTCACTTTTAATTAATCAATACATGCCATCTTTTTTTCTGTGGAGGTGTAATTAATTCAGTTCACTAATAAATGTGTGTAATTAAATCTATCTGTGAAGCCTGTATGATTTAAGTAACTATAGAGGACTTCTATGACTTCCGTCAGAGTATTATAATTATTATGTCTGCAGGTGAGGTTTTTATTCATAGAGTAAGAAAGTAATATTGCCTTGTAGGCCATTTATTTCTCTGATTCAGTATGCCCCTCTCTCTGCTTTTTACTCCTCTCTCTCTCTCAGATCTTTCTCCCCCTCCCTCTCTCTCTCTCTCTTAGAATGCACTAACTGAGGCTTTTAGCATCTTCAGGCCATGCAAAGTTAATTCCTTGGTTCTCAGGCCTCTTTTTCAAGAAATATGATGAGGCAGGGAGGCATTTTTCTTCTTTTTTAATTGCTTCCAAAACATGATGAGGCAGCCTTTTACATTGTACAAAACCTCAAAAAATGATAAGGGAGCTAGGTAATTTGTTGTTTTTATTTTATTGATTTAGCAATAATAAGGGTCAATGAGGCACCCTTGGAATAGAGGGCCTGAGAACCAAGAAATTAATTTTTTATGGCCTTAGTTGACAGAATTAAATTGCAATTTCCTTGTCTACTATTTAAAGAAATGCATTAACAAAGGTGTTTATACATAGATTTTTTTTGTTTAAATATTCCATCAAACTTTGAGCTAAAGAAAATTTTTATGAAAATGACATCATCCTTAATATTAAAGCTGTATGATCCCCAAGTGAGTGTATCTTTTTACCCAGTTCATCATATCTATCAAAAGGGCCAATAATATTCTTTCCACTTATCCTGTCTTTTGTGCCTAACATATAAACTGAACAAAGAAATAATTCTTTGATTATTCAAAGAATGCTTGTAGTCTAAAAAATTGTGCCTAGACCTCTACTTAGAAATTCATTTTTGCATTGGATATTCCTAAGTTCACATGAATGTGTATGATGTCATGATGACATGGCTTGACCTTGGAAAGATCATATTGATCAAATTTTTAAACTGTCAATTAAGGAATCACTGTCTAGTTAGTAAAGTATGCCAGGGCATCAACAATAGTGGGGAACATGGGATAATTTGCATAACGGGCGAAGCCCGTTTTGCATAAATTATCCCATGTTTCCCACTATTGTTGATGCCTCTGGCATACTATACTAACTAGACAGTGATTCCTTATATTTCCATTTCACTGTAAAATAAAATTGTAGATTTTAACTTTAAAAATGCAGACATAGATTTAAATTACACGAGGATTCCCATCCCAATTTCAATAGTCCTAGCCCACTGACGTCAAACACAACGGCAGCCGCACGAAATTTTCATGCATATTTGGTCTTCTTAGCGTCAGACTCAGAGACAGATACGCACGAGATTTGCATGCATACTAGGCCTCCTTAGCTCCTGACCTATCGACCTGCCTAATTTACATTCCGGCAGAATTATCAGGAAATCAACTCCGCTATTTTTCAAAGGGTTATCGTAGAGAAAAAATTGAGAAATGGAAATATTTTCAAGACAAGGGAATAACTGTCCTTGACATATCTTATAATTGAGAAACATTGAAAGCTCACACTGTACACATACTAGATTGCATATGACCAGAAGTGTACAATGACATTTATTCAAGCACAAGTGCAAAGACCCAGATAGGACTTTCTAAGGGAGAAAAACCTTCTAATGGAGAGAAAGAGAAAAGCATACTTCACATATCTTGTTTACACGGCAACTTGACAACTCTTCTGTTAGATGGTCTAATTTCAATAAAACTTCTACAAGTTTAAGTCCTAATTCTCTTACTACACTACTTGAAATGTAACCAACGGAGCTACAACTTTAATCCAAAACTTCTGATTTACTGTATAGGATCTCTTGAAGAATTAATTCTTACATGTACTTTAACAATATTTTGAATATTGCATGTTTGTAGAAAACCAGACAGTGTTGGGTTATTTTTTATTTGACTCCTTTTTTATGTCTCCCCGTATCCTAGGCAGTCTTCTGAGACTGTGCGTCTAGGAGAATTCCATTCTGAGATGGAGAGAGATACCGGGCTGATGTAAGGCTACTGTAATTGTCTCACCCCAGTGATGTTGATTTTATCAGCGAGTTGTTTTTATTCTTCTGAATCAATTGTCAATGTTTGTTACAGTAGAGGATCTAATCTTGAACATCAATGTGTGAATCTTCCTGTCAGAGAACAACCACAAATATGGAAAATGATTTATTTTGCATCAAAAATGGCTCTTTTCTTAAAAGACATTCTTTGTCCTTTTGGATAGTGGATTAGCATTTGGGATGTTATTTATTCAGAAGGTCTTAATTCACAGCTATGAGGAAATTCGACTTGCAGATAATGTTTTAACAATGTGTAACAAATGTTGGCTATTAGTCCGGATAATGTTGGACTTTGAGACTGCAGACTTAGGGACTAAGAGACTATATATAATGTCATTAAAATATGTATCCAATTTTTGAAATTGATAATGTACTTTAAAAGATCAACTTATTTGAAATTGTTAAGAGTTCATGATTGTAGATATTTGAATAAATGATTGACATATATTATAATAAACAATTTAAGATCTATTAATCATGTTAAACAAAATTGTCTTCAAACATAACCCAAGTTTGTTGGGATAGTTCCTGGATCTTAGTTGACTGAGAGATTGATGTGCAAAGATTGAAATTTAAATAAATACATTTAACGTCTTAGACAATACTTTGATCCATTTCAAATTGTGTCATTTACTCGAGATCTAGATTTCTGCATCAAAGGGAAGATCACTCTGTTGCATAAAACTAGCATGGAATTGGAACTCTTCAGTGTGCAATGTTTAGAACTTCATTAAGACCTAGCTGCTACATCTGATGTTAATGTTATATCATTGGGGTTCAGGAAGGAGAAATGCATTCACAGTCTGAAGATAATTAAAAGCTATTGTGAAAAATTACTATCTAAGAAAATTGAAAATGCAATAAAAGAAAATCAAATAAATCTTAAAAGAAAACAAATGATTTCAATAAATGAATTTTAATAATCAGATTTTGAATGAATTCACATACATAAAATAACAATTTATTAATAATACTATACAGTGGTAGATATATAAATAAACACACAAAGTAAATATAATGGCATGATACCCCTATGGCAACGCAAGGATCAAAGTTACACACACTTGGGACCCGAATTTTAACTTCAGAATAAATGTTACAATGATAATTACACCAAAAGAAATTCATATACAAGACATACAGTCTTAACTACAATTTGTGTAATTACCATGGTAACTTGTGTAACTTTCATCAGTTGCCATAGCTACAGAGCAAAGCTAGTAAACTGAGCCAGAGATGAAAATGAAATGATGATGTTTAATAACTTAAGCCTTTGACAAGTAGAATTTTGTTTGATAACCAAACAATCACTTTGACAAGTTCCAGCAAAGGAAAACCCTCTTTTTTGATTTGATGAGAATACTAAAAGCTGTACAAGAATATTTTGAAATACAGGTCTGTTAAAACAGACTTTTCCATATTTATGCAATGATGCAAAAGCATTGTTTAGATATATTTTCTATAACACATTAAACTTGCGTCACTTCAGTCTTGACAGAGCTATAGTGGTTAGTATGAATCCCGTTCTTTAAAATAATACTTCCGTTGTTAAAGTTTCTGACAAATGAACACAAAAACAGGTTCTTAAATGTGTCCCTAAACTGCTGACTCATGATGCAATACAGCAGGAAGTTTATGGCACTGTTGATGAGAACTAGAAGGTCCATCACATCCCCAAGATTGGAGTACACTTGGTTAAAGAACGTGTCATTGAGGCCACTTATTCCAGCCAGAATTCCCTGGGGAAACTCCGTTACCACAAAAAACAGGACCACCATCACCAGCATCATGGTGGTGCGGTTGTGTTCTGCGGACATTTCCTCGTTGTGACGGCTGTTGGATTGAGACAACAGACGTTTACGCCGTACGCTCGCCTGGTGCATGGTCATGATTATCAACGTACTTAGAATGGTCAGTAAGATACATGGGGCTATTTTGATAATCACTCCATAGATCCAGAAAGTAATGGGCTGATACAGTGGATTTTGCTGAATGAATTCACTTTTTTCTATCCAATAGCCTCTCCAGTTTGCGGTTGCGTTGTTTGTTCGGTTGCTGGTCTCCATGTAGAAATCTTGGAGATCTTTGACTTGATACAGGAAGTAATTTGGGACACAGACCAGGATGGAGACCACCACGATGATGAAGATGGTTAATTTAGCTCGATCCAGGCTACACCACTGGTTCGCCACCACATGGTGACAAACAAAGATGTATCTGGATAAGGAAAACATAATTCAGTTAGTGCTGGCAAAAATGGTTACCGGTAATTGTTACATTTTTGCTTAGTTTTTTGACATATAAAATTAAATTTATTAGGTTAATTTTTCATTTTCATGTTTGCTCAGTTTTTTTGACATTTGTAAATTAAGTTTATTACATTCAAATGAATGTAGAACCTCAGTGCCTAAGCTTATGGAGTTTCAGAAATATTTATCAAGTGAACTTTTTATCATTTTTCAGCCCTACTGGTAATTGCAAATGGTATAGCATCATATACTGTAAATGCAGTAACATGTAAGGGCTGAACGTTCCTTTTTTGCACATATACAAGGAGTGGAAAAATTGAACTGAATAAATGAGTAATTAATAGTTTATTAATTTATCATTAATCTTTAACAAGAATGAGAAAGTCATGGACATAGGACATCTTTTCATCTTTTTTTAATTATTTGATAATTTCATCTTTCCACATTGTTCAACTTAATAAGCTTTCCACATTAACCATTTTACTATAAGCAATTGTTTTGAATTCTGCTGTAAAACAGCATAAATATTGCACAATTCAGTCATTCCCCTCCCCCTAAATCCAGACATCGCATATCTTGAAGTTCCTCTGAATTCAAAGAGCAGTCCAAAAGATGAAATTAAAGAAATCTAAGAAGCTGTTCAAGTACCTTCAAGCAACTAAGAATCTTTAACGAAAAAGGTCAGATTTTATTTTACTCTGGAACAGATGGTAGAGACATCTTTTAATGTTGAAAACAATTAGTTGATCTTGGATCTCAGATCACAAACTAGTGCCATAAATAGATATTGTTTTTATTATGTATAAGAATAGCTAGTGGCTCAGAATTATTAATTAATCTTGCATTATTAATGAATGGGTATTTGAAATTTTCCTACTGAGTTTAGTACGGGTGGGTTATAATGGTTGTGCTTTGTAAGTTTAACCTTTATCAGAATTGATGAAGATCAACATTTTAAAATAGTTCAGTCCATCCAGATGTTTGTATTTATAGTACTGTAGTCCAATCTGCATAATAAACATGTATTTTCCTAGAAAAATCAGCACTTTGATTAAACTTGGTATGAAAAAATAAAAATATTAATAATCAGTGATCATGCTCAAAATTCCATTGAATTAATCATGTTAATACAAATCAGGTCTGGAGCAGAGCAAACATTGACCTCAAAAACATCAGTGATGGGATATTAAGGTGTAGTAAAGGAGTAAGCATCCCTTTGTAGAAATATTTGTAGTTTTATGTGAAAGTTTACTTGACACTGTGTGTAAAAAATTGTTTTTGATACACATGATTTATTGAATTCTCCTGTTCAATGATTTTTTAAATGAACTTAAAAGAAAAAAAAAGAAGCATTTTAAATTTACCTGAAAACAGCCAAAGAGACAGTCAACCACATTGCCATATTGTGAAACGTAATAACTGCCAAATTGTTGACAACAACAAAGTACATCCATCCCTTACTGTGTTCATAGGAGTCTAATGGCTGAGTTATAATGTAGAAATACACTGCATACACAAAGTAAATTGACATTGTTGCCATGTCTGTGATGGCCAGCGCCGTGAGGATACAGTTTGTGGGTGTCACCATATGTCGTCGCGTCAGGACGATGATATTTACGATGTTAGACATGACTCCAAAAATACAGATAATGGAACTGATGTAGCCATGGTATTTCATGTAGTTTCGATTGAACTGTAAGATGTTGGTGATTTCTGTTGATGTAGAAGGGGTGGATAACCCCAGTGTCATAAGATCTGACGTATTCATTATGTCATGTAGCATTCCCTTCCAAAAAGTTTAGTTAAGCTGACATTAATTTCACTGTCTGTCACACTGTTAAGAAAGAAGAATTCCACCACTGCTACAGTGGTTAGTTGTTATTCTTAATGACTTTTTTCTTTCTGGTCTGTATAGTTATTTTCCTAACCCTCTGGTGTTTGTTTCTTAGAAGTTATTATTATATGTCACAGGTGTTAATTAAATCTATGAATACAACTCGTTAATTAGTTTTTAAATTCCGTACAGTCTGTCCACTTACAAGTTGTAAATTCAAGACAATCTGAAAATTCCCCAAACAGTAATTTCTCTTTGTCACCAATTCGTTCTACAAATAATTCTTGGATGATGATCAATTGTCTTCAGTTCAATAAAAGGTCAAAAAAAGTCTTTTAATTATCACCAGAAGCTCTGTTTTCTTCTTTCTCTTTTTTTATGCAGCACTTCAGGGGGCCAATTTTTGATGGACTTTACAAGTCTTAACAATACCGAGTGTTTGTAATGATTTGGCCGGGCACCTAGAACATGTCACGTTTACCAGGGGTATGATTGAAGGCGGAAATTATTCAGAAATGTGATAGGGAGTTGGGGAATAATTCCGCGGGGCAGCTTGTTGGTCATAATTTGTATACTCAGGAATTGGCTACCAGGAAAGGTCAGGTTTCACGTCAATTTCCTCCACTAATCTTAGTCAAATTTCTCTGAGGTAATCACATGGTTTTGAAGCAGCCAATCACAGTGCAGAATGTCCTTTCTCCTCGCAAGTTCTATATTATTTATCTCGGGTAACAACTCAACCTGTAAGAAAAGATATGGAATGAGTATAATTTGACTTCTTTATTTTCGGTCTAATTACATTATAATTGAACTGATATATATTATCAGCCATATACATTTATATATACAATATACAAATATGTAGCCATTATACAGTGAGCAGGTTCGAGAGATGAACACAAATTAGCCTTCAAGGAATAAACAATTCTGTTTTCTTATTGGATGTTCAAGATTTGATAATTGTCAAGTGTGAAACAACAGACTCTGTATTTAACTCCAGACAGACCTAAAAATAATGTAGCATATAGGCCTAATGTTATTTTATGTAACTTATAAATGCTTGTTTTCTTAAAGAAGATTATAGTTTAGAACATGACTAATTTCTTTCTAGTACATGTAATTGTTAACCAAGACTCACAAGAATAGGGTATTCATGTTTTTCTCTCAAATTATCTCTTATTACCATTATGTAAATTGTTTTGTCACTATTTGTTGCCTTTGCATAAAAATGTTAAAGTATTGACTATCTTTTTTTGACCCACTTGTACAAAAATAAAAAGACACCCTAACAAGACGCCATCAGGTGACTGGAGATTTTTTACAGATGAAATCGATAAAATTGTAACATTTTTTCCACATTAAGTTGATCTGTGTAATGAGAATCAAAGCTTCATTGACAGCTGTGGCATTAGTGATTCCCATACGATAAATTCCAGCTCGAAAGCCAACAGATGAAAAAAAAGTATAGATATAGGCCGGTACAATGTATATTTTCCCTTCACCTTAAAATTAGGACAATTTATATTCTTTAATCTATATTTTGTTATTTGTTTTATTAATTTACGTATAAAAGATCAAATGATAATAATGACTGAGTTACAAGTGAGCTAGTTTGTACAATATTTGAACAGTTCATTGTAGCTTATTGGTCAAGGTAGAAAATAATAAAATGCAAATCAGTAAAGGCACATTTTTAGTGCACTCTTCACATATCAATTAATGTACCATTCACATATCTCAAATACATCTCAAGTCCTTTAATTAGTAGAAAAGGGTTTTTTACTCATCTATGGCACCTGATCCCATCTCTTATTTTTTAAAGAGGTCTGTGTTTGCTTTAGATTTGCACTCAATTTTTGCTGCTTCAGTAGGGGTGAGTTGCCTGTTTATTTTCATGTATTTCATTATAGACATTCATTGGTTTTTAAAGAATTATCTTTAAAATTGCATGTATTTAGTATTAAGAATTTTGATAATCAAGAAATAAAAACCATCATGAATATAGCCAACATCAAAAATTGTGAAATTCAAACTCATGAAATTAAAGATGATTACATGCAGTTATAGAAAATATTTGATCGGAATGAAGGAGCATTTTAAATCTTTGCTCTTTCGATGACAGATGTTGGCAGATTGAAGTCGAGAGACTTTGAGATTTACCATAGAAACACAATTAATGCAGTATCAATTTTAAAATACAAAAAATTCAAATGATCATAACTCTATGTCCTACATTTACATGTGGTTTAGTTATCTGAAGTTTGACAAATGCCATGATAGTTTATCGTTAAAATGTTGGTTATTTCTTAATAAACAAATCACTGCCCTGTAGCGAAGACAGTTGAAGATATTAATACATAGGGATGGTTTTATGACAAGAACTCATTGAAGGTAACATTAGAATAGGCTCTGTACTCTAAGTACGTGTTATTTGTACAGGCTTTCAGTGGTAGCTTCATTAAGTAAAGTAAAAATGATGGATTTGTCTGATATACATATATCTGCTGGCTTTTATGGCATGAATGGTGTTGGTGATTGTTTATGGAAACCATTTTGGTATAGAATTATTGAGACCAATATTGCATTTTAGGGTTTTACGTTGAAAACATACTCTGTCTGAATGAGGCTTCTTTAATTTGTCACGGTGGCGACAATCTGTTGTTTGCCTGGGTGAAACATGACAGTTTTATAGCTCATTTTTCATCATAGCATATCATATTCTTAGTGATTTATTGGTATATTTCATTTCATATTTCATTTCATTGCATATTGTGATATTATCAATACACTAGTATATCATTTTTTCAAGAAAGACCTTCTGTAATTCAGGTTTCTGGAAGAAAAGTTTCTACAATTTAGGCTAATTTCTGATTGAATTGCCATAAATCAGAGATTTATTACTTATATGAATTGAAAGCATCCATGCTCATGTACTTGGCATGAATACCCTCCCTCCCAAAACACCCACACAAGCAATCGCGGCACCCCCTCTTAGAATTAACAAACACACACACCAACTTCCATTCTAACAATATATCTAAAAGAAGATTGTTTGAACTCATGACTTGTGCTAGACAACAGCAAAACTCGGTTATATGAAGTCACAGGGACCTATGAAATTACTTCGCTATAACCGTAATTCGTTTTACCATATAAGAAATTCATTGAAATTATATAGCTGGGGATCCAAGATGACTTCACTATATCCATAAATTTGCAGTAACCGTGTTCATACAGAGTTTTGCTGTATATAGAACATAGTTTATGGACTGGATCATAAAATTAACAATGGAAAAATCCTCCCCGATGACTCTAGAGAACTAGTGTGTCCTTCATCTTGTGAAATGAGCCTTTATTTATAGGTTTCCTTAATCCAATTGTAGCAATACCAGTGACATAATTTTATCAGGTCCTAATTAGATTGATGAAGATGGCTATAATCAGATTTATGATCCTGGAATAATTTTGTTAGGTGTGGATTGAACCTCGCAGTATGGATGAGTTACAAGGTAGACTGTCTGGTGACGAAGGAGACAAATTAATACAGCCATCAAGATGTCGTTTGATGTCATCATTTTTTTGCATCAATTGATGACGGTTCATCATCAAAGACGATACTTTCAGAAAATAATTAAGATTAGTTAAAGAGGCCGTCTAAGGGGTTTCTATTGCACAATACTTATGGCATCATTGTAAAATGAAGTGTATTTGCTTTTTTATAGTGACTTTTTTCAAATAATTATTAAAATTGAACAAAATTAAGAAATCACAGGTTGAAAAAACATAATTACAAATCTGTATAAATGATTTTTAAAACAATAATTTTTTTAACTGCAGATGGGTACCTGTATTTTGAGACAGTCCCTTAAAAATACCTGATTGATAAATTTGTCAAAACTTGGCATGTACACTGAAGTCAATGTAAGTTAAATATGGTATAAAAATAAAGAGTTTCTTTTTCGTAGTTTTCACACAGTTAAACCTCAGTCGGTTCCTTTAAAGCAGTAAATACTTAAAATCAAGACTCAAAGTAACTTTGTAGACCTTTGATTTGTACATAACTCATTCTTCAATACTGGTGAATTTTTAAAATATA
Source organism: Saccostrea glomerata (assembly GCA_003671525.1). Taxonomy (NCBI): domain Eukaryota; kingdom Metazoa; phylum Mollusca; class Bivalvia; order Ostreida; family Ostreidae; genus Saccostrea; species Saccostrea glomerata. The sequence continues at coordinate 339,997 of PRKT01000309.1, forward strand.
TTTCTTTTCTCCTTTATTTTCCAATAAATAAAGTGTAAGCAGATAGATTGATATTGATATGATTTGATACTTGTGCAAGGATATAGTATAAATAGTTTTATGGATATGAGTTGAGGAATAAAAAAAATATTGATCATTGTTGTATTGCATTTAGGGGGTTTCAATTACAGAAAATGTGACATAATTTTCGAATAGGCATAAAGATGTTGTTTTATTTAAAAATAAAATCATTTGGCATGATATATGTGTACATTATCTTAGCATATAAATGAAATAATATATTTATTTTGTCAAACATGCTAAAATTATCCTAATTATTTTTTCCTTAACTTAAAAATTTGTGGTTTATGTTCGTAACGCATGGTGTCCATATGCATTGAACTTTTTAACACCTCTCTACAAACATTAAATAATTTGTCAAGTTCAATTTCTGTGTTTAATTAATGAGTATGTGTGATAAATTATTTTTAACAATATTAACTCAGTTCTTTTTGTAATTCTAAAATGGTCTCTGATTGAAAAATGTTTGGTGTCTTGACCGTTATGAACATAATAGCTTTCAGTATGATTGCTAAAATAACAGCCAATGAATCATAAGTTTGGCTCAGGAAGTCCGTAGCAGTGGTATAATTATAAATTGAAAACGAAAGTAGAAAGGTTGCGCAGCTGTCTGCTAAAAAAACATGGCGATGCTCATTTGTCCATGTGGAAAAAAAGAAGTTACGTACATAATAGATTCGGTAAGTATTTTATTATTGTATCAATTTTAGTGAATGTTCAACACATAAATTCAGTCATTGTATCTTTATACCATGTAGCTATTAATCAGAAACTAAAATATGTCGCTTATGACCATACAGAATGCATAAATCTGTCCGAGTCGAGTACTTTCGGTTTAACATTTGACTTTTGATTCACGTCTTTTGTTACGAACATAAGTGTTTTTGCATTATTTGTATAATCTATTAATGATAAAGTTATATTGTACTATATTTTGTTCTATATTTGTTAGGTTTTTTTTTCTTATCAAAGGATGAATACTTATTGAATATTTGTTTTAATATTGCCATATCATTCACGCAATTACGTTCGTAACAGAGACACGAAAACTTGAAGTAGTGACATAATTTGTGCTTTAATTGCCTTCTTTCTGGTTTTATCAAGGATATATGATAAATATAATTAAACAGCATATGTGTTGATTACATAATGTTGTATTTTGTTTTATATATATATTTTTTTTCTTTCAGATTTACAAGAAGTGACTGAATCATGTTCGTAACAATGACACAAAGATCCAAGACTCAAAATAGAAGACCTAGGATATTTAGCAATCTATCTGACAATTTACTTGTCTGCATTAATTCTCTTTGAAAGCTAGTCTATTATTAAGCTTTGAAATGAAATATTAAAAGTATTAAAGACAAGTGTTCGATTGTCTTGTTTTTTTTATTCCTTTTTAAAGCCTGGTTCGGAGTTAGGTGTCCATGTTACTTACATAATTTCTCCTTTTTTGAAACTAGAAATAAAATTTGTGACTTTTTAAATAAATTCCATTTAATATAACATTAAACATGATTTCATCATACCTTATTGATTACATTATTTTCATATTTTAACAACTTGTTAAATTCTAGTAACATGTTACTTGTTTAGTGCTTATGTAAGTAACGGTGTCCATTGGTAATCTTGGATATATTTTCTAATTATAATGGAAT
>PRKT01000309.1:342969-396225 GCA_003671525.1 Saccostrea glomerata
GAATAAGACAGAAATAAGTCATGCAATAAAACATGCAAACTAGTGTTTATATACTTCAAAAAGGATTCACCAGAAAAGAATAGCTTATTGATTTAAAAAGCAGTCACTGTGGACACCAAGTTACGTACATAAAGTTTCAGACATGCTTGTACATTTGGACACCTATCTCCTCTTTAAGACTTCAGATTATCTTCCCATCAATTTTTCTCAGAAGCAGGAAGGGTAATGCCTCAATTTATATACATAAATTATGAAATTGATTATTTTTAAAAAATAGCCCTTTGGTCACACATCTGAACTCAGTACTGAAGAATGAGTTACATGGAATAGGAACATGGTTGATGCCAGATTGTGGTGGTCTTGGAAGACTAGTGATAAAAAAATCCAGAGAAGGAGTAAGCATGCAGTCATTATTTTTTTAATTTAAAGCAATATGAAGAAATTGCATTTAATTTGTAAAAGGAATCAGTTTTTATAGTTTCTTCAGCAGGCCAAGGACATAATTATAAATTAAACGTCATTTGGAAACATGTGGGATAGCTCGGTCATGCTTGCTATACAAAAATTATTCCATGCATATGAACTATGAATCTTTTTATTTTTTATTAATAAAAATTGCAGATCTAAAATTTGCAGCACTTCACTTGTAGGCAGTGGCTACTCAATATGAGCGAGAAATTCTTGAATGAACATTAACAAACAAACATTTATGAATCAAATAACTTTTTTTTAGAGTAATCACAGAGAAACTAATTGGAATCTAAATATAGAAGGATATAAACTGCTGTATAACTGAGGTAAATGATACCGGAAGGAATAAAACTGAACAAGTTTAGACAGTTTGAAAAAAGCAACACTTCTCTGCATAAGAGAAAGAATTAAACTTTGTCAAACTCTTATTTTTTTGCATACAAGTTGTTTTGACAAAGGCTTTAGGACTGAAGAAAAATACATGTTTGCATCTCAAAGTATTGTTTTTATGTTTATCAAATCCATGATTCTGTAATTTAGATCAGCTTATTTGAAGCAGGTTTTTTTCTGTAATTCCTGCAGTCAACAGTTTCTGCTATTGACAATCTAAAACTTGTTTTCTTCCTCAACCTATTACTAAGAGTCAGAAAAAAATTTCATTACCTCAAAGCTTCATTTCATGTAGAGTAATACAGATATGCAGACAATAATTTCAGACATTAAAAAAATCCTTTGTTATTTCTGGTAGAAATGGTCTGAATGACAATAACAGATATTCTGAAGTTAAAGTGGATTTACATGGAAATTAATACATCAACTAGATCCGGCTATATCAATGATGCTGCCCTATATGGAGATATAAAAAGTTTGCTTTCAGAATGGAATTTTTTTGCTCTCTAGGTTTTTGAAAAAAAATTAATACTTACAGAACTTTTTCCCCCACTGTTTTTTACCCCTTTAATTTCATTCTCTTTTGTTGCAGTTATATCTATTATAATATCTAATCCATCATAAAACTCACAAGGAAGACTATAAGAATGAAAAAATTTACCAGTTCTTCCACTTGCAGGTTCTCTTGAAGACCTGTTTGTAATGCAATATTCCTAGAAATGACTTATCATGAAGTGACAGGAAATATTTCCGATATATAGTCCATAGTCAGCAGCCATGAAGAGAAAATTTGGTCTTATCTCCGCTATCGGATGCTTGACCCTCATCAGATCAGAAGTTCACAAACGGACCAGAAGAAAATGTCAACAAATGGTCCCGGATAAAGTTTGTTCAGCTCGGGCTCTGATGACCCACTTCACACTACTGGTCACATTGGCTCTGGTCTTAATCAAGAAATACAACATGTATTATTGGCCCCTATTATTTCTTCTTTGTCAGCAACTCACAAGGGATGTAAATATTGGACTTTATTGACCACCCTAGCTCCGGTTGTCAAATATTGATAGAAAACCTATTACAATTATGTGCAAGCACTGTATCTTTCCGATTTTCAAAGAACTGTATATTTGCTCAATGTTGTTTGAAGAAAGAGCAAATTTGAAGATGTGGATAGATTTAAACTACTGGAAGGATATTTCTAAAGAGTTTGTTTTGAACATATGGGGAGGAACTTAGAAGAGTATTAGAATTGTACGCTGACTAGTGGGTGAAGATTTAATTAAATGGTAGACAATCAATAACACAATGATTATCAATACGCAGGTAATATCAGAATCAGGATCGCAGAGGCAAGCTAGAAATGCTTTTTTCCGTGCAGTTAAGCGCTGCGTCATAGTGCGGAGAAAAGCAGTCGACAGCTGTGTATAGGACCAATTGAAATGAAAGCATAAATGATTTGCATATTTATAATGATATTTAAATGAACAGTCATAAAAATCATTGATAAATAGGTGTGGAACATTATCTTAGAGATTAGAGATAACTGAATGTGTGTCTGATGAATTCATTTTCTAATTTATATTTCCAAGATTACATAATGTGACGCGTCTCCTTCGCATCCCGACATTGTTTGATGCAATAAAGTAATAAAAAATGTACGTTTGAAGTCTTGACCTATATTGAATTTACGTTTTCTTTTATTTTGAATTTCAGAATCCTTATATGCATAGTTATTAGAGAATTTCTTTTGATATATTTTTTTTTTATTGTGACATGCTGTCAACAAATTTTAAAAATGTCTTTTTCATGCTCCAATACATGCATTTAATGTCAATAATGGCAGACCTACCTTTTCTTTCCAATACAATGTGCAATCATTTTGTACAAAGCATTGTCACTTAATTTTACACCCTAGAATCTGTTTGTGTGAGAGTAGAAGCTGTTTACTTTTAATTAGTCCCTCAACCTGTTGCCCAACTCAATAGCTCTCATTAATTCCATGAAACGGACACTTAGATGACTGCAACATAAACATATGGCGGGCTTTATACCCCCGACCAAACCCAGCAACCGTACAGGTCAACAACAATTCCTCATGAGAATTAAGGTGTTTACCTCTTTTTGGAAACCTTTCTCTCACCTGATTAATTAACTCAGGTAACTCTTTTCCTGATAAGATATGAGTACAGCAGTCAAATAAAGATTTATTAACAGCCTTGTTATGTCTGGGATAGGAGAAATTGTTGCAGATGTTTCAACATATTGCACTATTGGTACATACATGTACTTCCTCTCCAGGGAAATTATAGTGTTTTTTTTCAAGCCTTGATAAATTAAATATCAGTTGCAAGTGAAAACAAAAAATTGTAAATATTGCGGTTAGATAAGGTATTTGATAACATATCATTGTTAATGCACTTATGGTATGCAGTTGATCAGGTGCTGTCACATAACAGCATGTACTAATGCACGGCATTGATTTCAGTATATCAGGATGTTTTTTTATGGTTATCTAGCTTTTTAGGTCACCTGAGTAAACTCAGGTGACCTATTGCTATCCGTTGTTGTCCGTCGTCGTCCGTCGTCCGTCGTCCGTCGTCCGTCGTGCGTTAACATTTGAACATTTTCAGCTTCTTCTCTGAAACCGCTCAACCAATTTCAACCAATTTTAGCACAAAGCATCTATGGGTGAAGGGGAACAAAAATTGTGAATTTCATGATCCTTGCCCCCCTGGGGCCTGGGGGGTGGGGCCAAAACCACTAAAATTAATGCAATCTTTAAAAATCTTCTTCTTTACTCCTGGACATCAAGCAGTCAAACTGTTTGCATGATTGTAATCAGCAATGAGTCCTCTACCAAAATTGTGAAATTCATGGCCCTGGGGTCAGGGGTTCTAGTGCTAGGGCGGGGCTAAATAAGTAGGTAGTGAAAATGCATTATTTCTTTGAAAAGCTTCTTCTCTGCTCCTGGGTATTAAATAAACCAACTAAGTACATAGTTATGATGAGCAAGAGTGCCTTTAACAAAATTGTGAATTTTATGGCCCCAGGGTCAGGGGTTCTGGTGTTAGGGTGGGGCTCTATTGATTATATATAGTGAAAATACATGATTTCTTTGAAAATCTTCTTCTCTGCTCCTGGGTATTAAATAAACTAACTAAGTACATAGTTATGATGAGCAAGAGTGCCTCTACCAAAATTGTGAATTTTATGGCCCCAGGGTCAGGGGTTCTTGTTTAGGGGGGGGGGCTCTAATGATTGTATAGTGAAATGCATGAATTCTTTGAACATCTAATCCTTTGCTCCTGGTTAATATACAATACTAATGATCTAATTACATATTTAAGGCCGGGATTTATTTTATTTGCAGTTTACAAACCCTGTGCTCAAGGTTTTGAATTTTCAGAAAAAAATAAAAAAAAAATTCTTTCCGATGTCAAATTTGAGTCGGGATCGAGATTTCAAATTTACGAACTCGCACTTCCGGTTTTAAGATGAAACGGCGAGTAAATAAAGCCAGATGGTCTGAGAAGATAGCTTGGTTTAGTGTAAAATTCTTTGATACGAATGCCATTCAAAACGTTTCACCCGTTCAAAGGACAAATAAAATGCTGACGACTTTGTTGCACAATGACATGCTGGTGAGATAATTATGTATTCGTTTCAAAAGTATCTGTCTGTAAATTATTTTCCTCCCCCAGGTTTTAAACTGCCCGTGGTAGCTATTGCATATTGCCAGCGACATTGTTTAGGACTCTGTTATAGCTTACAGTCTAAGCATCATTCTTCAGAAAAGGGTTGCTTATGCATCAGATGTAATGAATAAAACTGTGGGAGAAGTTAAGTCCATTTGAGGAAGAAATAAACAATAACCTGAAGAAATTTAAAAAAATTCAACTATTAAAAGGCAAGAATATACAAATATATACAGGCATGTAGTATCATTTGTATCAGCCAGAAAAATTATTTTACACTTAATTGAAAAAATGTTCACCCTACTCCCCAATTCTCCCTGTCTGTTTTATGATAGGAATTATAATTCTAGGCATCAAGTAAATCTTAGAACAATGTCTACACATTTACCTAACACATATTTTAAATAAATTTTATTCTAATGTTCATAACTAAACCTGAACATAAAAAAAATGCTGGCCTTGTAATGAAGAAAGGGGCCTCTTTCAAAATAAATAATTTCAGTGAATTTTATGGCTTTTGGATTAAAGCATGAACCAAATGCAATCGCTGGAAAGTTGTTACATGATACTCAGGTGACCTATAAGGCCCGTGGGCCTCTTGTTTATCAATATTTTCATTTTGTACCTGAAGTGTTCAAGGTACTTGTACTCCACAGTAGCAATTTTCTGTTACTGAATGTACCACAGAAGCTGTGAAAATAAATCGCTGTTATGTAGCTGATAATAAGCTTAATATAGAGGCCCCTCCCACTTTCCACTTAAATCTTTGTTTTAAATGAAAATTTATTTATCTAGGTAAACAGGAAGAATTTAAATAAATAGATAAAAATTTAGTAGTTTAATTCTTTTTTTATATTTAATTTTGATGGATTATATCATACTTGTGAAGTCTCCGCAATTTTTATTACAATATATTCATATTGTCGCGAGTAATAGATTAGGACATGCAAAGGATGATAAAAAGAGTCTTTCTATGTAAATATTATGTTAATAAATCAATTGAAAGCCAATCACTTATATTAGATAATTAATTTACCTTTCCTATATTCTCTGCCTATGGAATTCCCATTTTTGTTGCGCATCTCCCAATAGAAATTACACAATTTTTCCTTCCAATTTCTAAAAGGGACTTAAGCGATTAAGTCTGGGAGATATTGATTGATGGTAGTGAATTTTTTCCCTCCTATTGTATGATGATTAAGTTGTCTATTATTTGACCAGGAGCATAAGATGTCCGTATTATTGACAATCAGATGCGGAGTGAAGTCATGTTCTCACACGATAGAGAGGAATTCCGCTTGTTTACCATTCCTTTTCTCATCGTAAATGACAGAACTCACGTCTTGACTATTTTGTATAACAGTTTATTTATGAATTTTTCAACAATAAAAATTTTTCTGTGCTGGAAAGGATAATTTTTCTCGTAAATACCTTGAAGTTCAAGATATTATTGCTCCCTTATTGAAAATCGAATGTGACTATATATAATGCCAGTAATCAATAATGGTAAATAATGATGTTTTTGTATTAAATTTATTCAAAACGTTCATGAAATTTAAATATGGAACTGCTTAATAATGAATCTGTTACAATTTATGAACAAAAGTAATACTGCCGTAAACTTTGGAATTCAGTGACCTTGACCTCATTAAATTCTGTGACTTTGCTAATTGTATCATTCTATGACACCGCTTTGGGTGTCTGGTGTCTCGTAGATTAACAGAAATGGAGACATTAAATCACCTAACGGGATTAATGACAACATTGTGCGTTTTATTATGGTGTTGATATTGGAGAATTGTGGTATAGCTGAAAAATATCCACAGATGTCCACCTCCGACCTTATTTCAAGATGATTTAGATTTGTGCAGAAGTTGTTTATCATCCAATATAGATTTATCAGGATTATGTAGATAGTCACTAAACACTGTTGAATTTGGCACACATCACACCTCTCTGGACTCTATAGGCTATGTATGGAAATCCTTCCATAATCTATGTCATTATTTACCATAATAATGAATTCCTAATTCCTCTTTTTTTATGTCTGGTTATGTTTTCATATTTAAATTACACACAGAAACCTTGTAGGGTTATATCAGATCATTTTGAATGCATTTTATTGTTTTGTTTCCACAATAACCTTTTTGTACCAAAGGGCTGTTTTTGTATACCCGGTAGTAGTATTCAACTACAGTAATACATGCTTAAAACCAATCGACTTTCCCCATGACTTTAAGATATGAACTAACGGATGTTATAATTTACATTTATAATGAAGCAAAATTGCCTGTCCCTGGTAGGTTAGAACTCGGTTATTATGAAGTCACTGGGACTTATGAAATTACTTCACTATATCTGAAATTTGTTATATCTGTATAAGGAATTAATTAAATTTATATAGTTGGGAATCCAAGATAACTTTGCTATATTCGTTAATTCGCAATATCCGACTGCATATAGACCTCAATGTATTTATATAACAATAGTTTGTCTACACCTTGGGAAGAGACTGCTTAAGTAGAAATATAATCTATTGTTATTCCCTGTACTCTTTGTAGGTGACAGTGACAGAAGAAGCTTCAGCAGCAGCAGCACAGTATTCTTTTGTAACCAAGTTCCTTATATTGGGGGGAAGGTCCTTTTATGGCAATGGCTTTGATGTCAATCTAGATGACAAAGATTACAAAAGAGGTCCATATGATCCAGAGCTTCTGTTTGTAAGGTATGTGATGTAACACAACAAAACTTAAGCACATGCTTAGTCTGCGCTGCGCTCTTATATCAGAGCAGTCACAGCACATGCTTAAATCATGCTGAATGCTCAGCAGTCCAATAAATTATGCTGAATCTGTCCCAATCCAATAAAACATGCTGAATCTGTCCCAATCCAATACATCATGCTGAATCAGTGAATGTGTCCCAGTCCAATACATCATGCTGTATGCTCCGCAGTCTTTTAAAGCATGCTGTCCCTCAGCCCATAAATCATGTTGTATGCTTCTCAGTCCAGTAAATTGAGCTGTATGCCTTCCAATCCAGTAAATTATACTCCATGCTCCACAGTCCAACAAATCATGCTCAAATGATTCATACTGTATGCTCCATAATGCATTTATATCATGCTCTATGCTCCTCAGTCCAATAAATCATGCTGATTTTTTTTTCTCTGAGTACAGTGAATCATTTAATGTTTTCCAGACAGAACTGTTATGATACTGGGCAAAGGAATACTTAGCATGTTCAACTAGTTTGAAATTGATCATGCAGATTGAGTGTGTCTAACAATTGATTTTTTTTTGTCAAACAAAAATTTATGAAAGATTTTGCTTGAAAATGAAAGTACCAGTAACATCATGACTTTGGAAATATTTTTGGGTGTTTGACAAAGTGATCGCTATCAGAGGTGTACACAAAAGCTCTCTTGAGCTGCCTTGTTAGTGCTAAAGTCAAAATTGATTCAGTGATGACAAGACTTTTATAGACTTGACAGTTCATTAAGAAAGAATGATGTTAACAGTTGCATCAGCAGCTTAAGATTTTTTTCTTCATTTCATCACAATTTGAAATGAATACATCTCCCATCAACCTCCCTTTTTTCACCACACAGGTTAACTCGGGTTCGAATTCGAGTTTTGAAGAAATCAGTTTTAATATTTAATTATGAAAAGTTATTGAAAAAAAATAGGGAAAAAAGAAAATTTTGTCCAAGAGTCAGCAGTTTAGCAAACTTCAATCTCACAATCACTTTCCTAAATAAAATAGGTTCCTCGCATGTTCAACTTGGCCTATTGTTTTTTTTTTCCCTTATGTGAATCTAAAACAATTTTCATACATAAAATCTACCCAAACATCTATGAATGATTCCATGCCAAACAAACATTGACTTTTCTCATTCATCAGAACCTACTCTGTATCTGATAATTAGAGTAAGATTTTATTCAGATATCATTTTCATGTATTGATTTCTCGTTTCCCTAAATTCTTTTTTAAAGCATATTTTGTTAAAAAAGGAATGTTGTTCACCATCTGATAATACAGTCCCCAATTTATAATAAAGCCTCTTACTCCATGCAAAGTAAACCCTGATTCTTGTTCTTCAGTTGCGCTTAGATTAACCAATATCTTTGCTCTTTATTGTTTGCATGCAGTTGACGCAAACGTTGTTGGAAGGAAACAGGGGCTTGATTAGATAACAAGCGGCACAGGGAGAATAAAATTACTGTATATTATTCTAAGATAAGAATAAAAACATTATTTATTATTTTTTCAAATTCGGTCCAAGAATATCAAAGTGTCTTAGCATATTTTTTTTTCTTTGGTTGGTTTTTTCCTTTTGCTTGAATTCAATTTTTCAGTGTGTTTGGCAGTTTCTTGAAGTGGGGTTTGGGGTTTTGTCAAAAAGGAGGGAAGATGGATAAGAAAACAGCTTCTTGATTGAGTTTTCAGTTGATTAAATAAACGAATTTATCAAGATGTTTTGTAATGCCTATAGAACTGATGGTATTGTTGCAGGTGTTAGACTTTCAAAGAATTTTTAAATATATCAATCTGAAGAAAATGTATTAAATTTCTTTTGTTTGTGTTATTTTTTTGTTACAATCATACAGCAATATTTTTTTCAAGTGCGAATCAATCTAAAGAAAAAAATGCTTATTTTTTCACTTTTTACTGGAAACATCTTGATCGAGCTTTTACTAAGCAAATATGGTAATATGGAGACTAGCTGTTAGAAACTACACCAACAATAATAGGTATATAGTTATTATACTGACTTTATAATACCTAAATATAATTTTTACAAGAAATCAGAAGAGAAGAATATTTTAATACACTTGGCTTTTCTTCTCACTTTCTCTGAAATCGGACTCGCCGGGGCGACCCATAGTGCTTCTGTTTGATAGGAAAGTGACGTCTTTTGGCAGAGCCCTTTAGAACTCGGAGATACTTGACACCAATTCATTATTTTCCAGAATTGCTGCAGTCAGAATAGTGACAGAATAATCATAAAGTGATTCATTGCTTTTTTCTCTCTGACCATTTGTTTGTTTGTTGGACATAAAAATGGAGTCTTCAAGCTATTTTACAAATCCAATTTAGTGAATGAATAATTTTCATATTGTTTCTCTCTCATCCTCTCTTTGATAAAATATATATGATAGAAACTATATTTATCAAAAGAATATATTTGTATTTTTAAAGTTTATGTACCTAAATTTTTTTTTAGAATTGTTTTGTGTTTTTTTATGTGAAGATCATATTTAAGATTTTGCTGTTAGAGAAGTATGTTTTGCAAATCAACAGAATTATAGATAGGGATGTTCAATGAAAATGGCTTCAACAGCCAGGGAAAGCAATTCTTCTAGAGCTTCAGTCTATCTTTGATGATAACAATAGATCGACTTAAAGGAGTAGATATAATTGCAAAAGCATGCAGTGCATCGAGGGGTGCTGGAAAACTCCGTCAATAAATCACCATGTTTTTGTCACTTTGTTCCCTTTCCTTATATAACTATAGGACAGAGTAAAATCTGAGGCAAACCTCAATGGACATTATTGTTCTACTTTTATGTAACTTCATTTGCTTATTTTTTATTTGTGTTTTTTCCCCCAGTTTAAAAAAATGAAACCTGTAAACCTGTAAATTTCAAGGGTGGAATCAGGTGTCTGGGATGAGAATGCATCCCCTTTGACAAATTTTATGCTAGTATCAAAGTAAACTGACTCTGTGATTAACAACTGATATTTCAAATGACTTTGCACAGATTTGAACCATTGAACTTTCAGTGGCCAGTTAATTAGACCACTCAACAAAGGATTAAAGTTTTTATCACTGAAAATTGGTGCAAGGCCATCAGGTATGCGGGGGTGATAAATATTTGTATCATTCATATGCGGGGGTGATAAATATTTGTATCGTTCATCACAGATCTATAATTTTACTCTGAGGATAAGGCCCCAAAGTCTTATTTGTATGATTAGCATTTGGAGTAGTGTGAGTCTGGAAGAGACTGGATTGTTAATGAAGTAGACGACAAACAGCCCTAGAAATGGAGGATATTTAGGAGAAATCAATTATATTATCTTTTATATCGCAAACTAGTTCCTTTTCCAATCTCTGCACTTGATAACTTCTTATGAAGCAATTGACTTTGAATTATTATTTTTAACTAGTCTTTTTTTAGGAGAACCCTGTCTGGGTATTTTGGAATTCTAGCTGGTACACAAATATGTTTTAGGCATAACCAGGGCGTTAATTTGTGAAATCAAAAATAATTAATGATGACATTTCGTAAGTTGAATGACTTTTGCATAAAGGTGGTGATCAAGACGCAGATTTATGAGAAAAATTTCTTGAAAGTAAATATGAGTCAGCTTTCTGTACTTTTTGGCTGCGAATTTGAGAAGAACCCCCCACATTCGACTTCTGGAAAATATTTTATGCTAGATTTAATTGAGCACATAATACGTTTTAAGTCACTAACTGGTAATTTGCTTGTGAGGTTTGCTGATGAAATTTTTTTCCACAGAAATAAAATGAATGTTTTTCTATCAAATTTATGACAACATATGTCATTTGCAATTTCCTTGGATGTTTTTCGTAGATTGAATTGCCAACAAATTTTCTAAAAAATATTTGGGACTGAAATAAACATAAATTGGATGTATATGATTTTTTGTTCTTTACTGGGTAATGTGCAGATAAAGCATGCATTGCCTACATTCTTTGGTCACCAAGTTTAAAGCCTTTTTTGTCATACATCTATAGAAAGAGCCATACATATAGTCTATAATATTAAATCTTATTTAAAAATACTGTTCAAAAGTTCATTGAAATTTTTTAATGTAGTACATGTATCTTTTCCATCAATTCATCATGGCAATTAAATAAATTTCAATACTCTTATTTAATAAATTTTCCTCTATGAAGGCTGAAAAAAAACCCAGAATCTCCATTTCAAATGTTGCTATAGGTATAGTGATACAAATGATGTTTTCTCGGATCTTTCAAATGTTGTAATACATCTTGGCTGCGGGGAGAACACTGGATTTGAAGGAGCATGCAGATTGCCATCATAACTTCTGTTTATATTAAATAGGATATCTGGATAAATATATTTACTGCTTGTGTGATGTAACATTAAATATCAAATACAAACTAATAATGCAAAAACTATAAATCTACAGATCTTTGTAATTTGACAAGGGTATTTTGTCTGCACAAACTTCTGATAAATTCACTAGAATGTTTTAATCAGTATTTACCTTAAGTTAGTGTTTTCCCATGGAAAATCATGTTCTGTATTAATGAAATTTAGAATTCAAATTTAGTATTGCTGTGAGTTTTATATCATTATGTGCATGTGTACATGTATTTATATTTAAAGAAAATCAATAATAAAGTTCCACAAAGCAAGTTTGCGTTAGCATACCATGAAGTTAAGTCATTTGTGAAGCTTAATTATATGGAGTAGGGCTCAGATTTGGATAAAATAATGTTTATGAAACAAAATGAAAAGATAAAAAGGGATGGAAAGAGAAAGGAAATTTTCAATTCATTGTAAAAGCTTTTCTGGGAGTCTGTGGATATGATTTTTATCTTCCATCGCGCATTATTCATTAAAAGACTTTTTCCTTGGTAACATTTATTGGCACTATGTTTTAACCCTGTTTTTTTGCAAATTGCAAAAAATATACACATCTTTTAATTAAGGAATATTAGTTGATATATGTGCTACTTTATCAAATTCTAAGTATACTAGTATACATTCCACAGGGACCATCCTCAAATAGGTTTTCATTTAAGAAAATGCTTTCGGATTGTCTCTTGATTTATTGTACTCTTTAGTGGAGAGGTCACTAACAGTGTTAAGTTTGCATCAATCCAAATAACACTATAGTGACTGATCAGTAATGAGATCCCAATGATCCTAGAATCAACGATTTCTCATGCAGAAACAAATTCAAACTTCTAATGTCTGGTTTCCAATGTCGGTTAATTGAAGATTTTTTTCCCCCTTCTAACATGCTGCAGAAGAAAGTTTTCAATTTTCTTTGTGTAATACATTTTACACTTTTTTAAATTTACTTCATTTGTTTTTCTAGATGGGTCCCCATGTTGATGTCTTAATCCCACATCTACTTGCTTTTAATTGATAAAAATCTGTAATTGATCGATTTACAAAAAGTAAAAAAAATTCCAACAATCTCTCTTCTTGAATTTTGATCCAATACACTGTATAATAATAATAATAATAATCGCACTCAATTAATGTCTTGATATCATAAAAAAGAAATTCAGAGCAGAATGCTTAATCATTTTTATAGTGATTAAAGTGTATGTGAAAGTTGGTAAATAGCAGCAAATTTGATTTTTTAAGGTTGCTTGTTCTTCAGAAAAAAAAATTGAAACTCAAGATATATTCTGTTTAGATGAACTTGCATGAAACTTTTTTGCATGACCATGCTTTAATTCAGTGTATTAAATGAGTTAGTGCATGAGCGTATATTGAGATACAAAGCATTGTATATATGATGATAAACCAGACCCTTGGGAATTATCATAAGCAATAAGTGGAAAATTTCTCCATAAACTTCTGACCTGGAATTACTATATATTTTTTGAATAAGATTTTTTAGAAGTCTGAATACTATCAAAACATAAAGGAATAAAAATGTGAATAGATACATGTAATAGAGGGTACTAAAGTGGATTAAAAAAATTTTGCATACTGTAAACGTATTACATTTGGCTGCGTATTCTTTTTAGCGGCTTTGGCGGAATGCTTCAACCGCTAAATCAAGTACAAAGCTAAATGCCTTGTACATTAACACATAAATAAGAATATTACAAAATGCGCTAAATCAAATTTACGCTAACTTATTCAAAAGTCAATTTCTGCCAAATATCGTACACGCTAAATATAATACATTTACAGTATGTTGATGGATAAATGCAGAAGCATTCAGTAAAGCACCCAAAAATAAAATTCCAGAGCTTAATCTTGAACTTTTCTGTCCTATACCTGGTATTAGTTTTAGGGCTTTGTTTGACTTTTAGTATTGAGTTGATCTGATTAATTGAATTAATATTGTATTTATTTTAAGTATATCCAGCAAGTTTTGATAAATGTATCAGTTGGGGTTTTATTTTGCCCTTGAATTAGGAATTAAAAAGGCAATGAATTAAAAAAAGAAAAAAGAAGAGATGGTCGAATGTCTTCCAACAGTTTTGCAATTTTATGACTTGATGGCATTTCTTGAAGACGTAAAATGATGTTGGGTGTAAATAAAAAGCACACCAGAGAGACAAATTATATAATGATCAGGCAGTGTCTTGAACATGTATGTTTTAAAACAGAGCTTAAAACTTCAGAATGACTTTTTACATAGAATCGAGGAGGATGAAAGTCTGACTATAAAATTGAATAAAAAAAGGCAAAATAGTTTATCATGATTCAGTTCTTTTTTATGATAATTTAAGAGGTTTATACCTTCCCAAAATCTGATAGAATAGCTTTTATATGTGAGGTGTGTCAACTTTCTAGATTATATCCTCCAGAATTGCACTGTATATTACAATTGTCACTCAAATTTTGCCAAATAGAAAAATTTATATTTGCCAGTCAAGGACTAATGACTTTTTCAGTTCTCTTGAATTTTTGGAACATCCTGTAAACCAAAGTTACTAACTCCAAAAAATTTAAACAATTATAATTGTTAAAGATTACAATATTGTTATACCATATGATAGAATCAAAACAGTGTCGTATGGAAGTTGGTGTGCTTGTCACAGCAGTCACGTACAATATCAGGTCTTAATTCCAGGATAATTCTCTGTCTGGACATGATACCACATTTACATGCAAATGAACCATCGTACACTGCTCCTGATGAAGTCTGAATTACAATTGTTCCACCTAATTGACTACTGATTGGGATGTGAATGGTTTTTACGTAGTTATCGCCCTCTCGCGTGGTCACTCAACCACGGCTTTGGGTTTAATGAGTTATATTTTACCCCATAAGAATAATTAATTGAAAATTATCACAGGAAGTGTTAATGGTTGTTGGAGACAAACTCATTAAGACACTCGTATGTTAATGTGAGCGCATGTGAACCTAACATAAATAATTCTGCATATTATTTCCAGATATACATAACTTAATTGATTTTCTGGGCCTATTATATTGATAAAAAGGACTGGAGACTGTCCAACTAAATGCAAATATGTTCATTAATTTTTATATTCCAGAAAAGAAAATGGTATAGTTTTGTATTTTGATTCAGACTGTGTTGAATAACATCTATATCTACAATCAAAAATATATTATGAATTACAAATGTATCATGAAATTAATTGATATGCATTTTGCAGAATTCATTTAATTTTCATCCATGAAAAAAAAATTGTAAATCAAATATCTTGCATGCAGGCTCTTTAGATTAATAAGTGTCATTGATACAACCTTTAGCAGATTTAATTGGCAGTTTAAGATAAGATATGGTTAATTTATATAGTTTACAGCTTAAACATAATCACCACGAGTATTTGTCTTGTCTATCTTAAACAGCAAATTGCCAACATCAAATCTGACATTGATTTTTAAATTGCAGTTAAAATTATCTTTTTGATGTTCAGACTTTCCTAATTTGCTGTTTAGTCAGCCAATATAGAGGAGTGCAAAAAATCAGGGTGTTGGAATCTGTACTGCTATCGAAAATTGTTATTGACGCCCGCTTATCTGTTGAGTATATGTAAATCCCATATAGTAGGCATCTTTGGATGGCTGAAGGATTTTAAAATCTGCAGCAAGTTTTGCTAAATTGATATCACGTTTTTTTTTGTTTTTTTTTTTACATTTTACTTAGTAAAACTGATATTATAAATATGTAAAAACCAGCTTAATAATAATTGCTGTTGTTGATTGATCAGTTTTTGTCTACAGAGTTTCTCAGATTTGATCATCCAGATTCAAAGCTCTTAGATTCTTAAGAATTTATGATATATAATTATTTAATTTCATTTCTCAATTTGGGTATGACACTGGTTTATCTTTTGAAATAAATTGCAATTGCTGACATTTATATAGGGGGAAAAAATTATGCTGGTCTTGGCTGTTACTGTGATAAAACCTTGAAGGTCTAGAATTTTTTTTAAAAAGTAGAATTTTTAAAGACTTTTGTTCTACTCTTTATTTGTTATTAAGTTATTGAGCTCTCAGAGAAAACTGCTCATGGCTCTTGAGGTAATTTATTTACTTTAACTCTTTGGTTTTCTGTATGAAAGAGAGCTGTGTTTGTGCTCACGTAATTAAAACATTCATAGATGAACAGAAAATACACATCCATTTGTAAGATGGAGTATTCAGAAACAAGTCACTTAAAACTTTTTAATTGGTACCACTTTAAAAAGATATTGAAGCCTGTAAAATTAAGATGCTGTTGTACATAGCAAAATGTGTGATGGTAAAAGAATGCTTAAAGCAAACACTGTTATTATGAATTCATGCATACTGCAAAATGATTTTCATTACTCCATGACTTTAAAGCAATATGAGCTACATTTTGGAGAAATTAATTTTGGTAATTTTGGTCATGTTAAGATATGCTTTTATGATAAATCTGTATGTAATTTGAACCATTATGAGTGATATGAAGAATTATTTTTGTTTTCAGAAGAAAGATTTCTACTGTACAAAGGAATGTATAGTATTATAATATAAGAAATCAATATTGTACAGATCGAATGACAATAATTTAATTTTGCTTCAATCAAAGCATATAAATAGTACTTCTGTCTGAAATATAAAGGATGGAAGTTTATAAATGTTCATTTTTCTGTCATTTGAATAGCTAATGTACAGTATAACGGAAGAAAATTTTTTACAACATCAAACTTGCAGCTCATATTGCTTTAAAATATTATATCTTAAATGTAATGTATACAATGATGCTGTTAACAAAGCTAAATTATGTGTCCATGGGGCAGTTCATTTTATTGAGAATGTTTTACTGTATTATCAATGGTCTGAAAATCAATGCAAAAATATTGAAGCTGCATGTATATATTGATATGTTTTTAAAATTTAGTCTTAGATACGAGTCTAATGAAAACTTTAGAAGATTTTTAACTGTGCAGTAAATGCTGTTAAACTTCTTTGCTTTTAAAATTAGCAACAGAATACATGTGATTAAAAAGAGGGGGGTGGTTCATCTTGACAGATATTTCTATTTATCTCATCCCCAAACTCCCTAAATAATTGATTAAGTAAACTTCAGACATTTCTGTTGTATATTCAAGACATCTTGTCATTCTTCAGAGTTTATATATTTCCTAAGTGGATGTTTAGAGTGTGTTCAGCTTGGTCAAACTTCCAGCAATCTATCTGAATAATGGAATGCTCTGCTGGAATTTAGTGGTGAATACAGTTAAAACCACTGAGATACCACTTAACACAACTCCTGATTAGATTAAGAAATCAATATACTTCTATCATTCCAGGTGTTTTTAATAATTTCAATCTGTTTTTTCTATGTTTTTATTAACAAGAATTTGTTTTTTAGGTTATTAATGAAGATCCTTAGTCTTTTAAAATAATTACTGTTTGAGTTTAATTCAGTGCAGAGAAAATTCAACACCTGTGATACGATCTTTTTTCTACATCCCCACCCCCTTCAGAAAAGGAGACATTTTCATTTTAGACACCTTATAATGAAGGGATCAAGATATATTTTTTCTTATGACAAACGATACAGCATACAAGATCAGTTTTCAGGCTTTTGTCCAAATTAGTATAAATCACTGATCAACATGTTTACTGAAGTAAACTGCTTGCATACTTTTGCCAATTCTAGAGTATGCTAGTCTTCTAAAAATATTCTTGCTTTGGTCAGAATCCATTGATATTATGTTTATACCTGTGACAAATGTTTATCTATGGAGACAATCCCAAAGAGTTAATGCCCCTTTATAACACATGCTAAAAACATAACCAGTTCTGAAACATCTTAGAAAGGAAGTTTATTTTCTGTTCAGTTACCGGTAATTGAGATGTAATAAACATGATAATGATGCAATGTCTGTTTCTATAATGATGAGGGAAACAGACAACTTATCTACCTGAGAAGTAAATTAAGAATAGATGTGTCACCTACCTGTAAGAAATTGGTCTATCCCAGAGTGTCTGGCCAATAAAAATAGATCTGCAAAAACAAAAACCAAAAATATAGAAATGTTTTATTAGGGAGTAAGTGAGGAAAACAAATCAATTTCCATCCAGCAGCCCACTTTAATCACTTAAAGAGGGTCATTAATGTTTGGAGACAAAATATTATGGGAATATATTTTTTAAACTGACTGCCCGAGGGTAGGTATGATCTTTCATGATAGCCAATTGACTAGCAGTGCAAGAATCAATTAAGTCTCCAGCATCGCTAAAAAAATTCTATTTTGAAATACAGTCCTAATGCAAGCTTGAAGCATGGATAACATGAAAATTGTTAGCTGTTTTCATTTCAAGCTTTAATCTGCTACTGATTAGAAATTTCTTTAGGAGGATGAGAAATACGGGAGGCATTATAGGGTGAAGAAAAACAACCGGAGAATTCCTTTTGTAATTTTCATGGGTAATGGAAACAGCTTTTTAGTATTAAAGGAGGATTTATCAGGTCTGCCAAATTATCTTAAGTTACAGGGATATCTAAAGGCCCCTTTGAGAAACAATAAAATGTTATTGCCATGATGGAAAACCCAAACATGGAGTTTGTAAATTGGGAAAAAACGTTTTCTATATACACATGGTTTCCACATTGTTCCTGACTTTCAAGTCAAACTTTATTTCATCTCAATCCACTTTTCTTTTAAATTTTTAACATGTAAATACAATAATGAAATTCTAAGAAAAATGACTTGTGCATATGATGTAAAAAAGGGAATACATTCCTTAATTAGCAAACACATTTTGTATTAAGTTCCACTCTTAAAAAAAATAGTTTTTATGACACTTATACATTTGAATATTTCTTGGAAATATTTGATGTCCATTTTGTCAAGAGTCATATCACAAACTTGATTTAAAATGTTGATATTTCTTTGAGCAGTTTAAAAGCTTTGATTTAAGAATGTTAATTTCAAAAAGAAAATTTATATTCAGAACTTAATTACTTGCCTACTGTAAATGTATTATATTTAGCATGTACAATATATTTATGGAAATTGTTATTTTTATACAAGCTAGCTAGTCTAGACTTGATTTAGTGCAAAGTGCTGGGTATGACAATGTTTATGCATATATGAAGCAAGGGGCGATTTGCATGCCTTATTCACCCAACTCCTTTAAGAAACAGATAATATTTAATGTCTAATTGTCCAACACTGCTTTGACCAGAGATGGTTTGGTAGGAAAATAACTTTGCACTATGAGTACAATTTAATCATCTCCAGATTCCATACATAGATTATGCTAGCAATCACCAATGATGAATGGGGGTGGTGATCAGGTTTTATCAAATTAACCAGAGTGCCAGGACTAGCAACCAAAGGTTATCATGGTGGTGTATTGTTTCTGTTTGTGAAATAGCAATAAATAACAGAAACTGTGCTATTGTATCAATTTATTACATGATAATTTTTAGTCTATAAGGCCATCTTTAAAAAAAATGTTTGATTGCCCTCTCCCGAACGACTGGCTAAACATGGCCGGACTCAAAACTTTTTTTAACATCCAAGAAGCAATTATTCTTTTTAAGTACTCTGAAAATAGAACTAAATGAAATTATAGTGTTTAAATTGAAATTTCTGAGAAAAAAAAAATTTCTCACCTACCTACCGACCCAATATTTTCAAACGGAGTCAGGAGGGGCATCGTCTCAAGCCACGGTCCAACTTCAGCGTATAGCTCTCTCCTACCCGTGGATACTTGACCACAAAAAGTGTCGTCATCTTGAATATTTTTATGCCCTCTCTATTGTGACGTCATATTTAGTGAATGATAAGTTTTAATTGTTTCCATCGCAATATTGAAATCAACAATTTACATCAGCAGTATACAAGAAATATTCGTGCACTGCGATTGGGTATTGAAAGGTCACATCAAAGTTCATTATCTGACTATGCTTTACTCATTTAATGAACTACGAGATATTCTCTTCTCGTTCAACCACGGCCAGAATGGTAGAGGATTGGACATTTTGGCTGTGGTTAATGAGTCAGTTTTCTGGCCTTCGTTTGTGACAATTATTTTATATTTCTAGTCTTCATGAAAATTCATGAACATTCATTACCTTGACCTATTAAGTTTTTTTCTTCAGCAAACTGAAAATTACCAATATTCATATTTGTTTATCATTTGTTCATGAACTACATTTTATGAATATATTTATAAATAAAATTCATGAACTGTCTTTATGAACCAGTCATGAATCTGTTATGAATGAATAATGAATATTCATGAACGGTTCATAAAAGTTCCTGAAATTATGAATTTCATCTCGCAGGGGTTGCGATGATGCATGAGAGGGCAACCAAACAATTTTCTGAAGGTGGCCTAATTTATACATTATAACAATTTTACTTGCAAATTATTTAATATACTTATCTTAAAAGTCTCACAAATTTCAATTTTAAATTAAAATTATTCTTAATACATGTACTTGTATTTAATCATATGCACACAATACCATTTTAAAGAAGTGCAAGATATGTTTTCAGTACAGTGTATTATATAACTTATTTTGTCTATAAATATTATTTATATTTCAAGAGACATCACAGTATGCTGTTGTCTATTGCCATTATAATTGTCTTGAGCTTGGTGGTGCCAAGATTTTTTTTTGGATATCTTAGGATTTGAAATATTGAGATGAAAAAAAGCAAAGACAAAGTGTCTGAAACTTAAGTTCCATCTTGCTTCAAGATATCTGTGATATTTGAGATATTGCTATATATTAAAGTTACTGAGAAATTCAACTGTTTATGCCAAGAGAAAAAGTCCATCATGCAGGCCAACACAAAGAAGTTCGTAACCAGAGGATACAAACTAAATATCTATAATTTTACTCCTCAGCTTAGACCTACCATCAAGTTCATCTCTAGTCAATTAAAGCTATTTCCTGTGTACTTCTCTCTAGACTAATGGACAGTTATAAATTTATAGGTTCTAAATATCAATGGCACATAGTTTACTCTAATCTTATCAATTCTTTGTTTTTTTAATTTGTTGTTGTGTAAACTTGTTAATTATGAACTTTGTACCCACAGTATACATCACCTATCTCTGGTATCATTTGAACCATTTACATGAAAACTTTGGGGGGATATTTGTTATCTTTGAGTACATCCTTCCAAAAAAGCCCACTCAAAGGAAATTGTGTCCACAAAACAAGCTGAATTGGTGAGGAATATAATGAAATAATTACAGATTTATAAGATGATAATTTTACACCTCATCCCTACTTTAAATGTTACCCTATTATCAAACTTTTACACTGCAGAAGATAACTTTTGAACATGTTTTATGCATTTAATATCATTCAAAATAGAAGAAGCCTTTATTTAACAGCCTCCATGAACCATAATGGAGACAGTGAAAAATCCTGATTGAGATGTGTTTCTTTTATTGTGATTTCAACAGATATTCTAAATGAGAATATCTTGCTCTACTGTTTTTAATGTTAGAAGCCCCGGAAGGGGGAGGGCTTTGTTTTCACTATGGTAAGGGATAAGGGTTAAAAAGTAACAATTGTCCATAGTCTTAGGTGTTATGAAGATGTTATGCAGTAGATTGCTGCAAAAATTGACCAAGCAAGTTTGGTTACAAACAAATAATTACTGTTATTACTATTTTTGAGAGATAGAATAATCTTCAAATTAATTAAGCTAAATTAAAAAAAAAATCATCGGCTACCTGAATGAAGATGATCATAACTTGAATTGCAGTCATAACTATATTTTATTCAATACTTAATATTTAGCATCACTGCAAAAAAAAAAAAGTTCAATTTCTACTTTTTGGGAATATTTAAAAGATATTAAAAGGAAAGTTTCTACTGATAAGCTAGAGTTACCTGTGATAGTTGTTCTGACTCCACAATGAAACAGCAAAATGCAAAAAAAAAAGTAATGAAGTCGTTGAGAAAATTGTTCGCTTCCTTCCATAAATATTAATTTTCTCACTTCAGTTGGTCTGATAGTAATTTAATTACCTCCATCCCGATACTGATTTCAGAACATTGCTCCGTAACTTTTTCCCAGGAAAAGGGACACCGAATGTATAAATGTTTTACAGCCCTTCTATTGGACTAGAAGTGGCTGACAGAACTAAAATCCAAGTTTTATCTAATCAAACATCAGAGTCTTTGAAATTCACACTCAAGTTTGGGTGAAAAAGAATCGAATAGTTATTATTGCAAGGTTAAAAATGACCAAAATTACCACATCATAGTCTGCGGAAAAAAACAAGGTGGGAACCATCTAAGGACTTTAATGTAGAGGCTATATATTGGCAGTCCACAACAAATTTATAGGCCACTTAATGATTTACTAATGACTTATAATAGATTGATATTGATTGTGAGGAAAACGGGGCTGACTTTCTATGTCTTTCACAGAACAAGCGACGATGGTGTTCTATCCCAGACCTAGACGTTTGAGCGTTCAAAATCGCTCTGTCAAAGTGTTCTTGACAAGATGGCCCCCAGACTCGTGGATGTCAAGCATAATACCCGTGATTGATTCCCTTTTGCTGTGGTTGCTTTGTCTTTTCAATGATTATTGATAATTTCAAGGAATTTTTTTTTCTCCAATATCCTGTCTTTAAATTTTACGGTCAAGTTACCATAAGCCAGACATTGTTCCACTTGTGTCATAAACTGCACGGATATTCTGCAAGTGCAATTAATGTCTGTGTTATTTTCTGAAGATTCTTCAGTCAATTGAAATTAAAAAAAAAATGCTTGCGTGCCTAGAAATCATTGTTTATATAATGTTGGTATACGGTGTGTTTTTTTTTTTTTCTATCTTGCCAATTCCAGCTCCTGGGAGGCTATTTCAAAGCTAATTTCAGGCTTACCATTTCATTGAATTAATCCTTGCTGTCAACACTTGAAGTTTGAAGCACCTTAACCTTAAATCAGTAAACTATAAACAATTTATTCCGTAATATTTCAGCTAAAATTTCTACACCACTGAGTCACAGCTTGATTTGTGATTTAACAAAGTCTTAGGAGATTCCTGTTCAAGAACCCATGAGATGGAAGGACATTGCCACTGCCAAAAAATGAGAAAATATGATGAAAGAGAGATACATATTGATTAAATTTAACATTTTTACTAGCGTTGTCATAGAAAACAAAACTGTAGACTTCCTAAATATTTCATAATTTTAATTAACTTGACAAAAAAATATAGATTTTTTTTTTGCATTATTGGCAAATGATCCTTTTGACAATGTTATTTGGATCTATTAATATCTTAATCATGAGGTTATATAAGCATTTTAAGGGTTGGAAGAATGTTTTATGATTAGCATTGCTACCAATGATTTCTTTGTTAATAAATTAAACAAAACTCTAATTTGACAAAATTTGCATGAATAATATTTCTCTGATATTGAGATAGATACTAAGTATGAATTGACATTATTAGCTTTTACATGGTGTTCTATATACAAACTTTTTCTGTTGGGTAAATCATAAAAAACATATATTACCTTGGGCATTTGTCAAAATCTTGCAAAAGGGGCTTATGAAGAGCTTGACTGGAATCAGATGGAAGCAAAAAGGACGAAAAACTTAAAAATCAGGAATTTTAAGTTAACATTAAACTCGGAGACTCTGGCATGTTTACCAGAAATGTAAGGGCCTGGTAAAATGGGTAGGGGGAACTTGTCTGTTCAAAATATCAATTCTCAGCAATCTTTGGATAACCCAATCCAGTAGGTGTGACAAAGGTACCTAGGTCATTAACTAAATGAAATGCCTTGGTGTCAGATTTCTGCTTCAAACAATTTTTATTTAATTTTAAAGTAGAGATGTATTTTAGTTGGGAATGTGTGAATTAATTAACAGTTATTAACTTATTAATAAAGTAAAATTTGAAAATAATATAATAAAAAATTGTACAATGTATATTGTATTAAAAGGAATGTTAACTTAAAAATACTAGTAATCTAAAAAGTACTGGAAATGATAAGGTTTTTTTTTTTCTCCATGGACCAACCCTTCATTTGTTAATAAACATTAATTTTGTGCTAATTTAATGGGATGAAGGGGGATAGCAAAGTCAGAGTATATCCCATCAATATACTGACATAACACTTTGACACTAGTAAATACCGAGGGAGAACTGCAAGTCATCCAATATGTAAACTTGTTTATCCACATCCTTCCAGCTTAATTAAACAGATTCTCTGTACATACTCATTATTATTATATTATGTCTTACAGGTGGTAGAGCCAGCATTGATTGGAATGGTGGAGGTGAGAGATTTTTCTGTTGGGGGTATGGAGTATCTAGTTTCCTACTCAGCTGCAAGTACTCAGGAGACTTAATTGGTAAATTTTTGGAAACATGGGTAATTAATCAATAGTATAATTATTTGTTGGTAATTGTATACCCATATCACATATCTTTGGAAAGATGAGGCAGCATGTATTTTAACCAAATTTGTGCTCTCACTTTCAAGATGAAAAAGACAGTCAGTACTACCCCCTTCAACAGTCCCTGGCTTTGTTATAGTAAAATTATTTTATAGAAACTCTAAATACGGGGAAAAACCAGTATTAGGTTGACTGTAAATCTGAATCTGCAGAATCAAGCACAGTTCATATTTTTAGCACATTAACTATAGCATGTTGATATCTGCATTGTTCTTGACATCGAGTTTTAAAGAATGTATTATGGGTAATACACTATCTCGTATGGCTATTATCTAATAGTCACACATCGGAGAGAGTTTCATTTGTCAATAGAACTGTATTGTCCTATAGTGCTGCTCTCAGCTCTCATAAGATCAGTATCATATGGTTTTTATATATCTGTCATCTTTTTTTATTTTCCACAATGTTTTAAAGTACTCCAAGTGATCAGGAAATTAAAACAAATGACATTTGTAAATGTCTTACAACTGTGATTTGCATAAAAGCAGTGTATGAAGGTTTTTTCCCTCCATTTATAGTAAAATAAAAAAGATAATTTTCCTTCTTTGAAAGAATATTCATTCTTTTTTCAAATTAATTTGATATAAGATTTGTACTGATAAGGGCTTGAGCTAGTGTTCACTGGGGCAAATGCAGTAAGCATCCCCATAGGAATAAAACCTCAGTTTGTGTGCATATTGTATAGATCTCTGAAGGATTCTGAACATTAAATCATGCAATTGTATATTTATTTATCAAAATGATTATTTGTAGACATTATCCTGTACTTCATGAAGTATACATCAACAAAGCTCTAGCACATTAATCTATATGTGAACATTATTTAGTGCATCATTTGCATCTAGGAACACATAGATTTCTACAGAACCTGACAGATTGAAGCGATATTAAATATAATATTGCACGAATTCGTGCCATTAAGGTTTGCATTATCTGATAGGCCGGTTCAAAATCAGGTGTGATATAATGAAGTTGCCCACTATTGCAGGCATAATGATGATGGTATCACACATTCTAATTTAATTAGCATGGCTCGTTTACTGTTTATAAAATGCTCATATTGTCATGTCTTCAACTCGGAATTGCACGCTAGTTGAATTTAATGCTCTACTATCATGCCATTTTGTCATTAATAGTTCTATTGTGGGCTTGTATTGGTGTTTCATCCATTTATAATGCAGTTTTAAAATTTTTACATGGATTGAAGTGATACAAAAATTCGGTTATCAAATATTGAAAATAATTTCCTTTGAAATGATTTTACTATATTTGGCTGAAAAGATTTTTGAATTAAGATTTATTTAGTTAAAAAACTCTAAAGGGTAAAACTTGATTTCAAATTCAATTCAGTGTCCTCTCTTGCATTACTCAATGGACATGTATATCAAATCAAGTTTCATTTTGCTGAAATATGAAACAATCTATTATCTGTTTAAAATTCTTATAAAAGATGTGATTGCTTCAGAAATCTCTCCTTGTTATCCATGGTATTGGTGTCTAAATGCAAAACTTTCAATGGGCATTAAAACTAAGATTTTAAGGTCCAAATTCTAAAATTGTTTTGACATTGTTAAGGAATGCCTCTTTCAGTAGCATATGAGTGAAGTCATCTGAAGATGCATTTTTGATAAAAATGTAAAAAAGTGATAGGTAACTTTGTTACTTTGGGAAACATTTGACGTCCTTAGGGTACAGAAAAGTACACATGATATTGATATTTTATTTACACACTATATGATTTATCTCATTGCATTGTTGATTTATTGGGTCAAACTAACATTTAGCAAATGATCTAATTCCACTCTTTACAAAAATTATGATTTAATATTAAAGATATTTGATATCAATTTTACTATGCATTAAAGTTACTTTTAATACAATTTTCTTGTAGAGTAGATAATTTATTGCATGGCAATAATCAATTCTGCTTCAATAAATAATGAATTGAAAGGGAAAATTCAAAAGGTATAAAAAATAATTTTAAACTACCTAGAATAAGTGATAAATTATGAATTGAAAATGTTTTCCCAATAGTAGCATTTAATGATTATTTGCTAATAAACTGAAGTATGGTATAAACTTACCAATGTGTGAATACAATTGGATATATCCCTGCAAAACCCCAGTGATAAACTGAGATCAATTTCTCCTATTGGAGTATGCAAAGAGACCAAATAAATACTGAATTGCAGCAGGTTTTTTGCAAAAATTTGTATATTTGTTGTTTCCCAAGTTAAAATCCTGGAAACTATAGACACACCAGCCAATAGAAATGTTTGTACAAATGATTGAACCCTATCCCATGTGACAAATGAAGGTTCCTGCAGCCAATCGCTCGGCTCCTCTGTAAGTGAGTAAATTTCACAAGTATATGTAGGTATTATTTATGTAATCTCAGTGGCTGCTGGTGAGTGAAGCTGCTCTCTCTGATAACATCTATCATATCCTAGAACCTTAACACAATATAGGATAAATTATTTATAATATAAATAATATGGATTTTAAAAACATATTAAGGAAGTTCAAAAATTTCTAGATTATATTCATTGTATAAGAAACCCCCGGTTATAAATTGAATTAATTTGATTGCTTTGGAACTTTCACTAGGAGTTATCTATTGTGATCTGGGATAGGAAAACTCGAATTATCACTTAAAATTCCCATCTACTACTTTAATTTTGGCTGTATAATAAAGCTTTTATTCCCAGAGGGTGACCAAAATTTACACAATCCAATCAAGTTTAATCGTAATTCCATCGAACCTATAAAACAATGGAATTATCTTTTGATTTAAATGTGTATAGGAGAGATGAATGATGGATTGTACAACTACCGGTATTTCTAAAAATAAAATGATGCAAAATTGAAACTTTAATTATTAAACTGAGCTGGCATAAAAAAAAATGTTTCAAACCTGAAAAAAATACAAAACGTAGTTGTGTGATTACTTTCTGTTTTATTGATTTACATTGAAGTAATGTTCATTTGAAATATGTCAAGTCTTTTCAGGGAATCCTGTACCTTGATTTACCTGTAAGATCATCAGGGGGTGTTGAGCATCCCTTTATTGATGTTGTTGTTCAGCATGCTCTGATTGATTTTATTGTTGAGCATGTATTAATTGCTTTTGTTGTTGAGCAAGCCTTGATTGATTTTGTTGTGGAGCATGTTTTGATTGATTTTGTTGTTGAGCATCCCTTGATTGATTTTGTTGATGAGCATGCTTTGATTTTTGCTGTTGAGCATGTTTTGATTGATTTTGTTGTTGAGTATGTTTTGATTGGTTCTGTTGTTGAGCATGTTTTGATTGATTTTGCTGTTGAGTATGTTTTGATTGAATTTGTTGTTGAGCATGTTTTGATTGATTTTGTTGTTGAGTATGTTTTGATTGGTTCTGTTGTTGAGCATCCCTTGATTGATTTTGTTGTTGAGCATGTTTTGATTGATTTTGTGGTTGAGCATGTTTTGATTGATTTTGTTGTTGAGTATGTTTTGATTGGTTCTGTTGTTGAGCAAGCCTTGATTGATTTAGTTAGTGAGCATGCTTTGATTGATTTTGCTGTTGAGCATGTTCTGATTGATGTCGTTGAGTAGGTTTTGATTGGTTTTGTTGTTGAGCAAGCCTTGATTGATCTTGTTGTTGAGCATGCCTTGATTGATTTTGCTATTGTGCATGCTAAATTGATTTTTTTTGTTGAGCTTTGATTTATTAATTTTGTTGTTGAGCATGCTTTGATTTATTTTGTTGTTGAGCATGCTTTTAAAATGATAAAATTGCTGATAAGCATGCTTTAGTTTATTTTGTTGTTGAACTTTAATATATTAATTTTGTTGTTGGGCATGTTTTGATTGATTTTGTTATTGAGCATATTTTGATTAGTTTTTTGGTTGAGCATAACATTGATTGATTTTGTTGTTAATGTTGAGCATGGTTTGAATGATTTTGTTAGTTTCTCTAAATATTTGTCTATAATATCTCATGTTACTTATATATATCTTTCTATATGAATAATAAATTTATGAATTTTTCTGACTGTAAAGATAATAATTCATTTACTGGCTTGTGATTTTTATAGGTAGGTCAGTTTTTGACAGATTGGTGTATGCTAAACAAAAAAAAATTGTTCGAATGCTTTTTTCAAAGCTAGTATTCTTGTTGTTATGGTGTTTTTGAAAAAAACAACAACAAAGAAACCCAGAAATCAAGAAATTTATGTTAAGTGTTGAATGGGTTTCTTGACTGTGTTTTCAATATTTAAATAAATTAGAATTAATATATTAATTTTCTGTAATTTTTGTATGCAAAAATTAGCTTTTTAAAAAAGTGTGTATTTCCAATAACATGCTTTGCACTTGTTTCCCATTTGCTTATCTAGGAAATATAAATGGTGTGTCGTAATACATGTAATATGTCTTTTTTATGGGACATTGAGTGAAATGAATGGATATTGGTGCATTTCAGGCTCTTTAAATGGGGTGCATTTGACAGAGCGAGTGTCTAATGATAGAGATAAAGGATTTTTTATCTAGGCTTCAAAGAGGGTTTTTATACTGATTTATTCCAAGGAATTTAATTGGTAGATTTTATTATCAGTGAATGGATTGTGTAATTTTCTTTGGAGAGAGATCTATGTAACAATCTGCGTTAAATAATTGTTTGACCTCAAGCGACAAGTGAAAAAGTTATGCATTCATTAAAACATTGCTGAGCAGAATCGTAAATCCTACTCCTTCAAATATTTTTTCAGTTATTTTCCATGAAGAGTAGAATTAGTTATCAGAAAATGGTGTTGAAATACTAAAGAAGCAGCTTATAAGTTAATGGCCTTCAGGCTCCCTGATCAAGAAGCCAAGTTTAATGCCATGCCATGTCGAACCTTAGATGTAAACATATAGGTAGTTAACTGTTCCTTCACCAAAAGCCCAGAACTGGAATTGAAAGTCAAGGGTCTTTAGGAACAGACCTTCAAAACATAGGTCCTTTGTCACGTTGTTTATATACACAAGAAGTAAAAGTTACGGGTCTTTCATATGAGACCTTAAGGTGGCCGACTATAGTTTTATTGTGTGAAAACTACAATAGCGAAACTCTTCATTTTGAATACTGGAGATATTCTCAAATATCTATGATTTAAATTTCAAGAACGTATGTTTATTACTTTTCTTAAATAATATTTTTATTACCCTTTTCTTTAAGAGCTCCTGATTATCATAACATCAAAAACACACTTCAACGATGTCAACCTACCTATCAATTGCAAAATCGGTTAAAAAATCAGTTATATCAAATTGTAATTACATTTTCATACCTATAATTTCTTAATTTTGTTTAATTTTAATAATTAAGCGAAAAAAGTTGCATTAAAACAGTAAATACACTTCATTTTACTATGATGCGCGAAATATTGCGCAATGGAAACTATAGTCGGCCTCCTTAATTGTATGGAAAATAGAACTTTTTTGTACTAGAGTACACTTTCTCCTTGATGGAGATGTGAGTCCTTTTTTACAACCAATGCTCTCAGTATTTTAATTGATCATCGAAATAATAACGATGTTGTGTTTTCGGGTTTTTCCAATAAGTAAGCTTGAGCCTTATTTCGATTATGCCAATGCTCCTTTAGTGAACTCTAGCGTGGCAGGGACTAGTTTTTTTTTAGGCTAAATATGTGCTGAGGGGGTACATATATACATGCGATCCATAAAAAAACATGTACATAGAAACATTTTTCAAGGGGCTAATTAATAAAATTGTTAACTGGCTCTTTGTTACTAATCAAATTTTTGTCGTTTTCATTTGCAGACGAAAAAAAAGAAGCAACTTTGATTTCTTAAAATTGCCCAGAAACTAGCTCATGGCGACTCTAATTTTATCCTCCGTAATAACTGCAAAGTAATTAAAATCTAATTATTTGAAATTATGTACTTGATATAAGTTGTAGTCTGATAAGTTAAATCAATTCTCATCAGTAATTTCATTATTTTCTATGCTTTATTTGGAAAATGCTAGTATGATGAAATGAGTGGTGACAAAAGCTAATATAGGCTTTTTTATTTTCTTTGATCGAGGATTCGGGGTATAGAGATTTTTGTCTTGTTCGTCTTCTGTCTGTCTGGCCGGCTGTTTTTCCGCAAAAAATAACTTTGTCCATAACTTTTGAGTGTTAGGGGCCATGTCTTTCATATTTCATAGGTATATCCCTTAAGACATTACCTTCCTTAAGGTACCATCAATTTCCGGACTTTAACCATAGCCATATTTTTTGAAAAGTTGGTGTGAGGTCCTTAATACTTCAAAAGTGTTTTCACTGGGACAAGACCTTTCATTGGGTATGAAAATTGTCATTTTGACCTTGAACGGCCATTAATGCTATCTTAACCTAACTGCTAGCTCAATGGCATTGGAAGCAAATTGAAAGTGGGGGTGGGAGCTAATTGAAAGAGAAAAAAATTCAAATTTAAACCTGAAAAAATATTGACAAGCAAGAAAGAAAAAGAATTGTAGAAATGCAGAAAATCCTATTTCCTGGTGGTGGTGGGTTGAGGGTGGGGTGGGGTG
Organism: Saccostrea glomerata; assembly: GCA_003671525.1. Classification (NCBI taxonomy): domain Eukaryota; kingdom Metazoa; phylum Mollusca; class Bivalvia; order Ostreida; family Ostreidae; genus Saccostrea; species Saccostrea glomerata. The sequence continues at coordinate 373,745 of PRKT01000309.1, forward strand.
GGGGTAAAGTTGAACTTCTTTCAATACCATTTTTTTTTTTCAAAAGTAGCTTTAAGCAAGTCATTCTTGGATCAGACTGGCAATCCAGACTTGCTTGTGATGTTAGAACTCTGACTGATTAATTCTCTTGATAAGTTGACTGTGTAAGTTTTAGAGCAGGTCCATTTCCAAGTAACTAATAAATCCTAGCTTGCATTGATATTGATCTTACGATGAACATTTACCTGTAAAAATGCCTTATTTATAGATCAGAAACATTTAGCATTATTAAAGGTGAGCCTCATTATAATCTTTTATACCTATGTTTAGTAAGGATGTGCAATTTTATTGATATACCGGTATATCGCGATTTTTTGTTGCGTGATACGTCATGATACGGAGACCTAAATACCGGTCTTTAAGTACATATTATAAAGTCCAGAAATTATTCATTTATTTGTTCAATCTTTCAAATTACAATTACAGAAAGTATAAAAAATGTTGTAAAAAATGAAAAGAACGGCATCTTACCGTCCAAACATACCCGTAATTGATTTTTATGCATAAAAATTTCAAGAAAGTAAAATTTTGTTTTTCTAGCATATTTTTTAGAAAAAAAAGACTTTTCATATAAAATCATTGTAAAAACTGCTTTTGAAAATATCATGATATTATCGTGATATTGTGGGAAAAAATCTTGATATATTGCGATACAAAATTTTTGGGGATACCCATCCCCAATTTCTACCATCTTCAAAACATGATTCATAATTTAAAATTCATACAAAAAAAGATATGACAAAAATCATGCAGCAGATGGTCAGCATAATTAAAGCTCATTTAAAATGCATGCAGGTTATTGTGTCTTGGGATTAGTGTGTGTAAATTTTCATATGAAAACCAGTTGGTTTCTTGTGATTTTTACTTAATTATGACTGTTGAATTTATTTATGCATCTTGGAGTTTTGCCATAGTTTGATGTGTCCCTAAAATAATTTGACCTTGACCTTGTTAGAAATATTTTTGTTTTGTGTAGGAAGGGGGGTGGGGGTGTCAAAGTACATTACTAATCTTTTGATATCAAAAAGCCTGTGGTGTTGTGCATGCATGTTTGTGGATTTAACCCATAGAGTATTTTGCAATGTTCCTAGATCATAACCTATGTATGTCCTTGACCTTTGAATTAACTCAAAACTGTTATAGTTAGGCCAATAAATATGGAATTTTAAGAATGATGTTTAATTATTTGCCTGGTTTTGATGTGTCCCATAAGGCTTAAGGAAATGAATGTCGGTGAATTTTGCAGCAAAATGTTGACAGGTCTATAAATTGTAAGTCAGTACAGTTAAATGCTGAAATCTGATTAAATGTGAAGGAACCTTTTCCCTCTGGAACAGTAATCAGCTTATAATCAGCCACAGAAACAGTCCAGGAGAGCAACCGGGGGTCTTAAATCGCCAGTCAAAGGGGTCAGGAACCTCTCACATTTTATACATATGGCTGCAAAAGATTTCTAAAAGGATGGATGTGGGACAAAATTAAATAATTTTTAAAAAACAAAAAAAGAATAAAAAGGTTACAGTTGACTTGAGAATGAATAAATTGAATTTATTTTGAGAAATGAGGGATACATAAAGTTAGCCCAATCTTTGAAAGTTGGTTAAAAACACTCTTACCCTTGATTTGACCTTTTGACCAGAAGGAGCCATCTTTTAGTAACCCATTCCAGCCTGTTCATCTTCAGCAATCCTTCATCTACAGATACTAAAGGAACACATTGAAAAATAGCTAATACTTCACGCAATCATCCTAACTTAATTAAGGTCTTGATTTATGATAGGTAATCGGAAGCTTTTTACTGTTTTAGCTTTCACACATTTGTAAGCTAGCTAATACCAAAAGACATTTCAATAAAGGATCATTTTGGTAGTGGATTTTATTAGTTAATTTCAAGTATAATGTAATAATCTGTGAATAATCATTGTTGAAGAACTATACTTGCATCATTTTGTGCTCAAGTGAGTTGAAAGCTCACTTAAATGAGCTTTTCTGATCATCTTTTGTCCACTCGCCTGTAAACTTTTCACATTTTCTTCTTCTCAAGAACCACTAGCTTGGCCAATTTTAACCAAACTTGGTACAATGCATCCTTCAGTAAAGGAGAGGTCAAATTGTTAAAATGAAGGGCCAAGTGAAGTGGAGATAATCAAGAAAAGACAAAAAATAGGATAAAAAGTCTTCTCAAGAACCACTGTTCCAGAAAAGCTGAAACTTATATGAGGGCATCCTTGCGTAATGTAGATTCTATAAATTGTTCTAATCATGACCCCTTGGGGGTAGGATGGGGCCACAAGAGGAAGGTCAAGTTTTACTGTGAAAAATTTTGAATTTTTTTATGGAAAAATATTGGGAATTTTTTAAAAATCTTCTCAAAAACCACTGGGCAGAAAAGTTGAAACTTATGTGAAAGCTTCCTGAGGTTGTATAGAATCTAAATTGTTCAAATCATAATCCCCCTCCTTTCAGGTTAGTTGTGGCCACAATAGGGAATCAAACTTTTACATTAAAATATTTAGGAAAGATCAATTAAGTAGTGTTGTCAATGGGAATCAAACTTTTACATTGAAATATTTAGGAAAGATCAATTAAGTAGTGTTGTCAATGAGTACCCAGTTAACCGTGGAACGATGCAAAGTATCGGTTAGTAAAACTGTTATTTGGTTACTCGAATAACTTCATTTTACAAAGTTAATAGTGGAAAATATTTTGTTTGAAATTATATTCTAATCCATTTCCCTAATTTTATTTACCATTAGACTTGATCTAGTTGTTCACATAAAGGATCAATATGTTTTGATTAGATTTCGCAGATTATATAATTGATAGCTTTGATGGCCAGGGGTATGTAAGTTTTGAAGACCTGAGTTATAATTACCTCATTTAATAATTTAACAAGATGCCGCCACAGACATGTAAAGCTTTGAAGTATTTATAAGAAAAGCTGATTCGATATCTGCAAAAATGTAATTTATGTGAATTCGAGTTATCGTTTATGGATGTAACTACAAATATGTTAAATCCCCTAAAATTTAATATATATTCAGAAACCAGCGATTTACTGGACATATACAGTTATGTATACTAATGTGTTTTATTTCTACCAATAAGTAAAGTATGAGATAAATAATAGATATGGAAACTAACGAAAAATCATCCCAGTAACCGGGTACTGGATCAGAAGAGTAACCAAGTACCTGGTTATTAATAAAAATCATCTGATTTGACAACACTACATTAAAGATTTTCTACATATTAAGAACCACTTGGCCAGAAAAGATGAAAATTATGCAGATTAGCTTCCCGAGATAGTGTACATTTCAAATTGTTAATCATGACCCTGAGGGTAGTTTGCAGCCACCATTATATTATAAGTGGAAAAATATGGTGAAAAACAACTGAGTCAGAATGCAGGCGAGCATTGTGGCCCTTGGGTCTCTTGTAGATCTCACCTCAAAATATGTCTTTTCTTACTTTAGTGACATTACTGTATAATCCCTATTAACCTCCCCTGCCTCTTTAAGCGCCCCCTAGGTCTTTTTCAATTGTCAGAAAATAAGGGATTAAAATCATTTAGAATCGTATCAAAAGTCAGCCAAAATTTTAATAAAGTGAAAATAAAACTTGTCTATTATCCAAATTCTCTGTTGAAAATGAATCATTTACCAAAATATTGATGGATTATCTTCACTTAAAGTCAAGTAAGATATTATTTTAGTGGTTCTTTGTATTTTATTTTTTTTCAAAAGATTTTTTTAAAGTTAAAATATGACATTAAATATTATAAAGAGAATACCAAAATAACCACCCCCTTTTCGCAATTTTCTAAGCACCCGTGGCAGTTAATAGGGATTATACAGTCTACCCCACAGGCACCAAACTCGCTTGAATTTTTGACCCCCTAGTATATTATAAAGAGTCAAAAATTCAAGCGAGTTTGGTGCCTGTGGTCTACCCAGTGTACTTCAAATCAGTAGGATGACACATGATTCAGATACTGGTATTATCATTTGATATTGCAAGCTAGGTTACTGTAAATGTATTATATTTAGCGTGTACGATATATGTTGGAAATTGATTTTTGAACAAGTTAGCATAGATATATTAAAGATTTAGCGCATTCCTCAATGTTCTTATTTATGTGTATACTGTAAACCAACTTTTATTCGTGTGCAAGAAATTTTTGCGAATTCACGACAGCCTCGTCATTGCGAAAATTTCTCGCCGCAAACCGGAACTTAAAGTCTCTCTGTCTATTTACAACAGATCAAAAAAGGCCTGATCGCGAAAAATTAATCGTCGCTAACTAGTTTACCCCTGGAAAATCGTTAAATAAAGTCGTCGCAAATAAAAGTTGGTTTACAGTATGTGGAAGACATTTAGCGTTGTACTTAAATTAGCGGGAGTTTCTCTCTGCCAAAAGTGCCAAAAAGCATAGGCAACCAAATATAAAACGTTAACAGTAATTGATAATTTTTGAATTTTTTTTTTTAATTCTGTCATTTTAGCTCACCTGAGTAAACTCAGGCCCCAGGGTCAGTGGTTCCTTATGATGGGTTGGGCCGTGAACAACTGGTGGTTATAAAGTGGAAATGCATTTCTCTTTGTTCCTTTGGATATTAAGTAAGCAAAGTAAGCATGCTAAGTGTATAGTTATGATAAATAATGGTGCCTCTTTCAAAATTGTGAATTTCATGGCTTTTGGTTTAAAACATGAACCAAATTCAATGGTTGAAAAGTTGTTACATGATACTCAGGTGACCTATAAGGCCCGTGGGCCTCTTGTCTTGAAATGCTTTATTTGTTAATCTATCAAATTTGCTTTAATGCTAAATATTTTATACTTTGATTTTGCATAGGAATAGATGTATTGGACATAATTTATAAAAATTGAATGCATGGCCTTAAATCTTAGTGTTCAGAAGTTATACGAGGGTTGTTCCAAAATTTCGTAGACTGAGCTCATATCTTTTAAAGAAATTAATGTATTTTTATATAATATTTTGGGTGGATAAAGCGTGTTCTTGGCAGAAAAATTACGGATTTTGTTCATGGTTACTTGAACACTTTTCGAGTAATAACATTTAAAGTGATCTCGTTCTCATACACCCGGAGCAATCTGGAACGTCAAAAAAATACAAATGTAAACGGTTCAAATTTTTGGAGAAAATATTTTATTTATCAGAATCAAATTCTTAGATTAAACGAAACGGTAATAGTTATAAATGTAAAATATCTTAATTACTATGATATGTTCAAATATTAAAATATGTAAATGCATGTACGGGTATGAAATAATAATAATTTGAAAACGTTATATTTCTACGGCCTTTTCATCTGTTTTCTCTAATAGAGTTGCACAATGGCACTCTTGCCAATTTCTTAGCCCTGTCTTTTATTTTAGTTACTTTTATTCACATAAACATAGAGAAACCTTTCTAGTCATTTTAAATACTAAGGATGAGAAGAAGTTTCCTAATCTACCAAACATTTATGACTGGTAAATTTCTGTAAGAGTGAATTCAGGATCAAAATACTTGATCATAGTCCAGTGCGCCGCCTGGGCCAACGCAGCCGCCATTTTTCACAAATTCGGATTTCATCCCCATGTATATAAAACGTTATAAAATTTATATTTATCAAATTGAAGCATAAACACCAAAATTTGAGGAAATATAGTTAATTACCCAGTATTAAGAATTTTCATATCCATTAAAAAAATACGGGGTAGTAATTACTTCTCCGTAGGATTTTAAATATAATATACCAAATTTTAACTGCAACTTTTGGGTATTGCGCCGCCTTCCTCCACCAGACAATGAAATGTGTCTTTTAAAGTGGAATAATTTGTCTAGTTATTCCATATTTGTCCATAAAATTATTAGTCAGTGTTGCTTTAGTCTATATACGAAGTTTCACTAATGTAGGACATGGGGTTCCTACAAAACAAGGCTTGTCTACGGAATTTTGGGACAACCCTCGTAAATTATATGATTAATTTTCATGTACTTTTCACTCCTACTGTTGACATATTGCTTGGAAAAGGTGATACATTTTGACCAGATATGGAAAGCAATGCCACAAAGTACACACGTCCCTAATTTGGCTTGGTTACAGTTAATTTTGTATTCTCCATCATTGGAGTGCTAGGTTTTTTTTCGTTGTGTATCTGTTCCTGACAAGGGATTAGAAACCTATCTAACACCTCTCTCCTATAACAAACCTGTTTTGTCGGGCACGGGAAATTGAATATCCTCCCATGTTGTTGATGTGAATCCGTAAATAATGAAGAGCTGCTGCCTGGACAATATGGTTTAGGACCAGTGAGAAGAGACTATTGAATTGGTCCGTTTTTGCCATAGTTGATAGTGATGCTTGGTTAATTTAGATCAACAATGGGTGCAGATGCCATAGTCAATACAATTGCATGTAAGCAAATGTCTTCTGTCAGGAAATTCTTTTTTTTTTTCACTCACAAGGTGTAAATAAGTGGGAGACTTTTTTTTTTATCCTTGTCTACTTCAATCCCAAACCTACAACCTTATCCATCATATAAAAGATGGTAATTTTGGGATGGTCAAGGTCATGTATCTCAAAGGTCAAAAAATTATTTGTATCTTCTGTGAGAGAGAAGATGGGGTGGATCTAGGATTAAAGTTTGGGGAAGAGTACCAGCTTATTTCGCAGGGGGTCTGGGAAGATAAGAAAAAATTATTTTTTTTTATTAGAAGAGCTCTTTTTGAGTTCATGTGTAGGGTTGACTTAAAACCTCCTGATTGGCCAATTTTTTTTATATGCACTTAGCTTTTTAAAAATTGCAATATAATGATATCACATATAGACATTTCAAGGAAAAGATATTAAGTGGTAATGTTAAAAAGTTCTGAAAATTTTTTTCAGATACTTGGAAACTATCACTAAATTTACATATGATTTTAAAATATCTTTCATCGATCAGTATGAGGTCTTGAATAAATAGATTTCTGTTTACCTCAAGAAAGTTTTCTCATTCATGAGAATTGTTTATTAACGTCTGTGTTAATGTGCATTTTAAATTTTCTGACATTTAGTGACGCAAGTGAGACAGCGAGATGGCATTGAAAAGCTGTCTTGCCATATGATCATTTCATGTTCTCAGTGGAGAATAAGAAATCAATTTATAGAAGATGGATGAAAGAGTAATGACTAAGTGTTAAATGTCTTCAAGTCTTTAACATAAAGAATATAAAAGTACCCAGTTTGCATCGCTTCAGTTTATTTATTTTCCAATTTAGTGTTAATTATGCGGTCATGTTTGCTTAGAAAAATATAAAGAGGTGTGTCTCTTTTTTCAAGCTTGGTAAGTGAGAGCATTAAAATAATGGATTTCTGAGTTAATTAAATTTGCCTCACATCAGTTTTCTAAGTTTCAGTGTGGAATTAAAACAAGATAATGTTGATGTAAAATCTGATAAATGGACTGGCAATGCTTCCCGATATTGATATTATGTGAAATGAACAATAGAGCAGAACTTACAGATTACAGGGTTGATGTTGTCAATCCATAGTGATTCCCAAAGTAATAATGCAAATACTTCACAGGAATTTATATTTTCATTTCTCTAATGTGCTCATTTTTTATTTGTTTCCCCATTGAGATAATTTAAAGGGAGAAAAAAATTCTTGCAGTATTTTGATCATAATTATATCGATATCCGGTAATGTAACTTGCAATCTAATTATTTTAATACAATATTTTTTTTATTTCTGTTAAGTTTTATCTCTATACTGAGAAAAGCTTACACTTAGGTATTTTACAAAAATAAAACTTTGTCTGTCTGTCCCTCATGCTTTTTTTGTGAAAGCTACTTTTTTTCAATTCATATGAGATCAATTATTTTTAGATATATTCTTTTTCATTCTGCTATTGTTTTTGGCTGTTCAGCAGCTTTCAAAAAAGCTTGATTTTTGATTTTGAATAATCGGTCTTGCATAAATGGATCATGCATATATTGTTTAGAATATTTAGAGTGTTAAATTATTTCAAACACTGTACTCAAATTTTCAAGACCATATATATATATCAAGGTATAATATATGATTTTTCTTATACATGTACAACTTATTATTCTTATAAGCATGATAAATGATTGTGGTCATAATCGATAGAAATATAAATTTCTGCTAATTACTAATTCAGAATACAACTTTTAATCATTTATTTGTCGAGCTACAACTACAGTAAAAACTGCCTAGTCCTTAACCTGTATAATCTGAATAATCTTAGAGAATTGATTTCCATACACTGTTTATCTGATACAAATGTATGTCTGATTAGACAGGTATCATTGTATTACCAATGTGCCAGTTGCTTTGTCTCTAATCTAAATTCTGTAATATGCTGCATGTAAACTCAAAAGTAAAAGGACCAATTGCAAACTGCAGCTTTAAGGACATACGAAGTACTTGGTTTGAATTTATTGTCATTTCTCATGGAGTTGAAGAGTCCCAATACTTAAAGGAACTGTGTGCTTCCTTTCAATGTCTGTTTATGCTGTTGTCTTTTAAAACAACTTTGGATCAACTTAACGCTTAGAATTTATGTTAAGTAATTTTGGTATATTTTTCTTGGAAGAAAACAAAAATTTTCATCAATTGATATCTTTTCAAAACCCCTGGTAATGTATGCTGTTTTTTTGTCTATGAACATCTAATGGCAATTGAATCTTAAATTAAGAATAAATTATCAGTAGGTAAGGTACATTGCATATGTCCTTAAGTTATGGATGCTAAGGAAATATCTGAGATTCCTGTTTTTACTTCTGAGACCAAGATGAGTGAAATATGGCTGGAAAATCAACAGTGGTGACTAAAACTAGTCTCAAATGAACACTAAATTTAGCTTTTTTATATGACAGTGTGAAAGATTTCATATATGAATAGCTAAGTCTTATATATGTTTATAAACTCATGCTTGTATGAAAAATTCCCATCAAGCAATCCGATTTCTGTTGCATGGATGATTTTTTAGAAATATTTTGTCATCTAAGACAGAGACAGTAGCTTAGGTAAAATGGTTCCTTATTCTTATGAATATTTTTTTTTTTGGTAACTAGAATGGACAAATATCTTTATTATTTTACCTGAAAACTACAAGCCTCAGATTGGAATTGAATGATTTCTTTTAATTCTCAGAGTAAGGAAAACTAAAACATATAATCAAACTATTTTATTAGCTATTTACACATTTGATTTATAACCAATCATCTCTGAAAAATACCCATTCATACAACACCAATGCATTTGTACCAAAACCCAACTACCCGTTAACAACAAGATTAGGCTAAATAGAATTCTGTCATGTAAATCAGCTATGGGTTTCCATGTTCCAAACCATCAAAAGCCAAACAGGTAAACACAATTATGTCACTGCAATCAACACAGGAAACTAAGGTATTGTCAAAGAATTGTCCCAAAAAGCAGGCCATTTCTTGTGTAATCTGGCAGAAAAAATGACCCTAGGAACTTCCTAAAGGAAACCTAATGTTATAATTGGGTGAATTGTGGCTAAGGTTTTATCCTTCACATTCCAGACAAATGGTATATTAAGTCATAGTTAATTCATAGGTCTTGTCATGCAAAGCAGTCAATATTAATTATGATTTACATTTGAATTTGCAGAGTGTTCTATTGAAACACCATCTTAGAGGCTGTAGTAGGATAAAAGACTGGTTACTGGATCAATGGCTCCTGTAATATTCAATCTTTTTTTCCTTGATAAAACAAAGAAAAAAATTTATATTTATGACATTGTATATTTATCCATAGAGTAAGATTTCAATGATGGCACTAAAGAACTTTAGGGATTTCTAAATATAGCAATGCATGTTTTTATTCTAGTTGCTTGCTGCCAGAGATTTCTACTGTTATGTATTTTAATAAATGCTAGGTCTAAAATTATTTCAATGAAAGTATGAGTGCATTTTTTACATGACTGTGTGATGAATTTTCAAGATAACTCTATTAAAACTTAAGTTTGTGTTTAAGATGTTCTGTGAGTTTCAAGTGGAAGCAAATGCTCACTCTGGAATTCCTTTCAACTGAACATTATTGGAAATTTATTAAATTCATTTGCTTTAGATTCCTTTTTGTAAAAAGTTTGTCTGTCCTTTTGATAGGTTTTTGTCTGTTCCAAAACATTTTTGCTGATCTCAAATTAATTTAAGCATAGATACTTACACATCACTGTGTCTATTAGATACTCTAATTGTCTGAGCAACTACCGGTATAAGGTTTTATGAGCTTGAGCCAAACTGATGTCGTAAATGATTTAAGTTCCTTGAATTTCACTTTTTTCAAAGGGAATAGGGAAGAAAGAGAAACTCTGCTGAGTTAGGGAAATTTAGGTCTTGTCAAAAATATCCTGAAAAAAATTCCTCTTTTCTGAAAGCAAAGAGTTGTTGCATTATAATTGGGCTGCTAAAAAAAGACAATAGATTCATATAATGTCATTTTGCAGAGTATCCTAGCAATTGTTTTTCATTGTTGAACTTCATTTATAAAATGTTTATTTACATGCAATGTCCTATACAGTAAACAAACCCAAGATAAATATGTTTATGAAGAAATATGAACAGCCTTATTCATCAATGTCTTCGGAGAAGAAGTTTGAACATTGGATCTAGATACAGAAAACAGAGGCCTCTTGTCATCGTGGGACTGTAACATTGCTGCTGTGTTTATTTGATGAATTGATGAGAAGATTTGTCCTGAATTGGCCCTTCTTGTTTGTCTAGGCTTAGATTTATTCTGTCTTTGGCCCTTCGCAGTCCTCGAGTTGTTTACTTTTGCTGCGGTGCAAGAAATCAGGAACCTCATTTTCAAACGGAGAAGATTTACCATACTCTGGGTCAGGGGTGTATTTGACTGACAAGCGATAGCTATGTGTTATGAGAAAATAATGCAGTTGGCTCGGAAAAGGGAATTTTTTTGTGATAGGGATGACAACAGTTATAATAAATGAATGCTTCAATGTCGTATTGCTTTGGGTCTAATTTCAGATGAAAAATTGACCACTTGAACATGCAGTGTAAATGATCGATCATTTTAAGAAAATGGAAGGGAACAGAGAAAAGAATAGAATACAATCAAGATATTCCTTAACATCTTAGTGCTGTTTCCAAGCAGGCATTGACAGCAAAAACAACAACCTTTCCAAAAAAATTTTCATTTTATTACAAAGTCATGTAGATTATTTAAATGTGTTAAGAAAAAGAGGTCTGCTTGTAATGTCTCAGGATTTTTCACTAGTTCTTTTTTTTTAACATTCTGTTTGAAATTCCTATGATTGACAATAATGTTTATCATGCAGGGTTGAGTATATGCTTGGAAGGTTTGTTTTGCGATAAACTGTGATATTTTTAATTGAATTTTGATGTGTATTGCTATAATAATTTCAAAAATAGTATAAATTATAAAATGATTTTTTCTCCTATAGATAAAATTTAACCATACAAAAGAAACCTAATAAGTATCGGAACTAAAAGAATTGAATGGCAATACAATATTTTTTGTAAACAAAGTGCAATATAACATAATATATATACCGGTACTATAGACACAATAATTATGCACCATTTTCATCTTAAAATTGGTGTGTTAATACATGTATATGATTGCACAAGATATTTACCAGTATATTGTTTCTTTTGGATAGTCATGATTATATATTTCTTATAGATAAATATGCCAATTTAATGTTTTAAGAAATGAAATTTTTGCCACCAATTCTTGATGTTCAAAAAACATTTGAATGCATGTATTTTATATCACTGCATCAAAAGAAATAAGACTATATCCGGATTTCTTTAGTAGGTGTATGTTTCACATTTTTCATGCTCAAGGGTATGACAGATCTTTTTTAACCATCAAGGAGTCTAATCATAACATTGCATATAGAGGATTAGTTTGTCTTCAAGAGGGATTTTCAGTACATTTGTATCATTTGAATATTAATGAAAAGTTTGAGGACTTAGTGATCAGGGTTGCAAATTAAGCAATTAAAATTTTAGTGTGCACTACAAAACTACTTAGATAAGCCAAAATTAGCATCCTTCATTTTGGTATATGTGTCTCTTGAAACTTTCAAACACTTCCAATGGACTGTTCCCTAATGAAACTGACCGTCTAATAAATTCCTACAGCTTCTGTTCCTATGGGGTTTCAGTTGTAATCGTGAAATACCTTTTTATTTGGGCATTTGTGAAAAAAAGCCCTCCAAAAAGACATCATGATTTGGTTTCTTCATTTGTTTTCAGGGAAGAATAAGTTACAAATTCCAACACTAATGAGAAATTCCCATAATCCCCCAGGCCAGTCATTTCCTCTTATTTCCATCAGACTTGATTGGTGCCACAAGTGTGAAATCAGACATTTAATGCATGTACCAAAGCAATTTGAAGACCTCTGGTAAGAAATGACATGTATTGAACATTATGTGGTTTGAAATAATCTGCATTTGGGCCTCAGTTCAGCTCCTAAATTATATGTTAATGCTTAATTTCAAACTATGGTCTAGGGCAAATTGATGTTATTTGAGGAAGTAATATTTGAAGCTGCTTCATATTATTTCCAGATAGTAGCAAAATGCCATATGTTAACACTAAAAGTCTCCTTCTGAGACACTGGTGGACAAAATACATTTTGCAATTCAAAATGTGACCTACACATTACATTTTCTTTGAAGTCTTACATTTAAGAAGATGATATATTTAAGTCCAATTCATGAAGAGATCAAAATCTCAAGTTCAAATTGTGAAGACCAGAAACCCAGCAGTAGAATAATAACTAATCTTTATTTCTGAACATGATTGTGCTCTATACTGGGCTCTGATGGCAATTGGGGGTGTAAATGAAGTGAGGATATTTATCTGGCCATGGGGTTAGGGGCACAACACTGCAGGCCTAAACCAGTCAAATGGGATGAATTATTTAGCAGTGAACATGAACTGTCCCGTCAGTCTCTTTATTTCAACTATAGCTGAAACCAGATAAAGTAATGACTCATCCATGTCTATCTGAAGAAGTATCACATATTGGTAAAGTATCATGAATTAGAGATCTTATAATCTCAAGTCTAATTTTTTTGTGAAAATGAAACCTTTGTGCAATTTGCAGTAGATCACCAAATTTATTGTCCCCCGCTCGAAAAGTGGGGGATATTTATTTAGTTTACCTCGAAAAGATCGATTTAAATTCACATCTGTACCATGATTACACGGTTAAGATATCAGGGGTTTCTATGGTGGAAAAAATTAAACATTTTACGAAACTTAAATTTACGGCATTTTTTCTGGCCAGTTAAGTCCACCCATTCTCTTTCTTAAACTAAAGGTAATTTTGGCATTTGATACACCTCTGAACATATTTGGTAATCATACTTGATTGATTGATTGTATATTGTTAAACGTCCCTCTAAAGAATTTTTCACTCATATGGAGAGCTACCACTTGCCATTGAGCAGGGAGGGATCTTTTTCGTTCCAGCACCTACTGCGACATGTGACCTTGGTTTACACAGTCTCATCCAAATGACCGGTCTCTACGTCCCACAGTAGGATTCAAATCCGCGACGTAAGGATCAACTCCTTACTTCGCGACTCTAGAGCTACTCATACTTGAAGGAACTTGTCTAGAGAAATGCAAGAGATGTAATTCACTATTAATTTACATTATACATGTAATACAATGCATTATAAAACCATGAAGATTGAAAATTACTTTGCTAGCTGTAAGCATGAATTTATTCTAATTGTTTTTGCCTATAACTGTGTTTTACTGTAAAATGAATTATGGAAATAGCAATGTAAATTCACAGGTCCACAGAATTGATTGTCTTTAAAACTTAAAAAATTGGAAGGCAATAAATAAGATTTAAATAGTTAATAATTACTTTTTGATAATGTAAAAACTTGATTTAGGCCACACCAATTTAATTTCTTGTTCGTCGGACATCTGAGGAAAAAAAACACGAGTGGGCTAGCGGTTAAATAATAATATTATTACTTTTTTGTACACAATTTTTTAGGCGGAGCGTGAAAAAATTTGAACGGAAAATAATTTTTTTCTGATTTGCAGATTAAAAATACGATAGATAGAGAGGAAATTGAACAGAAAATGGCACAAAATTCTAATGGTGCGGGAAATTTAAATAAATATTATTTGTATAGTTCTGTATAAATACGAGCGCGCGGGTCTGATAAACAAGAAATTTTATTGGTGTGGCCTTAGTACATGGTATTTTTTCCAGATTTTTAGCTCACCTGAGCTGAAAGCTCATGGCTTTGTTATTCTTGAGAAGGCCACAATGGCTGACCAAAGTTTTACATAGAAATACATAGGAAAATACCTTAAATATCTTCTTCTCAAGAATAACAAAGCCATGATTGATCATATTTATATGGAAGCATCCTCAGGTAGTGTAGATTCAAGTTTGTTCAAATCATGACCCCTGGGGGTTGGGCAAAGTTTAACATAGAAATAGACATGTATAGGAAATTTTTTTAAAAATCTTCTCAAGATTAGCAAAGCCATGATGAATCTACACTAACTGAGGATGCTTCCATATAAATATGATCAAAGTTTGTTTAAATCATGACCCGCGGGGGTTAGGGTGGGGCCACACTGGCTGGCGAAAGTTTTACATAGAAATATATAGGAAAATTCTTTCAAAATCTTCTCAAGAATAGCAAAGCCTTGATTGGTCATACATGTATTTATATGAAAGCATTCTAAGGTAATGTAAATTCAAGTTTGTGCATATCATACCCTCTCCCCTTTAAGGAATGGTTGGGACTACTTTTGGGTTTTAACTTTAAAATAAACTAATTTCTGCTTTTATGCTAGCCACAGTGCTCAGGTGAGCGATGTGGTCCATGGGCCTCTTGTTTTCAGATTTCCATTATGTTAAAAAGATATAAACACAGGGGGCGATAACATGCTAAATTTGTTTTTACAATTACTTTACAGTTTTATACACTTTATAATGTATATATAGTAATTACATAAAATCAAATATTGCATGTTACCTGCTCCTGTGGGTATAAAATATGAGATGACTGAAAATTGATTTTTAATGATATATAAGATGAAAGGACTGTAATTTTGGCTTCCAACAGATGAAAGGTTGATTTAATTACTTTTTCTCCTAATTTTTAAAACAATTCCTTTTTAACATTTATAAGTTGTATTTACAAATTTACCAAAACAATTAACACATTTTACATTCTTGACAAATCTGTTGCATTTAATTCAAGTTTTGTATTTGAATGAATTGGAATTGATGATATTTCATACATGCAACTGTTTCACCCTGTCTCAGTATCTAAAGGATGTGGGTGTATTGAATGCAAAATAATCCTCGTGATTTTTGTCATTTAAGGATAATGCCTGTTTGAATAAAATGATCAAATGGCTATAACGATTAGAAATTGGAGACTATTATTCTTCTCTAAAATAATTTTGTAATAACCATATCGGGGCCAGCTAAATGGATAAATATTGCAAATAATTAAAGTATCGGGTAAATTGAATTTAATTAATAAAGTTATCGTGGATGTTGTTATTACCCGAAATTTCAGACTCTACGATTGTTGGTAAACCGTCTTAATTTACTCAATACAAGGTATTTTTGGGGGATAATGCGTATAATACCTAAAATGTTTGTCTTTTTCTGTTAAAAAATATCTGTATTTATTACATTCAAACTGATAAATAATTTTTATCATGCACAATGATGGTTTTGTAAAATTCAAAATGCAATCCAGCGTAATTGTGGAAAAATGAGCACTTTATATTTTTTGTCAATTTAGAATGTAAAAACAAGTAGCCATAAACAAAAGCAACCAGCATTCAATAAAAAGAATGCAAATGATATCTTGCAATTTTGCTAAAGATGACATGGATAAAGACGTTTCATTTTATTTTTTCCATTTGAATATCATACATCAATCTGTCAAGCTATTCTACTGACTCCTTTGTTGGTATTGCATCATTATGAATTCATATTTCATGAAGTCTTATGGTAATCTATTCTAGAAAAAAAGTAAATAAAGTTATAATTGCAAAAATTGAAAGAAGAATTCATTTAAAATGATCTAGCATTAATGTTTAAGATCATACCCTCAGATATAATTTTCATACTCAAGTATTTGATACAGTTATATCATGAAGCATTTTTGAATTACAGTGAATGGTACATGTACCATGGTATCTCATGCATAAATATCTTGAATACATGTACCATTGATATGTTCAGGTGATCTCAAAGTTTTCTCTCTCTCCTAGTGAATTTTAGATTAAATGTATCTATAGAAATATCAGATTCATGTACGATGGGGCATAACTCTCAAAGGTTACAAATGATCTGTCCCATAATTCTCTGAGAAGTAAAATAATGTAAAGTTCTCCATGTTGGAAAAAAACAACTCTCCTATTCCTTAAGTTTTCAGATGTACATATATTTGATGTTACTTTTAGGATTTTATTAAAGGTAAGTGTACTGTTTTGTCTATCATATCCGTAGTGGTTATTGGAAGTTAATTAATTCATGTACCTTTATATTGTTTATACAATGTACACTTATAAATATATTGATAATTTTGTTAACAATTTCCAAAAAATACATCAATATTTATTTCATTTTATCCTAAATGTGATCTAATTGATTTTTGAGAATTAATTTTGAATTGAAAGATTGTGATGTACACCCTCCCAACACATGCAGAACCAAATTAGTCCTTATACATGTCATTGAGTAAATTGGCTGGTTTTGTACACCCTGTAAACAGATCGATTTATTCCTTATGGTACTTGAGTTGGCTGGTTTTGTACAACCTGTACACAGAACCATTCAGTCCTTAACTGAGTTTACTTGTTTTGTACGCCCTGTACACAGAACCATTTAGTCCTTAACTGAGTTTACTTGTTTTGTACGCCCTGTACACAGAACCATTTAGTCCTTAACTGAGTTTACTTGTTTTGTACAACCTGTAAACAGAACCATTCAGTCCTTACTTGAGTTGGCTTGTTTTTACACCCTGTACACAGAACCATTCAGTCCTTAACTGAGTTGGCTTGTTTTTACACCCTGTACACAGAACCATTCAGTCCTTACTTGAGTTGGCTGGTTTAGTACAACCTGTACACAGAACCATTCAGTCCTTAGCTGAGTTGGCTGGTTTAATTTGTACACCAAAAACACAGAACCATTCAGTCCTTAGCTGAGTTGGCTGGTTTTGTACAACCTGTACACAGAACCATTCAGTCCTTACTTGAGTTGGCTTGTTTTTACACCCTGTACACAGAACCATTCAGTCCTTACTTGAGTTGGCTTGTTTTTACACCCTGTACACAGAACCATTCAGTCCTTAGCTGAGTTGGCTGGTTTTTACAACCTGTACACAGAACCATTCAGTCCTTACTTGAGTTGGCTGGTTTAGTACACCCTGTACACAGAACCATTCAGTCCTTACTTGAGTTGGCTTGTTTTTACACCCTGTACACAGAACCATTCAGTCCTTACTTGAGTTGGCTGGTTTTGTACACCCTGTACACAGAACCATACAGTCCTTAGCTGAGTTGGCTCATTTTGTATCTGTTGTGCAGATCTTCACAACACTTAATACCCTTAAAGGGGACTTTCAATTCACTGAACTTGTGCTTTTGCATGTGTTCTGTTGTTTTTATGTTTTATCCCCTTTGGAAATAAATTACATGTATATATGGGTTTAAGGAAAACAAAAATAAAAGAATTGTAATGTACTGACTTATAATTATTGTTACATTCTTTGTGAATATTGCTTTTCATTGCAGATTTGAACTTGTGCTGTTACGATTGTCTGATATGATTTGAGAGATAATCTAAATCCAAACTTCAAGGTTATCCAAGACAGGTAGCTTGAACTCATTTTTAGCTCTACTGGTCAGAGACCAGAAGAGCTTATGCGATAGAAAGGTGTCCGTTGTCCCTCCGTCTGTCTGTCATTCCATCTGTCTGTAAACAATTTTTCAAAACACTACTCCTCCTACAGTTTTTGTCTGATTTCAGTATAACTGGGCACACAAGTAGACTACACTAAGATACATAAAATAGCGCATCAGTTTTTTATTTCAATATACGGTGTTGCCATGGTTACTAAAAATAGAATTTTCTGTGAAATTCCTTTAAAATGCTACTCCTCCTCCAATTTTGATCTGATTTCAATATAACTTGGCACTCAAGTAGACTACATTAAGATACATTAAATAGTGCATCAGTTTTTGATTTCAATAAACAGTGTTGCCATTGTCACTAAAAATCGAATTTTCTGTGAAATTCCTTTAAAATGCTACTCCTTCTACAGTTTTGGTCTGATTTCAAAATAACTTGGCACACAAGTAGACTACACTATAATACATAAAATAGTGCATTGTTTTTTATTTCAATGAACGGTGTTGCCATGGTGACTAAGAATAGAATTTTTTGTGAAATTCTTTTAAAACAATACGCCTTCTACAGTTTTGGTCTGATTTCAGTATTACTTGGCACACAAGTAGACTACACTGAGATACATAAATTAGTGCATTGATTTTTGGTTTCGATGAACAATGTTGCCATGGTTACTAAAAATAGAATTTTCTGTGAAATTCCTTTAAAATGCTACTCCTCCTCCAATTTTGGTCTGATTTCAATATATTTTGGCACACAAGTAGACTACACTAAGATACTGTGGTTTCATCAATTTTCGTTGGCATCAATTTTCGTGGATTATGTAAAACAGACATTTTCGAGGATACGTAATTTCGTGGACAAAGGCATTGCCTATACAAATGAATGTCATATTTCGTAATTCAATGAACATTTGAATTCGTGGACTTGCTCAACAACGAAATCCACGAAAATTGGTGCTCAACGAATATTGATGAAACCACAGTACATAAAATTGTGCATTGGTTTTTGATTTCGATGAACAATGTAGCCATTGTTACTAAAAATAGAATTTTCTGTGAAATTCCTTTAAATTGCTACTCCTCCTACAGTTTTGGTGGCCTCCTTTCTTATAAGTACAAACCAGTAGAGCTACAGTCTCGACAGTTTTTTTTTTCATTTTATTGAGATGAAAATGCAAGAAGGCCTTGAAAAGTAAAAGCAATCATAAACAAATAAAATTGGGTTAAAAACTATAATTGTGACTTTTAAAAAAAATTGTTAACTATCAGTTTTTATCAGACTATAAGTGTATTCATTAGCCATTATTAATTTTTTAATTGTTTAAACTTGATAATACATGTATTTTCATTAAAATGATGCAATTTTCTATTTCAGGTTTTTCTAATGAGACATACTTCATCAGCATGGATCTCTATGTTTTTGTGCAATTTTTAATTTGTCTTTTTAGTTGTTTATTTTTGTCATACAAATTTAAAGAGCATTTCCAACAACTTTCAGTTGTATATAGAAAGTGAAAATAAAACCATTACAAGCTTTTCAAAGCCTGCATGATTTTATTTTCACTGGATGGGAACTTACATAGGTTCAATTGATCATGCATGCAATCGATTGGTCAATTGAACAAGTGTATAGTATTTCAAATTCATGTGTATTTTCTGAGAGTTATGTATGCTATAATAAAACTCAGTTTTGTATCTTACATTTTTATGACCTTTGACCTCTGATCTTTCAGGTATGTCAGCACCCCCACCAGGGCATGCGGTGCTGGGGGGCGGAGGCGGTGACCACTATGGTGAGGGCAGCCCTCAATTACAAGTATCAAACAGAACTCCATCTTAATCTGGTAAGATACAGTCAGCTCTTGTCTGTGGTCAAGATTAATAAAAAGGTGTCCTGTCAAAGGCTTCATTCATGGTTAATGTCTAGACAGACAAATAAAGATCACTGTTTGAGGCTCAAGGGCCATACATCTTGTACCAGCTGACTTGAGACTCTATGGCCATAAAACTTCGGTGAGCTCACTTTTGATCTCAGTCTCACTTTTCAGCTATATATTCCTTTTGTAAAAGTTAAACAGAACAAAAGTGGGCTCGTCTAAGTTTTATGGCCCCGGAGCCTGCTGATCTCCCTTTTCTGCTGTAAATCCTTTTGTAAAAGTGAAACTGATATCCTCTCACCTTTCAACCCGCATTTTCATTGCAAATTGAATATTCTAATAAAAAAAAGATAATGAATCTAAACACATTAAAACAATTTTCAGGTATGGCAGACAAAATTAATCAAGTTTTTTTTCATTATTACAATTTTATTTAGATTACTGTTAAACATAAATTATATGAACTATCTTCTTTGGATTAAATAATAACATTATGCATGATACATGATTCTTCGGGTAGGGGATAATAAGCAATCTTCAGACTCGGATTTGAGACAGTGATCACTGTAAGTGTAGCAATATACATATATTGTTCATATCATTGGGTTTTGGGCTGCAACAAGGAGTTTCATTTTTCTACATTATTATTGAAAAAAAAAAGAGAAATGTAACTCGGGCGATCAATGTGGACTTTGGTCCTTTCTGTTCAAGCTTTCCGCAAAAGACAAGTTATTTTAGTTTTCTGATCAGAGTGTCTGGTAAAAGTAGTGACTTTGAGTTCTAATATTTACACAAGACATATGAATGCAGGCTTCCTTATTTTTAGCACAGGGTTAAAAAGTTAATCACTAACTACAGGTACATTGATTTATCAGTATATCTTTTCATGTGGGATGATGGCCAGATCCAGATACTCTGGTACAGTACTGCACTGAAGGAAACCGAATAGAGAGAAGATTTTACTCTGTGTTATCTGACCAGGAGTAAAGTTTGGATGTGGATGCAGTTCTTCTTTGGGATCCAGCAATAAGTTTCTGGGTTGGTAATTCATGATGGCTTCCACATTGTTGGATCTTAGAATGCTGATGTTCTTCTGAATGATCTCCTCCAGTTGTCTTAGGGTTTCGGCATCCTGGCATTGTCGTAGTTGGTTTATCCAGTTGACCTCTCTCTTCTGGCGGGTCACTTCTGCGATCATGTGACTAGCTGCAGCGTGCACAGCTCTACAGATATTTTCCTCTTGTTTCTTTATGGTAGATATTGTTTTGTCAAACTCCCCGTCAAATGCGGCAAAGTTGATGTTACTGTATTTGTCAGCAGATTTTTCCAGATCTTGGGTATCGGCTATGATTTGCAGTTTGTGATGTTCGATGATTTGTCTGAAGTCGACAAAATCATGCTTTTTATGTTGGCGCATCACACATTGTATGCACAGTGGTATTCGACAGTATCTACAGTATGTTTCACATTGGTCTGACTTGTGGATCTTGCAAAAAGGAAGAAAAATGGTGCTTTCTTTTCTGGAATTATATTCAACCACTTCATGTAGTCTGGATTTGTCTGCCATGTGTCTGGGGATGCAGTTATGACAAAGATTGACATGGCAGAGGTTGCAGTAATGCTCCACTGAATGATGTCGGCACAGGTCACAGACATGTAGTTTTCCTAAGGGAAGACCCATCTTTCTATTATTTCCCTATAATGATCATAAATTAATTCATCAAAGTTAAGTACAACTTAAACTCAATCATTTGTGTGGGGTAGTGGTTAGATTATTTGCATTATAATTGCGGAATAAAGAATTGATCCTTGTATTTGTTGAATCCCATAGCATATTGGTGTCCCTTAGGATGAGACTATATAATTATATAAACTTAATTTTTCAATAAGAACTTATTTTTTTCTGTATAAGGATTCATTGATAATATTAACAAAACTCTATTTACACACAGTGAACAAATTATTTACCTAGGACATGTGAATTGGGTGTGGGGGTAGAGGGGAGGTAGATTTTAAGGTGAGTAGTTGTTGCTCTTAGAACAAAGTTTAGACAAGGTACAAATTACCCCGGTAACTAAACCAGACTAGGTGTCAATTAACTTCAAAATACAAGTAAATGTACTCTTGATGTATTTTCAGTCATAAAGCATAGAAAAATTTATTTAGTAAAACAAAAGGGAATAAATTATCACCATATACCTATAATGTTTGAAATCAACATTGAATGACTGAAATTCAAACACTGGGTATGACTGTGGCACAAGATGATTTTATAGACTTTTTAGCTCACCTGAGCCGAAGGCTCAAGTGAGCTTTTCTGATCAAAATTTGTCCGTTGTCTGTCGTCGTTGTCGTCGTCGTCGTTGTCGTTGTTGTCGTAAACTTTTCACATTTTCATCTTCTTCTCAAGAACCACTGGGCCAATTTCAACCAAACTTGGCACAAAGTATCCTTGGGTGAAGGGGATTCAAGTTTGTTCAAATAAAGGGCCATGCCCTTTTCCAAGGGGAGATAATCATGAATTTGTTAAAAATTAATGGCATTTTTAAAAAATCTTCTTCTCCAGAACCACTGGGCCAGGAAAGATGAAACTCATGTGGAA
>PRKT01000309.1:410306-422858 GCA_003671525.1 Saccostrea glomerata
AAAAAAAAACCTAAGGGAAGTACTAACATAACACAGTAATTCTGTAGGCTTGAAACTTCACTGCTTGATTAGAAATTTAAACGTAGACAACATAAAATGTTGGGAATGTGCTTTTTTATATACAATGTATAGGTGTTTAAAATGGCAACAAAAAAGATTTCAATAAAATAATTTCGCTACCTATCAGACAGAGTGACAATGATTTTAAAAAATTCCTTTCATATAAAACACTCCATTTCCTTAAATGGAACATATAACACACAAAATACATAAAATATTGGCAAATTGTACACAAAGTTCTGGTGTTTGCTATATAAAAGTACACATGAACATAAAAAACAAACTTCTGTGTTTGTGTGCGACTTAATGGACCCGTTTCATTCCAACTTCTGTAAAAAACTTCCTGAGTCTTCCCACAATTCCCTGAGTAGGTATCCCAGAATTCCAACCGAGACAGTTTGTAATGATATATCGTTGAACACAATTAACTGCACAATTGCTAGACACAATTTTTTTCTCTTTTCAAAAAAAAGAGTTTGAACACCGGATATTCTAAAATTATTGTTGAATGTATGAGTAAGTTTTATCAAGGGTTGTACAACATACACCTTAGTTTTTCAATTTCACTCTTTAGAAGAGAAACCTCTGTACGTAGCTGAAGATTCTCCTGTTCCAGAAACACAACACGAAGCGCTATCTGTTCCTCTTTCATCCGCCTGGCTTCTCGTGAACGTTTGGCAGATTCGTTATTTTTTTGTCGTTTCTCCCAGTACATCTCGTCCTTTTGGTTCTCCGGTGTCAGGTGGGGCCGTTTTTTGGGCGGGATCTTGTTATCCCCCTGTCCCTGATGGGCTAGATCCAGTGGCGTTGATGGACCACTAGAAGTACTGGAGGGAGATGAGAGATGCGATGATTCAAGATCTTGGGATGGCGTCTCATGACTACCAACATTTGGAATAGGTTCACCGGTGGGTATGGGAGAATTCAGATCCATTATTGGAAGCATGGCACTAGAGGACTGGTGGGAGGTAGAGGGCCCGGCAGTGGAAGGTCCAGGCATGAGTGAGGGGGGAGAGTGACCATTACCCCCCGTGGGGACCCTTGGTGCAGAGAAATCTGGAGGGGTGGAGGAATGACCTTGAGATGACATCACAGCTAGGTCGCTCTGTGTTAGGGTGTGTGAGGGCTCCTGGTATGGCATGCTCATACTGTAGTAAGAGGAGGAGTGCCCTGGGGGGACGGTTGTCGCAGTGGTCCTTTGGTGAACATGACCGCCATACTTGTAGAAGCGGTCATCTCTGTGCATAATAGAATAAGGATCCTGCATCATGCTGTATACATCACCCGGGCTCGCCAGTTTGAAAGGTTTGGGCAACAACGTTAAAAATGAAGATTTACGGTTTCGAACACTTTCTTTTTTTTAATTCTGGTGTCGACTGGGGGTTTTCATTTATCCATATGAAATGCTTTTCTCTCTGCAATCTCAGGATTAAGTCACTTCCTTTTTCCTCTGCTCATTTTCTTTTTTCTTCAAATAAAAATCAATATTATATTATTCAATGCTTATATTGTAGGTGTTACTGTAAGTAGATAAAATGTGTATGAAGGGAACAAATACCCGGTATCAATTAAACTATTCAAATTCTCATTCTTTATTTATATTTTGCATTTATATGATTGTATTTAGTGGAATTTATCAATATTTCATTTTCATCTTTGTTTTTAATAAATTTTATTTCGTGAGTGCATGGTCAGATGTCCTAAATCATGTAAATAGCCAAATTTGCAATGGCTGATATAAAACTGTAAAAGACAACAAAATCTTGACTTTTGAATAGTGTAAGTCAGGAATTTGACACCAAGTGAAATTAATCACATTGTCAAATTATTGAAAAAGTGAAAGTCATCTATTCAATTTGACCCCCTGGGCTACCCTGACATTGAATTGAGTGCTATGCCTGAACGCTCAAGTAAACAGTTTTAAGATTCCTGGGTAGCCACAGGGAATTAACAGTTTTTTTTCTTTTTAACAATGGGTTCTAAAGATGGACAACTTCTTTGTTAGGTAGCCTTTGGTCAAGATCATTTTTAGTGAAAGTTGATATGGAGACAGGAAAATCGGTAATGAATAAATTGTACCCCTGAGAGATCAACGGTCATTTCAACCAAGTGAAGGGACGCCACAAATCATCAAGGGTTGATATACAAGTTTCAAGGATATTAATTCATTGATAATTATATTTTCTGTATATAAACAAAAAAGGAAGTATATTAAATAAGGTAGTGTTATTTCTTTCAATTTAAGATACTTAAGTTTTGAGTTTGAGGTAAGGACTTGATTATAATTATAGTGTTCATGATTCGTATCGTTTAATAAACACCAGACTTTAATTATTACATTTGTCGTTACATAAAAATTAAAGGGAAATATTTTTATTTTATAAATCTCTTGGTAGTTCTAAAAGAATATGAATATCATTGAATTAAAAAGTCACTTTCGGGATTAGGAAAAAGAATGGGATTTAAGTACGTAGTAAAATAATATGGATGATGTCCAACGGTTTGTAACAACCTGTGTTATTTTGGGAATGGAGGTGTTTATAATTATCATAATTTCATTTCTACTACATTTTGTAAACACTAAAATTTATTTTAAAAACATTTTAATAGTAATCCTTTATTGAGTATACAGCAAAGCAAATTAAATACTTTCAACTGAAATATTTTGTGATTTTTTAAAAAATTATTTTATTAATAATGAAAATCTATTGTGAACTTTGTCTTTGACATTTGGAGTTCCAGATAAAAAAATTATTTATTATTAACTGTACATTTCAGGAGGCATATCCCTCTGTGAAATTAGACATTCTGTCCTGTTACTATGCCAACTGAATCAATTAACTCATTATGACATAATATTTATCACCTAAGTAATTTTAGAATTAGGCACCATGCTTTTTTAGTACGATGGTTTTACACAAACTGACTAAAAGCTTATTTTTTCAAAGTAAAGTAATATATTTAATTTATATTTAAGGATATTTGATGCTAAAAATCGTATTATTAAAAAGGAAATGTGTTGAACAACATCAATAAAATTATAAAAAGAACCCTTTTTAACAGAAAGTATTATCATACCCATACGTAAAATATGATAGACTTAAAAAAAAAAAAAAGCATCTTTTATTTATATGTCCGGCAAATCGACTCGTAATTCAAGCACTGAGATCGATTGTAAGCTGACACCATTATACCCTGGTAAACAAGAGTCAGTGCCAAACAAAAACACCCGACCATTAACCATACTTACAGCTTCAATCACACGTAATTCCTGGCAATTCGAAAGTATATACACACATACAGGTCCGACAGGTTCCTTTAATCTAACCCACGTAAGTATCAATCACATCCCTGTATAAAATTTCTGTTCTCGCAACAAGCCGTAATCTCTCGCCCAGTTTCGCGGCCTCCCTAACTTTTTCTTATCAATACTATGTACTTGACCAGTTATTTCTCACGGCTCCGGACAACTGACCAATTGGAGAGCGGTGTTTGTCTACGATGACCTCTGAACCCTATGGGTAGTTTTACTTGCAGCTTGAATCGGAATCACGTGACGTAGGCTTAGCTTACTGACCATTGGTATTACGAAACAGCGGATAATAGTAGGTCAGTGAACAATAAGATTGCCTCAAATGAAGGGATTAAGGCCTTTGTTTGTAGTTTACAACAAACCAATAAAATACCTTAATCGGTGATAATTATTATTCATCGTTGGTTCCAATTTTCGGAAATTAATAAAAATAGAATTGGAATAAATAATTTTTTTTGTAGTGTTATTAATTTAGTACGATGTATATATGATCAAAAATATTCTTTATGTCTCCCCCTTTTTTATTTATGAAATAATTTTTTTAAAACCCATGCAACAAATAATTTTTCAAGTTTATAACGCTTCGAACATGGCATACCCGTGTACATTCTCTACGTACATTCTCTAATCATTCTAATTGACAGAAATTGATCGGCGCACGGTGATTACGTCATAGCAGGTGCCCCCGGCTATTTCGTGCTTCCTGTAAGTAACACATCCGGGTATATGTGATGGTCAGGGTGAGGAAGTTAAAAACTTGTCGGCGGTGAAACTGAGAAGGGGGGTGTTAGTCTGTTGTTTATATCATCCATACCAGTATACCACCGAGTGGGGCGCTTTCCCAATGGTGTACACACTTCGATTTACGTTAAAAGAAATTTTTTAAAAATCTAAGAATTTAAAAATTAAATTTTCAAATCACGAGAATTGGTAATTCCATCTTCTTAAGATATTTTTAGTATAAAATAATAAACAATATTTATATGTATCGCCCTGTAAATAAATGAATAATAAAAATAAAAAAATATAATGATTCATAAGTTGGAATTATTTTAGACAAAAAATATTAACATCAAGATAAAATTCATTAAAATACCCTTTAAAAATCTGAACAGACAACAAACCCAATAATTTGATATAATCTTCCAACATTACATCATTGCTGACTGAATTACTATGCGACCAAATATCATAGTGTCAATACCCAGGTAGAGGTACATGTATGTGTTAATTATGTGTCCGTTTAGCTGTTATCTAATTGTAACATGATGTGTATTTTACAGAAATACATAAAATATAAATTATTATCTTGATTTCTATTTTAGTTGTTTGAAATTTTTAACTGAAATATATAAGAAACTTAAGACCCCCACTTTTTTTTTTAAATGTACAAACTGATATTGACTATTAAAGAGATCCAGACTACTCCAGGGTCTCTTATTTTTAAGGGATTATACATTTTGGAGGGATCAGGTTAAAAAATAAATATTAAGGTCAAACTAAAGTTAAATTGCATAAATTATTAAAAATCAAAGGTTCAAAACAGTTGATTAAGTTTTAGAAGTAATTATACATATATATATTTAATATTATACAGTAATAAAGGCATAATTAGTTTGATGTACAACTAGTGAGACCAAAAAGAAAATACCTGTACTGTTTACGTTTGTAACAAATATTGGCATGCAACAGGGATTAAGCTTAGGTCCCTGTTTGTATAATGGTTTATTGTTGACACTTACATGTTGAGACTTGTCCAATATAAGGATTGGAAAAGGGGGAGGGTGTAAATTACTTTATTTCTTTCTAGTGAAACTGAAAACAGATAAGATTGTTGAAAGATAAGAATTGTAATTTATGT
The DNA here is from genome assembly GCA_003671525.1 of Saccostrea glomerata. Classification (NCBI taxonomy): domain Eukaryota; kingdom Metazoa; phylum Mollusca; class Bivalvia; order Ostreida; family Ostreidae; genus Saccostrea; species Saccostrea glomerata. The sequence continues at coordinate 415,541 of PRKT01000309.1, forward strand.
CTATTATAAGCAGTGTATGTATTTTAAAGGTTGTTTTTGACAATAGCATTTTCTTCTCTCTCTCTCTCTCTCTCTCTCTCTCTCTCTCTCCCTCTCTCTTTAACTCTTAATTCCATTGCCAGAATTAAAAAAAAGTAGGGGGAGAGTGTGGGGGGGATTAAGTGAAATGAATATCTCAAACAAAGTTTACACATTGGAAAAACAATATATGTTTTATGATATACTGGTAAACACAATTTAGGTCTAATATCAAATGAAAGCCTATTTCTGTCAAATTTCGAGGTATCAAAAACTGTCCTTAAATGACTTTCAAGAGAAGTTGCTGTAACCCTCTGTAATGTTACACTGGCACTGAGTGAAGCCCAGACAAAGGTAAATATTAACTCTGGGAGATTTAATACACACAGACAGACTGTTACACAGGGTGATGCAACTTTAATCGGGAGATTGGAGGCCAGTATATTCAACCTAGGATCATATAGGCCTTATCAATATATAAGAACCCTTGTGCAGATAACGGTATATATGTGTACAGAAATACCTTCAATAGGAAAATCCCATTCAAGTCTTTAGAAATTTCACACATGCAAAAAAAAAAAAAAAAAACACAAAAAAAAAAACACAAAAAAACAAACAAACAAATAAAACAAAAAAATGGCTTCCCATTACAAGTATGAATAAAGCTTAAGCTAAATGCATGATAATACTTTGAAGATAGCTTTTTTTCACCATTATAGTCAATGATTTTGCTGGTTTTGGATTGTTTATTTTACAGAATGAGAATTTAAAATTTCAATGCTTCATGTCCATAAATGATAATTAAAGAATATTATTGTTAAGTTTTAAGTGCTATTACTAAGAATGTTATTTATAATTAATTTCAAAAAAATCAACTTGAGATGCATATCAAATGGGGTTGGATTCTTAAAGATATACCTATGAGATGTACATCTCTTGGTTTTGATAAAATCTAAAAGACATTAAAGATGTGAATTATTTCATTGACAATATATATAAACACAAACCACTTCTGTGAAAAAACAAACATGTAGCCTTATTAGCTTGGATTGGCCAGTTTTGGGGAGATTTCTCAGTAACACGTAAACAAGCTTATATAATGGTACAATTTACAATACACTATGTAGTGTATAAAGAGTACACACAAAAGTAAGTACTCAGATGTGATGCAATTTTATCTAGTGTTGAGAAGAAGACCTGAAATAATGTTATGTCATCATGTCCTCAAACTGGGGAAAAGGGGAAGTGCAATGTTATGTAAGGCTGACCCCAGCCAAACCACTGGACAATGGGCAGTTATCAATGAGCAGGTCATTTATCTTAATGTGATCGCAGCCAATACACAAAACACATGTTGGAAGATAGGCACATTCATGCTTTAAGAAAAGAATAAGTATTTGAATGCATTAAAAAAAATCAATTCAAACTGTATGAATTTATTAAAAAATATATATGTGCGTTAAAAATGTATTATGTTGCCTGAGTACATGTATTTATACACGTAAGTACATGTACTTGTATAGAGAATTTAATGTACTGGGGTACTTGTATAGATCCATATCAGGAGTCATATCAACCAAAGTGGCAAAGTATTGACCATCAGTGAAGGTTAATATGTGGCTCGAGGGTTGATATAATGTAAATATCATATGGAAATTAGTCTTCTCAATCTGCTCCTATGTTACTAAGGAAATAAGTATGTAGATTTCTTTTATCATTTTAAAAATGTAAATTACTTTTTTATTTTTATTATCTGAGTTCATTTAACATAGTAGTTAAAGTCGTTCAAAGTAATACATTTTTAAAATCTAAATCTACAATTTTAATTCACAATGAAATGGAAATATAAGGAATCACTGTCTAATTAGTATAGTATGCCAGGGACAACATTGATGCCCTGGCATACTATATTAATTAGACATTGATTCCTTAAATACCAGATAACTTGCGTAGCTACTAAATTTATTCCTTATAATTTAATTTTCCATCATTAAGTGAGGAAATTAGACAATTTCTAAATAAAAATGCCTTCAAATAGTTCATATTTTAAATGTAACATCAATGAGATTAATATATTTTTGACATACGAAGTTATAGCTGAGGCATGCAACCCAGCTAAGGTTATACAATTTAGACTAAAATTTTTATCCAATCAAAGGACGCAAATACAACCATACACAATTTTAGATTATTCATTCCTCTAATAAAATTTTGTTGTACAGGGTAAATGAATTAATAATCATAAAAGAAGGTGTTGCAGAAACTCGCGATTATTCCCTATATATCGAGAAGGACATTTAAATACTCTCGTTATGTCTAAATATAGATACAGCTACGTAGAGGACAATGTTTACGGCGGGTGTTCCCTGCTTGATACAGTAAAACACTTTTGTCATTTTGCATGAAGGAGGTTGGAACAACAAAAAACACAATGGCTAAAGCAGCATTTTGAAAGATGTACTGTAGACATCGTGCGAAAATATTCTTCATGAAATAAAACTACTCCCATAATCACACTGTTGGTGCTATATCCAAGACATTTTATTTGTTTTAAATTAAACATTGGCTACTAACTATGAGACCAAATTTGCAATAACTACTGTATGTAAAAAATAAATAATTAAAACAATACAGTAATTTACTTTTCCAAGACAAAACTAAATAAAGCATTAGTTTTAAGTCACAGCATATCAAAGAAAACAATTTAATCCTGCATTTCTAATATATAGATTAGTTCTAGGTAATTGATTAACTTCTTGATATTCTCCCTCCTCTCTTTCAATATATATATAATTTCATTGCATTACCATTACATATAAAAAAAATATGCAAAAATGATCCATACCAGGATTTGAACCCATTCTCTGGTAAAAGTACTAGTTGGAAGCCCACCTGAGCATATCCACTAGACCATTTCGGACACGATGATTTTACAGTGCTATTTAGAGTACACAATTTGCATTTCGTTTGGAAAATAATTTTTATTCAATTTTTGCGTTTTTCATAAATGTGCCTCTTTGAAACAAAAATCGGAAATGGCAGTTTTGAAGAAAATTCCTGCCTCTTTGTGTATATATCAAAATTATTTTGTTTCAAGGAGGCACTTTTTTAGAACAATGGGGATTCCCTATTTAAAAAAAGAAAAATCTGATATATTTTGCCGTAAGTCTAATTTTCACATCATTTAATGGCAAATTGGAAGTCAATACACACCTTCCAAATATTGTTTCTCGTTTTGCCTTATATATTGTTGCATTTGAAAAAAAATAATATGAGTTTCTGCAACATAAAAATTCTTCTTTTAATCTGCTACACTTTTAGGGAAAATAACAAAAGAACTGCAACACCCTCTTTTTTACTATAGATATATAGCAACAGCATTATAAGTATAAGCAACACACAATAATTTTAAGATTGTTCCACAAAATTTGGGCAACAGGAAGTTGGGTGGATTTGATAAGGATACCAAAGCACAGAATGACTACTATAAGAAGTATGGTACTAGTCAATCAGGGTATATTATTTGATTTTTAAGTTGGAGAAAGAAGACAAAACAAAATAGTCTTAGATGCATGTAAAACAAAAAGGTATAACAAAACATTTATTTCAGCTGCATGCATGTTCAGGGAAAAATTCTGTTTCATGTGTGAGTGTCCGACAAAATGCATGTTAAAAAAGGTATACTATATATACTAGTATTTTATCATTGTCTTGAAAATGCAACAATTAGATGTCTGAGAGAGAGAGAGATTTACACTATTTATTATTTATAAAGCATATGTTTTTTGATAACTATAGACTTTCAATTATCTATCTTAATATCTTTGTATAAATTAATTAACATTTAATTACATCAGGCTGGGTATTATTTGGTATTTCATCAGAGTAACTATAATCAGATTTCTCTAAGACAACAGATGGGCCTCTTAGGCTCTGATTAACAGAGCTAGTAAGTTACAAGACAGATGTTAACTAATAAGATACTGAAACTAAATAGTGACCATCAACTGGTATTGAACAAATCTTGATTGTTTCCATTATAAAAACCGTTCCCAGTGAAGAAATAAGAATAGGGGGGGGGGGCATACAAAATTGTTTGGATCTTTTAACCACTTTAACCCCGGGCCTGAGGGGTTGGTCCAAAACCACTAAAATTAATGAAATCTTAAAAAATCTTCTTCTTTACTCCTGGACATCAATCAGGCAAACTGTTGGCATGAATGAGCATTGAGTCCTCTACCAAAATTGTGAAATTCATGGCCCCAGGGTCAGGGGTTCTGGTGTTAGGGCAGGGCTGTATTGATTATTAGTGAAAATGCATTAATTCTTTGAAAATCTTCTTCTCTGCTCCTGGGTATTAAATAAACTAACTAAGTACATAGCTATGATGAGCAAGAGTGCCTCTTCTAAAGTTTTGAATTTTATGGCTGCAGGGCCAGGGGTTCTGGTGTTAGGGTGGGGCTCTATTGATTACACAGTGAAAATACATTAAACTTTGAAAATCTTCTCTGCTCCTGGGTATTAAATAAACTATAATATAACTAAGTACAGTTATGATGAGCAACCTCAGTGACTCTTCCAAAGTTGTGAATTTTATGGCTGCAGGACCAGGGGTTCTGGTGTTAGGGTCACAGGGGCTCTATTGATTACTGTAAACATATTACATTTGGCTGTGTATTCTTTTTAGAGCTTTTGGTGGAGAGAAACTTCCACTAATTCAAGTAAAACGCTAAATGTCTTGCACATACACACAAAAATAAGGACATTGAGAAATGCGCTAAATCAAATTTACGCTAACTTGTTCATAATTCAATTTCCGCCAAATATCATACGTACACACTAAATATAATACATTTACAGTATATAATGAAAATGCATTAATTCTTTGAAAACTTCTTCTCTGCTCCTGGGTATTAAATAAACTAACTAAGTACATAGTTATGATGAGCAAGAGTGCCTCTTCCAAAGTTTTGAATTTTATGGCCCCAGTGTCAGGGGTTCTGGAGGTAGGGCGGGGCTCTATTGATTACATAGTGAAAATACAAATCTTTGAAAATCTTCTTCTCTGCTCCTGGGTATTAAATAAACTAACTTAGTATATAGTTATAATGAGCAAGAGTGCCTCAACCAAAATTGTGAATTTTATGGCCTCTGTGTCAGGGGTTTTGCCATTTGGTGTAAGGGGGGGGCTCTTTTGATTATATAGTGAAATTACATTAACTCTTTTAAAATCTTTTCTTTTGCTCCTGGGCATTAAACCAATGATCATAATATATATATTTATGTTGTAGAAAGGTGCATCTAGCGAAATGGTTAATTTCATGCCCCCTGGGTCAGGGGTATTGGGGTGGGGGATACATAGTTTGAAAATAAATTAATGCTTTGGAATCTGCTTTTTAGTTATTAATCAACTATTTTATGATAAAATTTCCAAAATTTTGAAATATGTGGTCCCAGGGTCAGTGGTTCCTTTGGGTAGGGGTGCACAACTGGTTTGAATTGGAAGTCTACTCTTACTCTGTTACTCTGTTCTGTCTCTGGGTATTAAGTAAATAGAGTAAGCATGCTAAGTTTATGATTATGCAATAATTGTGACAAATGTTGAATATTTCCATTTCATTTTATTGTTTTTCTCTGTGATAACTCTTTGAAAGTACGTAAGTTGAGTTGATTTTTTGATAATTCCGCTGGAATGTAAATTTCGCAAAGTGAAAGGTCAGGAGCCAAGGAGGCCTAATATGCATGTAAATCTAATATGGCTGTCTTTGTGTTTGACGTCAGTGGGTGGGGTCTATTGAAATTGACATGGGAGGCTTCGTGTCATTTTAATCTTTAAAATATATTAAAATTTTCAATTTTAATTCACATTAAAATGGATTAGTATAAGAAATCACTGTCTAGTAAGTATTAAGGGATAATTTATGCATATATGGGCTTTGCCAACTATCCAACTATCATTGATGCCCTGGCAATTTTATACTCTACTAACTATTAATATAGACTGTCATCGCAGATATTTCTTGCCCCGAACTGGTGCCTATTTATAACAGATCCAAAATAAGTTTGATTGTTAAAAATAATCGTCGTGAACTAGTTTATCCCTGGTAAATCGCAAAATAAAGTCATCGCAAATAAAAGTTGGTTTACAGTATGTAGATGAAAAAGTGATTTGGAAGTCCCAAGGACTCTGTTTTAAAAGAGTTTTAAACCAAATTTCTGATATCCTCAGATAAAAAGTGCATTTTTTAAATGAGCAAGATGCCTCTTTGAATTCCTGGCCCCAAGGTCAGGGGGTCTGGCTAGGTGGTGGTGGAGGGGGGGGGGGGTCTCTGTTGAGTATGTAAATGTAAATGTCCATGCACTAGTTCTTTGAACATCTCTGCTCCTATTTTCTTAAGGAAGCATACTTATTTGTTATGATTGAGCAAGGGTGCCTTGTCCCAAACTATAAATTTCATGGCCCCTTAGTTAAGGACAGATGATACTATATAATCAAAGTACTCAGAAGTACAGAGAGCCGGGCTCATTTACAGAGTAGAATGGATTTCTTACATGAATCACGTTTATATTCTGATGAAAAAATTATTTTAAAACTATCAATATAAATAAGACACTGACAGTGAGTTTTTAGCTCACCTGAGCCAAAGGCTCAAGTGAGCTTTTCTGATCAAAATTTGTCCGTTGTCTGTCGTCGTCGTCGTTGTTGTCGTCGTTGCCGTCGTCGTCGTTGTAAACTTTTCGCATTTTCATCTTCTTCTCAAGAACCACTGGGCCAATTTCAACCAAACTTGCTACAAAGTATCCTGGGGTAAAGGGGATTCAAGTTTGATCAAATGAAGGGCCACGCCCTTTTCCAAGGGGAGATAATTATGAATTAGAGAAAAATTAATGGCATTTTCAAAAAAATCTTCTTCTCAAGAACCACTGGGCCAGGAAAGATGAAACTCATGTGGAATCATCCTTAGGTAGTGAAGATTCAAGTTTGTTCAAATCATGACCCCCGGGGGTAGGATGGGGCCAAAATGGCCGATCAAATTTGAACATAGGAATATATAGGAAAAATCTTTAAAAATCTTCTTCTCAAGAACCACTGGGCCAGGAAAGATGAAACTCATTTGGAATCATCCTCAGGTAGTGTAGATTCAAATTTGTTCAAATCATGACCCCCGGGGATAGGGTGGGGCCAAAATGGCCGATCAAAGTTTAACATAGGAATATATAGGAAAAATCTTGAAAAATCTTCTTCTCAAGAACCACTGGGCCAGGAAAGATGAAACTCATGTGGAATCATCCTTAGGTA
>PRKT01000309.1:423803-444125 GCA_003671525.1 Saccostrea glomerata
TTGCTTTATTTAGCGTTTGTATTATCTCAAAAGCGGTTGAGAGTAAGAACTATATTTTTGCACGTAACTTTAAAATGGCGACTATGGGGTCAACATCCTGCCTTGAACAGGATCACATAAGCCGGCAATTGCTCTTTGAGCAATAATCCCGGCTAAAAATTGCATGTAGTTGAGTGTAACATTGAAAATTTTCACCCCAAGAAAACCATTGTCAACGGCGGCGCAGCCGAGGTTGACAATGGTTTTTGAGGGGTGAAAATTTTCAATGTTACACTCAACTACATGCAATATTTATTATATTATACTGAATGTTTTATACAAATACATATAACAGTGAACTGTGTGCGCATAAATTCTGCGCAGTCACTATTTTTTTTAATACCACCCGTCGTCAAGCAATGTTGACTGTTGCTATGCTGGAGGGCGTGGCTTCATTATTCAGCGGGTAGTAGTGTTTTTTAACAAATGTTTCTCGACCAATCAGATTCAACTAATTTTACTTTAAGTATAGTATAGAGAAATATTAAAGCTATTGTTATACACATCATAAAATACTGGGATTTGGGTATTCTCTGTATAGTGAAGTTCCAATCAGAAAAACGAAAATTGCATTTTGTTTGCAAGTCTTGATGTGATTATTTAGGGTGTACTGTTCATGTATGCAGCCTCATTTTAGAATTTCCACTTGACTCAGATTGCATTTAAAATTAATAATATATTATGCCTTAATAGGTTTTAGAAACATATTCATAACATTTAAATTGAAAGTGAATTTAAGGGAAAAAAATGAGGTGAGAAAGTGTTACAATACAGGGTTGGAATTTAAAGGGCAAGGTTGGAGTGGATTGTTGTGTAGAACTTGTTTCTGAACCATCTCCACCTAAGGTAAAGTTCTACCAGGTTGTACATGTATATATTTGGACAGCACACAGCTGTCTTTATAGCCCCTGTTCATTTGAATATTTCTCTTTGTTCTGTGATTAGATTTATTCAATTAACATTCCATTATCAGTACTAAATCCTGACAATGGTACCTTAGTCATTGTGTTTTTTTATCACGCTTGGTTGGTTAATCTTTTCGGTCATTGAACTGCGAAGACCACAAAAAAGGCAACAGTGTAATCTCCCTTTTAAACTTAAAAAACCCTTTCATAATACAACCTTGCACAATGTTAGCGAAGTTAAAATCTTATTAATACAGATTATAGGACCGATCCCCACATTAAGAAACCTACTCAGCCATGTCAGGGCTTTACAGTTGCCAATTTCAGTGCTATTTTTGATAATACAATTTTATTATTTCATTCAGTAATTGAAAACATTATTTTCATACTGATTTTAAATTATCAGATCTGCATAAATAACATTTATAGATAGAGTAACAATCTTTCATGTTAATATTTTCCTTTCAATACTTGAGGGTAGAAATTGCCAAGGCCAATGAAACTTAGAATTTAACAATTAATTAACTTATGTGTTCTGATATTTAGGGTAATATATCTGACCATTATGAAGCATAACCCATTTAGCAAAGCTAATGAAATATCCAGGTTTACTACAGAAAGTTCTTAGCCTTTTAGATAAGAATACCGGGAAAGACTGAATGAATTTGAATACTCAGTATTAAGCTACATAAAAATACAAGATATTAACTACAGCATTCAATTTGTTTTTTGAAAATTTTAAACACATCACTGTTTAGCCTTACCATCTTGCAAAGTACTGTTTGTTTAAATCAAAGTGTATCTTCAAAGAGATAAATTGATGGAGAGTATATTGGGAGCCATAGATATTGGACAACTCATATGGGAACCCGGCTAGCCTTTTGCACTTTCTACCCATACATTATTATTACATGTGCTAACCATGATGACTTGCGTTTAATCCGCGGGAGAAAGATCTGATGAGGTCGGAGACACGTCCCATAATCCCCTGTCTGTCACCTCCGGGTAATTAGTCTTTCGATGGACTTAAGGACAGTCTTACGTAACAATGGAGCAGTACTGGCATTGCAATCATCCGATTGGCAAGATTCAATTTTTTCTTCTGTGCGATTCATTTTGTAATAGTTGGCATAATGGGTGTTAAGGGTGGTATTACTTGGCTGTGTAATTACAGGGAAGCTGCCGCTATTTCTTTACCTCCAGCCTCTTTTGCAGGATTCTTTTCTTGTACGGCTTTGTCTTCTTGCTCAAATAATATCAATAAATGTCGTAAGAATGAGAAATTAAGTCTTAATTGAGCTTAAAGAACAGCTACAAAGAAGAACTTAATCTGACAACAAAATAAGATAGATTATTTTTCTATTTTTTCATATATATTGTAAATAGCAAGAATTGTCAAAAGTATTAGTGAGTTAAATACTGTATGGTGCTTGCAAACCATCTAAAAAAGAATTGACTTGTATCAAACAATCAAGTGAGATTTGAATTTTCTCAGCTTTTTTACATAATTTTTTAATATTCTGCAGGTAATTGAGAATGACTTAATTATGCATTGAACACTAATTTAACCCTCTCCCTAGAAAACCACTGTCAATCAAGGACAATGGTTTTCAAGGGATAAAAAGTTTTTGATTTTGTGGCCTAGTTGAGCAATTCAGTATTTTTTGGCGCTTAGGGCCATTAAGCCATCAGGGTTTTCAAGCTACTGAGGGCCATTGAGCGGTCAGGGTAATTTCAAGGCACTTAAGTTGCCATTGAGGGGTCAGGGTACTTCAGGCACTCAGTGCCATTGAGCAGCCTGGGTTTTCTAGGCACTCGGGGCCATTGAGCAGCCTGGGTTTTCAAGGCACTAAGGGCCATTGAGCAGCCTGGGTTTTCTAGGCACTCAGGGCCAATGAGCAGCCTCAGGTTCTACTTGAAGTGTGCCATGACAAGGCACCTGAGTTAATTCAGACAAAGATTTCCCATTCTGCCCAAAAATTCATTACAGTAAAGGTGATTTTAAGCCATGTTCCTGATTTCTGTATTAATAATTAAGCCTATACAAATTTCCACCCACTATAAAGATTTACAGATATGATCATGTATTCCATAAGGAAGTGGCCCCCTGTCCCCTGGGGACACCATGTACATCACTGCAGGTAGCGGTGGTTCTACTCAGGTACATGGGTACAGGAGCCGTGACAGATGTGGTCAGATTGATTGATGAGGCTTCCAGTTATTAATCTCAATGCAGAGGCATCAATGATTTGCCTCCCTTGTTTTTAAGGTCATGTAAGGGTTATTGTATACCTTTAAGAGCAACTGAAAATTACCATAAATCTGGAAATTTTCATGTCAATTTATTTTTGCAAATCTGGATCAAAAAGCTGTTGTATTTCAAAATTTTGTGAATTGTCAATGGCACTATAAAATTAAAAAGCAATTAAAAGTTTTGAAACAGTTTATATTAAGTTATGCATGCATATACATACACTGAATTACGCATGCACACATATTATTTAACCATGCAATCAAAATAAAACATGATTCACCGATTGATTGGCTAATATTAATATCAGCCAGTTTTTAGCTCGCCCTCTTTATTTGATCATCTGTTTTCATGCATCTGTCCAAGTTATATATTTATTTGTTCTTTCACCTGTTGACTTTTCACATTCTTCTTTGACCACTGAGAAAGTTTTACCAAAAGTTGACATTAAGCATCCCTTAGTAAAAGGGCTTTTCAAATTGCTTTAGTAAAGAAAGTCTATCTCCATGGGGAGATAGTTAACAAAAGATAAAAAGGGTCATGGGTTTATTAAGATTTTTTTTTTTCAATATAACCAATGGGGTAGAAAAAGTGAAACTTGTGACTGAAAGCTTTTTGAGATAGTATAGATTTAAATTACAAAATTGAGATCCTGTGCTCTGGGGTAGAGTGGTCCGTCACTTAACATCATCGGAAACCACGGTCTGTCTCGCTTCTCTTACCTGGGTTTCCGACGATGTCACATAAGGGGTTCAAAGTTTTGAATTGAAACACAGAGGAAAAAATTGAAATCTTCTCAAGATCCCTATGACCTGAGAAAACCGTATAAGTAGAAATTTTAGCGAGGATTTAATTTTGGCATTAATATTAACAAGGCTGATGGGATCGCTAAATTTGAATATCACTAAAAATAAATTGCATGTTATTTGTACTAGTTTCTATAGTGAGCATTTTAAAAGACCCACTTTTACACAAAAAATCCTAACTTTTACTTTGGCCATATCTTTTGAATGGTAGAAACTAGGACTTTCATATTTCACATATATATTTTTTGTGGCAAGACCTTTCATTGGATTCCAACAACTTTGACCTTTTGACCTTGGCCATGGAGATTTCCGTACTTATAAAAAACTTAAACATTGACCATAACTTTTGAAAGGTTGGGGCTAGAGCTTTCATACTTCACATATGTAATCCTTGTAAAAAGACCTTTCATTAGATACCATGAACTTTGACCCTTTGACCTTGACCTTTGAGTAAGACTTTTTTCAAGAACTTTGACCTTGGTCACAACTTTTGAACTGCCGATGCTAGGACTTTCATTTTTCACATATGTATTCTTTATGGCAAGACCTTTCTGTGGATACCAACAATTTTGAAATATTGACCTTGACCTTGAAGTTTGACCTTGTATGACCCCTTTTACACAAAAATTCCAAACTTTTACTCTGGCCATAACTTTTGAATGGTAGATACTAGGACTTTCATATTTCATATATATATTTTTTGTGAATAGACCTTTCATTGGATACCAACAACCTTAACCTTTTGACCTTGGAAATTTTTCGTACATATAAAAACTTTAACCATGGCCATAACTTTTGAATGGTAAGGGCTAGGCTTTTCATACTTTACATACGTTATCTTTGTGAGAAGACCTTTCATTGAATACCAAAAACTTTTAACCTTTGACCTTGACCTTGGAGATCAGTGATGATTTCAAAATAAATGACAGGATGTTCATATTTCGCACAATGTGTCATAAAAAATGACATCTCACCCAAAAAGACACCGAAAGCGGGGGGACCACAATTCCTTGAATTTGCTTGTTTAACCATGCAATCAAAATAAAACATGATTCACCGATTGATTGGCTAATATTAATATCAGCCAGTTTTTAGCTCGCCCTCTTTATTTGATCATCTGTTTTCATGCATCTGTCCAAGTTATATATTTATTTGTTCTTTCACCTGTTGACTTTTCACATTCTTCTTTGACCACTGAGAAAGTTTTACCAAAAGTTGACATTAAGCATCCCTTAGTAAAAGGGCTTTTCAAATTGCTTTAGTAAAGAAAGTCTATCTCCATGGGGAGATAGTTAACAAAAGATAAAAAGGGTCATGGGTTTATTAAGATTTTTTTTTTCAATATAACCAATGGGGTAGAAAAAGTGAAACTTGTGACTGAAAGCTTTTTGAGATAGTATAGATTTAAATTACAAAATTGAGATCCTGTGCTCTGGGGTAGAGTGGTCCGTCACTTAACATCATCGGAAACCACGGTCTGTCTCGCTTCTCTTACCTGGGTTTCCGACGATGTCACATAAGGGGTTCAAAGTTTTGAATTGAAACACAGAGGAAAAAATTGAAATCTTCTCAAGATCCCTATGACCTGAGAAAACCGTATAAGTAGAAATTTTAGCGAGGATTTAATTTTGGCATTAATATTAACAAGGCTGATGGGATCGCTAAATTTGAATATCACTAAAAATAAATTGCATGTTATTTGTACTAGTTTCTATAGTGAGCATTTTAAAGTCGCTAGAATTACTTCTCGTTAAAAAGAAAATACCAGTTTTTAAGAAGAAATCACTAAATTTGCGTCTCGCTTAAATTTCCACTTATACGGTAGATGAAAATTTTTTGTGGTATTTTAGAACATGTTTAATATAGATTGTAAAGTCTCCTTAGTGTAGAATTGGGCCATAATAGGTTTTGAAATTTTACTTGCGAAATAAATTTAATAGCAACCTAGTTTACATGTTAAAACTGGGTTAGGGCAATAATTATAAGGCTTTATGAACCATGAAGCAGCTATATAGTTAATGAAATATTTACTGTTCCAACCCTGCAGTTAATACCATATTTCTTGGGTTGCTTTTAAATTCATTCCTTATAATATAATTTCCATTCATTAATCATAAGAAAATAAGATGATTGCCCTTATAGATGACTTCAAATTGTGTACAGTTTAAATGTTAAGTTGGGCAGATTGATACATTCTGATGCAATTTGTTATGACAAAAGCAGCAAAGTTTAAACGATATAAAGTGATTTTTTTCATCCAATGAAATACGATTAAATTTAATTATATTGAATAATAAGAAAAAACATTTATCTTAATTCTTATACTCTTATACCTAATAAAATTGCTGTATCCTTCCAGACATAGTTGAATTTAAAATCGTTCAATTTTGGCCCCTGAATTATTATATTATAATGCTAAATTTTCATATCTTTTATTTTTTCCTTTCCAGACTTTCCGACTCCCCCTGAGTTATAAATATGCCTGCCCCTCGCCCTCGACCTGGATGCTGGTCATCAACTCCCTCATTACCGTCCTGGGGGTGGGGCTCCCAGTGGCCAGAAAACAAGGTACGTCTATATTTAAAGCAATATATGAGCTACATTTTTGAAAATTTCATTTTCAAATTGGTGTTCAAATGTGTTATTATGATGAATTTGTATGTAACTTAAACCTTTATGATCAATTGGACTGAAATAAAGCAGAAGAAAGACTTTTATGTACAGTCCAAAATACAGTTTTATATAAGTAATTAGTGTACAGGACGACAATAATGTAATTTTAATTTTATTTAATTTTACCTAGGCTTATGAATAGTTCTTCCATTGCAAATATGAACTCCATTGCAAATATGAACAACAAAAGTTTGATAATGTAATTTTTTTCAGTCATTGAAATAGTTATTTACAATATCGCTACAAAAAATTCTGACATCAAAGTTGCAGCTCATTTTGCTTTAATTAATTAAGCTTGCCTGTATTACATACATTTCTTAATAAGTCTATCACTTTCAAATTGGTCCGTTAATGAGAGAATGTGTAATATCTCTATATAGACATTATCAACAGGAATAGTGTTCATACATTACATATCAGAGAATGGACCAAATGCTGGTTACAGGGTCTAGTGCTTGGTACTAATTATACCTGTTAGTGAGGAATTTCTTTAGCTAACACACTGTATAATATAAAATTTTCAAGGAAAATTCTTCTATAGGTTTTGTATACTGTAATATGGGGTTATTTTTACCCCATCTTATTTTCAATCTTTCACACCTGCAAACAATTTTTTCCTATTTTTGATTCTTCCAGTCTCGGTTTTGTTGAAGATATTCCATTTTTTTCTTCGAATTCGCTCAGTCTTAAATTTGCCAACTTGGGTCTAGAGCAAAAGAGGCAAAATAAAACAGAGATGAAAAAATGTCCCTGTATACAGTAAAACTGTTATTGTTTTTGTACAAGTGAAGAAGGTGCAATCAAGATATTATTTGTTATTAAATAATAAATTTTAAAAAACTCTTTTCTCATATTTCAGGGTCAGCTTTTCAAGGAATGTGGGGGGAATTAGCTAAAACCTTAGAAGAGTTCCTGTTTCCCAAGCAGTAAGTCAGATCAAAGAAAGATAACTCTCATATGTTTGCAATAATTTAAAAAAAAATGTGTAAGAGCTACGGCAGTTAGAACCATTTACAATTTAAGCTGTGTCAATTTTTAGTAGCCCCATAATCCCAAGTAAAGATAATGTTCAACAAGGATGGGAAGATATTTGAAAACGTTGAGAAAATTAATAATTAAACCAGTAAATTAATGCACCTAAATATAAATTTGTTGACAAGTTGCTATAACATTTTGTATGCTAGCCTGTTTCATTTGACACTCCTTTTGTACTGATGGTCTGTTTACAGATCTTCCCCTGCTACATTATCCATGGAGGATTTCCAGAGAGACGAGGCCATAGACTGTAAGGTAATAGATAACTGCCTAATACCAGACACTGGTTAGATGGTGGAACATACTACAAAATTGTTAAAGACAATTTAATTATAACTTTTTTAATTGGAAACTAAAAGAGTTCCTGTACTCTGTAGGATGGATGGTCATGGAAGTTTTATTTCTTAATTGCAAAGAAAATGGTTCAAATTATTCACTTATCATTACCTATGTATTTCCTCTGTTTATAATTACAGGTAGTACAATTAATCCGAGATGACATCTTGCCATTTGCTTCAGCGATTCCACCAGACTTTGTCAAACAAATCATGAAGCTGCTCAATAGGGGATCCATACATTCCACATCATCAGATTCCTTTATAGGTCAGGATACAAATATTACAAAATCTGTCTGTCTGTCTGTAGTAATGCATGCTCATGTCTCTAACGGATCCAAAAAAAATTTTGATTATGGTAAAAGTAATCATCTAGCACTCTTAATACCGAGTACTCATATGAATTTTTCTTCCTTTGCTTCTTAATAAGACATGACGTTTTCATTAATAATAATCTTGAAACTTTTTTGGCAATTATCTTAAAACTTGAATTCAAAGGACTAGTTTGTTTAAATGAATTTTATTTCACCTGATCTGAGGGCTCGAATGAGGTTTTCTGATTTAAGAGTTTCTGGTATCTGTCTGTCATTTGTCATGTTTTATCCATAAACTTTTCATATATTTTTTTTTTCTCCTGAACCACTTGGCCAATTTCAACTGAACTTGTCACAAAACTTTTGATGAAGGGAATTTAAGTTTGTTCAAATGGAAGGTCATGCTGTCATTCAAGGGAGTTAATTATTAGTGAAAATTTAATCATATCTTTATAAAAAAAAAATCAACAACATTGGGACAATAGAGGGAAAATTGATGTGAAACCTTTATGACATATTGTAAAGATTTAAATTTGTTCAAATCATGATCCCCTGGGTTAAGGCAGAGCCACAATGGGTAATCAAAATTTAACATAGGAGTACTTGGGAAGAATGTTTTTTAAAAACTTAAAATTATTCTGAAGAACATCATAAAGTAGTAAAAATTCAAGTTTGAATCCTCAAATCATGACCCCCAGGGGTAGGAAGGAACCACATTGAAATGTTTTAAAGAAAAAATGATGATTATTCATAGATACATGTATATTGAAGCATTCTCAACAGGTGTTAATAGATATATTGAGCATTCTTAACAGGACTGGTGTAAATTCAAGGTTTTTCAAATCATGACACCCAGGGGTAGGATGTTACCACAATGGGCAAGTCAATTTCTTACAGATAAATATGTAGGAAAATTTTTAAAATATCGATCCTCTGAAGAACAACAAAGCCCCATATGAAATCATTCCAAGGATTGTAGATTTAAATTTGTTTAATTCGTAACCCCTTGTCTGCCACTTGGGGAAGGGGGGGGGACCACATATATTTAACTTTTCAAAAACTGAACTAATTTCTGATTTTCTCAAGCCAGAGTGCCCATGGGCCTTTGGTTGTGATTATTGCTCTAGTGTACATCATGGGAAATAATTCTTTTGTCTCTTTACTAAATCGAATAAACAATTCCCATTTCATTTTTTGTATAACATTTTTTTAGACACAGACTCCAGTAAGAAGCTGAGAGAGGAGTTCGCCAAGATCTGCTTTGAGACCTTACTACAATTCTCATTCATTAATAAATCAAAAAGTGAGGAAGGTGCAATAACCAAAATGGCAGTGATGTCATTGCTTCAGCGATGTCAGGAAGTGGTCCGTAAACATGTGGAGGATGAACGCCTCAGCGGGAAATGTCCACTTCCCAGGTAATTCTTTATGGGTATAGGTAAGGGATTTCTGTACAATAGAGGATGGAAACTCAGCAAGAAGTTTCCTCAGCCTTGTAACAACTTCTATAGAGGTATTGATAATGGTAAGTGGTCCTAAACGGCTGAAGGGGAACAACATATATCCTACATGGAAAGCCAACATTTAATCTCTGTATCAAAGAAAGGTGTCTCCTATGAATTTTATTGTTTTTGCTTTCAATTTATTAAAATTGAAACTTTAATCATCCATGCACACAGCTAGTATCCCAATTATTAGGTCACCTGAGTAAACTCACGTGACCTATTGCTATCTGTTTTCGTCCTGCGTGGTGCGCTGTGCGTTAACATTTGAAGATTTTTAGGTTCTTCTCTGAAACCACTGAACCAATTTCAACCATATTTGGCATATAGCATCTATGGGTGAAGGGGAACAAAAATTATGAATTTTATGGTCCTTGCCCCCCCCTGGGGCCTTGGGGGTGGGGCAAAAACCACTAAAATTAGTGCAATCTTTAAAAATCTTCTTCTTTACTCCGGGATATCAAGCAGTCAAACTGTTGGTATGATTGTAATCAGCATTGAGTCCTCTACCAAAATTGTGAAATTCATGGCCCCAGGGTGAGGGGTTCTAGTGCTAGGGCGGGGCTAAACAGGTTATACAGTGAAAATGCATTATTACTTTGAAAATCTTCTTCTCTGCTCCTGGGCATTAAATAAGCTAACTAAGTACATAGTTATGTTGAATAAGATTGCCTCTTCCAAAATTGTGAATTTCATGGCCCTAGGGTCAGGGGTTCTGGTGTTAAGGCGGGGCTCAATTGATTATATAGTGAAAATGCATAAATTCTTTTAAAGTCTTCTCCTCTGCACTTGGATATTAAACCAAAGAACTATGTACATAGTTATGATAAGGAAGGATGCTTCTTCCCAATTTGTGAATTTCATGACCCCTGGGTTAGAGGTTCTGGTGTAAGGGTGGGGCTCTATAATGATTATATTGTGAAAACGCATGAATTCTTTGGAAATATTTTCCTTTGCTCCTTGGTATAATGCCAGTGATCTAAGTATATATATGGGTCATTTTCAAAAAAAGTCTATTTTTTGAATGACATATTTTTGAAAAATGAAAGTGGTTTTACTATGATTTTTTCAACTTTATTTGAATGATATAGTAATAAACTCCTAAAATCCACTGCATTGCATAAAAGAAAATATTTCTTTCAAAAAATATTTACATTTTATCTTAGTCATTTAAATTTTAATGTCCTTCCTGTTACTTTCATAAAAAGAGCTGTAAAACTCTATTTCAAAATTTTTATCAAATAATCTTTTGTATATCGTCAAAAAATGAAAAAAATATCATTGAATGCCAAGATGTTTGACATTCATTTAATATATGAGCGTTTAAAAGCATGTCAAACTACCATATACCAAACAGAAGCAAAATCTATGGGTTTTTCTTCATGAAAAGCCTTATTGCTGAATATTTTTATGCTATAGTTGAAAAAAACATTCTTGTACATTATTTTTGTGATTATAATAAACAGTTACAGAAAGTTATTTAAACAGGTGCTCTGCCAAAGCAATTTTAACTAGGAAAATATACTGGTAACAGTAAGGACTCGGGTAACAGGAAGGACAAAACAGTAACAGGATGAACAAAACAGTGTAAAGGATGGACAATGAAATCTACATTTTAAAGAAAAAATGACTTTTTTTTAACTTTATTGGTTAGGAAAAGAGAAATAAATGTAGAATAAAAACATGATTTTGTCAAATCTGGCAAATTCCAGACAATAAAAGACATTTATGTCCATCCTGTTACGAAATTTAATTGTAAAGTGCTATTAAAATATTTATCACTTCAATTTTTGTTTATTAAAGGTACTCTATGCTGTTGCAAAACTAAGGATTTTTCATAATTTTAAGAACAACAAATGATAAAACTTAAATCGGTATATAAATACCAGGATAATTTGACCCTCCTGTTACAATTTCTGTCCATTCTGTTACAAGAGTGCATGTTTCAGTAGTAATGGCACTATTTGAAGCACTAACATATTTCAATATGATTTACGAAGTTTTTTAACATGTGTTATTAAACTTATATTACTTAGAAAAATAAAAGTAATTGTTTCATTGTTAAAACTCAAGATATGAAGTCCAGTTTTCCTTACTGTTGCCATATTAATGGTAACAGGAATGACAGTAACAGGATGGACGTATCTCATATAAATCACCAATTAGTTAGTATAACGTACTCTTTTTGCATCATCGAGACATTGAAACAATTTCTTTGTAGCTTAGTTAATCTAATTGTTTTAGCAGAATAAACAATTTAAACAGTACTTGCATATTAAGAAGGTAACAGATAGGACATAGTTTCATTATACTCTACCAATAAGACAAACGTATCGACCTTTGAATCCTTTCTTTACTCACTTTCAAATCATGGCGCTCATAAACTTGAGACAACAGAAAATGATGATATATTATGGATCATGAAAACAGTTCCTAGGAAAGTGAGATAACTTTTATTTTAACATTTTCTTTTTGGTAACAGGAATGACATAAACTGGAGGGACATGTCACTTCCTGAACGTTAAATGCACAATACTAGTATTTAGTGGGCAGCATAAGTAAAACAATCATATTAAATTAATCTGTAAATAAATTCAATTAAAATGAGGTGCAAAATTTGTACATATCTTCACATGGTAATATTTTCCCTATCATTTAAATAAGCATGTTATAAATTTTTTGTTAATGTGACATGGTTTTACTGTTAAATTTTACTCGGAATGCATAGAATATTTTTTTATAAAACACCTGGGAGATGATCATAAAATAACTTTTAAGCTGTATGACCATGTATATTAACCAACGGGAAAAAAACTTTCACTCTAAAAAGTGTTTTTCCTATTTTTCTGATCAAAAGACAAAAAAGTAGACTTTTTTTGAAAATGACCCATATATATTAAGAAGAAAGATGCCTCTTCCAAAATGGTTAATTTCAGGGCCCCTGCATTAGGGGTACTGGGGGGGGGTTACATAGTCTGAAAATAAAGTAATACTTTGAAATCCGTTCTTTGAAATTAATCACCAATTTCTGATGAAATGAAATTTATAAAATTTCTAAAATTTAAAAATATGTGGCCCCTGGGTCAGTGGTTCCTTTGGGTTGGTGTTCACAACTGGTGGTTATAAAGTGGAAATGCATTTTTCTCTCTGTTACTCTGCTCTCCCTTTGGGTATTAAGTAACCAAATTAAGCATGCTAAATGTATAGTTATGATAAACAATGATGCTTCTTTCATAATTGTGAATTTCAAGGCATTTGGTTTAAAATAGTTAAACCAAATTCAGTTGTTGGAAAGTTGTTACATGTTACTGAATTGAACATATTTTATTGTAATATACATATATAATGGGATTGGGCACAAGTTCTCAAAACTTATTTCCCCCTCTCCCATGTTACTCAGGTGACCTATAAGGCCCGTGGGCCTCTTGTTGTTGAAGCAATTGTTGATTGATCTATTTATTTTTGTAGACCCAGGCTAGCAGAGATGGCCTCTGTCCTTAAGGCAATTACAACACTGCTGAAATCCCTGAAACAAGCTCCACCAGGCAATGGTAACATACTATTTTAAAGCTTTCACTGAAATAAAAGTACTGGCATATAACCTATTTGTGAAGGCTAAATGAGTACTATATTTTCTTTCTCCAAGGCCAAGTTTGGGCTCTTCTTCTCACCAATTCATTATCATAGAGAGAGATTGTAAAGACCTTGATCCAAAATGTATCTACATGGTACAGGCTAAGAAATAATCTGTCAAAATAATTCTTTAAATAGTGGCAGCATACTAATATACATATATACAGAATACTAATATACACAAGAATGAAATTTTTGTGAGCACACTGTCTCGTGTAATTACGCCAAAACAAAATTTTCAAAAATAAATAGTGGTATAGAGTTCATGTATTCACTTCCATGGTACATGTAAGGCATCTAGGATGAACACAGTATTTGTTTTTCCATGGTAACTGTGGACATTTTTTCTGTTTTAAGTGGAGAAGCAGGTTTGGAGGATGGTCCTCCAGTTGTACCCCTGTCTGGTGGACTGCACCACCTCTCCCTCCCCGAGCGTGTGTAAGGCGCTCCGTGACGCCCTCCACGAGTACGCTGACCTCCTGTCTCCCCCGACAACAGCTGTCACCAACGGAACCACCTGATCAAAGAACAGACGAAAACTGGAACAAAGCTCGGAACCTGACCTGGTGTTTGGTTCTGGTGCATTAGTGCAATCAACAATGTTATTTATGGTGGAAGGGATTTATCTTGTGATATTCTACAGATCTGCAAAGGCAAACTATACTTAGAGGAACATTAGTGGAGTTACAATGCTTAGGTTTAACTTTGTATAGTAATAAAAAAAGAAAAAAATAATGGTTGGTCATCAAGTAGGGATGTCAATGTATTGTTCATGAAAGAAAAGATATGCCGCATACTGTATGGGTACTTATTATGCAAAAATCAAACAAGGACCGGTTTTATGGTTATTGGACCTTGTTCTTTACCACAGCACAACTTTAAAATAAAGGACCATATGGTGCAATCTTATAAAAGTGCTATCAGTATTTCTATGTACATGTATCATCTAATATTAAGAAAAAATGTTTAGGCAGTATTCATGAATCAGTGCACTAAAGATTCAGCCACCCCCTCCCCTTCCCCAATAAAAGAAGATCTAGGCAAATATAAGTACACATATGGTAATTGAATTATAATAATATACTTACCGTATATATTTTAAAAAGTGTAATGGTTTTTCATTATTTATCACATTATTCATAATATGTAAACAATATTACAGTGTATTCATTACTGAGAAAATGCTAGTCTTGCTTATAAAGCTTATCTCAATTGAAATGTTGCATATTTAAGATTTGAGACGCGGTATAACATGGTGCTTTACAGAGTGAAAGTTTTTCATGGAAATGTTGTCATTGTGTTAGATACTTGATGGATTATTCCTTCATCATACAGATTTGGAATTGTGTATGTTGCCATGATTGATGCTTTTTACAGTAAATTCAAGATTTAAAAATATATATATTTATCTGAAAAAATAATGAAGAAACACTGCAAGATGGTGAATTTGCTATATGAAAATTTTTGAATGCTATGTACACCAAATGTTCATTTATTTGTTGACTATCATATTTGTTTATGTCTATATTAAATACCATTACATACTTGTCTTAGCATTTCATTTTCCTTAATGTATTACAACTCCATCCAGTAAGGGGGATTGAATTGCAAGCTACAAAAATATAGTAGAACTGTGTTATCCCAATCACTGATATCTTGAATACCATGGATATATCAAAGTGATTTGAAGGTCCCAGTGTCTTATTCTTTTATGATTTACCATCAATAACATGAGTTCTTGGATATCTCAAGATTTTCTCTCTGTCTCATGGAGTTCCAGATATAGATAGGGCTTTATATTACCGTGTGTTATCAAATACTTCTGAAAAAAAAAAATGTATAATTAAATTTTTAGCTCACCTGAGCCAAAGGCTCAAGTGAGCTTTTCTGATCAAAATTTGTCCGTTGTCTGTGGTCGTTGTTGTCATCGTAAACTTTTCACATTTTCATCTTCTCCTCAAGAACCACTGAGCCAATTTCAACCAAACTTGCCACAAAGTATCCTTGGGTAAAGGGGATTCAATTTTGTTCAAATGAAGGGCCACGCCCTTTTCCAAGGGGAGATAATTATGAATTAGAAAAAATTAATGGCATTTTTAAAAAATCTTCTCAAGAACCACAGGACCAGGAGAGATGAAACTCATGTGGAATCATCCTTAGAGAGTGTAGATTCAAGTTTTACATAGGAGTATATAGGAAAAATCTTCTTCCCAAGAACCACTGGGCCAGGAAAGATGAAAATAATGTGGGATCATCCTCATGTAGTGTAGATTCGAGTTTGTTCAAATCATGACCCCAGGGGGTAGGGTGGGGCCATCAAAGTTTTACATAGGAAAATATTGGAAAAATCTTTAAAAATCTTCTTCTCAAGATTCATAGGAACAGGAGAGATGAAACTAATGTGGAATCATCCTCCGGTAGTGTAGATTCAAATTTGTTCAAATCATGACCCCCAGGGGTAGGGTGGGGCCAACATGGCCGATCAAAGTTTTACATAGGAAAACTCTTTAAAATCTTCTTCTCAAGAACCACTGGGCCAGGAAAGATGAAACTAATGTAGAATCATCCTCAGGTAGTGTAGATTCAAGTTTGTTCAAATCATGACCCAGGGGGGTAGGGTGGGACCAATATGGCTGAACAAAGTTTTACATAGGAAAATATAGGAAAAATCTTCTACTCAAGAACCATTGAGACAGGAATTCAAAGATGAAACTCAAGCAGAATCTTCCTCATGTAGTGTAGATTCATGTTGGTTCAAATCATGACCCCCAGGGTAAGGGTAGGGCCAAAATGGCCGACCAAAGTTTTACATAGGAATATATAAGGAAACCTTTTAAAATCTTTTCAAGTACTTCAAAGCCATGATTAGTGATAATTACAGTGGACCTTCAGATATCCGGACGCCAGATATCCGGATGCTTCAGTATCCGGACGATTTTTCATCGGAACGAAATTTTTAAATGTTATATTGTCTTATTAAACTGGTGATTCAGATATCCGGATGCTTCACATATCCGGACAAATTGACTGGGAACCAATGCGTCCGGATAAATGAGGGTCCACTGTATATGGAATCATCCCAGATTATGATCCCCTAGGGGGTTAGAATTCACACACCCCCCCCCCCCCCCCCCCCCCCCCTTCCTCAGTTAACTTTCAGTTCTGATCTGATATGTGCTTTTTCCTAGCCGATGTGCTCAGGTGAGCGCTGTGGCCCCTGGGCCTCTTGTCTGATTGATTGCAGATTTTTAGCTCACCTCAACAATGTTATGGGAGCTTATGTAATACCGTTGGTGTCAGCGTCCCTGGTTAAGGTTAAGTTTTTTGGAGCAGTTTTCTTTTTAAATACTTCTATGTCCTATATTGATTAGATATACATGGAAGATGTTTCTAGTGTGTTTCATTGTACCTGTCAAAGTTTCAGATGCTGCAATTTCAGCAAAGGAATGACCAGGTTAATGTTTTTGGAGCAGGTTAACATTTTTGGTGCAGTTTTTTGTGTAGGTCTCATTTCCAATTAACTATAAGCCCTATGTTGACAAAACTTGCATGGATGATACATCTAATGGATGATACATGCTGAATCTGACCTGCATTTTCTGGTTGAGTGAATAGGTTAATGTTTATGGTGCAGGTCTCATTTCAAATTAACTTTGAGCACTATAGTGACCAAACTTGCATGGTTGTTACATCTAAGGATGAATACTACCAGACTTGCTTCGGATGCTGAATCTGACCTACATTTTCCGGTTGAGTGAACAGGTTAAAGTTTTTGGTGAATGATTCATTTCCAAGTAACTTTGAGCTTTTTAATAACCAAACTTGCATGGATTATACTATGGCTGAGACGATATATCGAGATATCTGTGAGGATGATACGCATATCGATACATATGAAGAAATATCAAAAGGATGATGTGACATAACTGCTATCTGGGGCCCCTTTTTCAACGACGAATTACCGGTATATTTAATCTACAATGATGTTGGTAGTTTTCAAACATGAGTGAATTAAAACGACGCCTTTTGAATAGTTTCAATAGTTCAGACACATTTTAATTATGAGGAATACTGCATTATCTTTGATTTTTTAGACCCTATCACAGCTAAATTCGGCCAGGTTTGTGAGAATATGTTCTTTAATGGCAAGAGAATGGGTGGGTCTTAGTACAGTATAGGGATATGCGTGCCCGAGAAGACCTTATATGGCTATTGTTATTATTTCGCACATACTCATTGTCCAATCCGATGACAGAACAACAAAGCATGCTAGTTTACTACGTTTACATTTTATCACAGACACGTGGTTTAGGCCAATTTACCTGTTATCTTTTTCTACATTTCAAACTTTTATAATGGTCAGCCAAGGCATGGATATTCAGCATTTACCTTTTTTTAGGACAAGAAATGCACATGAAACTTGTACTCACTGATACTCGGGGAATACGTGCAGACCTAGCGAATTGCTCACCAAACACGTTACAAAACTTTAAACTAATGTATAATTATCCATTGTTTGTAACTGTATATAAATTTCACTGTGATCTCGGAAATTTATATAGATCCGTGTCTAAACTGTGACTCAAATGCATAAAAAATTATCGGAAAGCAGTAAATTCCAAGCATGTTTCCATAGTATTTTTGTGGTACTCACTCGTAACGAATTTCATTTAGCTGATTGGTCAGTTAGAAAGTATCGCCAGTGCCACGATTAGCATATGAAATTTACTCTTACGTCAAAAAATCTAGTTCCGACCATCTGTTCATAATGGGAAAGGCCAGCTAGATTTTACAATTTTTTAAAAAATAGCATGTGAGCGCAGTTAGGTACAATTTTCTCCTTTTACATATATAGGTAGATTTCAATAAAATACAGTGACCAGCCAATGGAGAAAATTGTACCTACTTGAGCTCGTATATTTTAAGGGCTTCAAAGAGTGGGGCGGGGTTAAAATTCAATGGGAATTGGATGTAAACATGATACCCCTACCCCAATCAAAGATCTATTTCTTTCAAATCACGTTTCTATTTTTGTTAAAAATAGTATTCTATAAAGGTACATATATCAGTGATTAGTTACATACAAAATTTTGAGTGAAATTTAGAAATTTATTTTTTGTCAATTTACCGGGGGCCGCAAGTCACCTCATCCTTTCGCCAAAAAAAATCTGACTTCTATTTTTCTTTGTTTATCTAATATTTGGGGTTTAATATATAAAATAAAAAGCTAAATATAAATATTGATATGAAATAAATAATAACTAACACCACCTGAGTAAAATATTTTTTGTTTTACAACATATATTTACATCCACTGAATATTTTCTCCTTTATTTCTTAAGAAAACCCATTGCGTTAATCACTGCATGAACTAACTACATAAGGCCTGTACAAATTTCTTGATCAGTGGCTGTTCCATTAATGAAACGTATAAAGACGTTCGCATCATTAATACAATAATTAATCTTTTTAATCCTACTTTAAATGATTATTTAAACAGTTATAAATATAAACAATAAAATAGCTTTCTTTGTTTGTTATTACTGGAATTAACGGTCGCAGCTATTGCAGAAAAAAATTACATAAGTTATGTATTTTTTCTGCAACAGCTGCTTCCTTTATGGTATTCAATGTATAACGACCATATTTTGTACCTAATAAATGAGTGGTCCGAAATTTTTAATCATGGTAGCATTTTGAAGATGTTATCAAATAAAAATGCTCCACCACAGAAATTTGCAAAATTTTGGTTATTGTTCAATTAATTGCACCTTGAATTTTACATTGAAGTCTATTGGCAGTGCATGATTTTATCAGGTATTGTAAAAAGTAATTTGAATTTCAAACAAATCTCTTGGTGAAATTATGCATAAACTCCCTCTTTATTAAATTATGAAATAAAATTAATTTTTTACCGCAGAAATGTTGAGAAATCAAAAATTTTCTTCTTTTCATCAAGGGCTGAAAACTCTTCAAAAACTTTAAACGTGCAAAATGACCACATCCTTACATGTTATCAGTCTTGTAAATTTGGTTCATTTCAAAATCATTTAAAATCCCTTTATTACACATTGAATACCTTAATTCCAGTAATAACAAAGAAAGAATTTTATTGTTAAAATAAACAACTATTTTGAATAAATTATTCTTATTTGTAAAGAAATAATTTTTTTATTTCAATGCAAAAAAAGATTTTGTAATCAATTAAACATATCGTGATACACATCGTATCTTGGCTCAATTATCGTGATATTTATCGATATAGAAAAAGTTGTATCGTCCCAGTCCTAGATTATACATCTAAGGGTGCATTTTACCAGGCTGGTTTCGGATGCTGAATCTGACCTATATTTTCTGGAATAGTGAAAAGGTTATTTTTTTATACAGTTTCATTTTCCAGTAACTTTGAGATCTATGTTGAGCAAACTTGCATGGATGATACATCTTATGATGCATACTAATGGACTTGCTTCAGATGCTGGATTCGACATACATTTTCTAGATAATGGACCTGGTAAAAGTTATGGGTGCAGGTTTATTACCAAGAACCTATCAGGCTTATATAAACCAAACTTGCACAAATGATGCATCAAGGGATGAAAACTCTCAAACTTGCTTGAGATGCTGGATTTTGATTACGTTTTCAAGATGAAGAATAAGTTTGAAGTTTTTATATAGGTCTAGTCCAACGTATCATTTCAAAATTGCATAAATTTTGCATTTTTGGATGTACACTTTTTGTTGGTTAATTGTGTTACTTTGCCTTACTTAAAGACAACATTCGTTGAGGTGAGCTCTGTATTCTTTTTTTTGGGGGGGGGGGGGGGGG
>PRKT01000309.1:464882-483156 GCA_003671525.1 Saccostrea glomerata
TATCATAACCATAACTTTTCAATGCTTGGTGTTTAGCTTTCATATTCCAGGGTCTTTTCATTGAGACAAGTCCCTTGACCTCAAAGTTTGACTTGCATTTGAGAGACTTTAACCTTTGTCAAAAGTTGCAATTGTGAGCATCTCAGTTTTGGCACCGTGTAATTCATGGACTGGAGTCTTGGAGTGGAGTTATGGAGTGGAGTTTGGAGTGGAGTTTGGAGTCAATTTTTGGAGTCTGAGATTTTCTTTAAACATAATTATGCAGAATTTTTTTTCAGAAAATTTTAATGGCATTTGTATGATTGTCTTTAATATTCTAAAATAATCTATTTGCAAGATAAACCTCTTATTTAATAAATATTTGGTACATTTGTATATACATTGTAAGTATGTGGAGTTATGGAGTGGAGTTTGGAGTCAATTTTTGGAGTCTGAGATTTTCTTTAAACATAATTATGTAACACTTAGAATAACAATTCTTTGAGATTATGTAACTGAAAGATCTTTCATTATCAATTATTACTAGTATGTTACCTAAAACAGTGACAGTATATCCTGTTTAATTAAATTTAACTGTTATATCAATTATGAAACCTATTGCATTCAGTGCATAATTGGAAGGTTATTAAAACCCCTATATCTTTCTGTCACATCTCTGTTATGTCTGTTGATACTTTTACAGGATTTGGACAATAAAGCTGTATATGTAGGTTAGTAAACTATTTCAAGGTTGTTTGATTTTTGCAAATTTGTACACATACATAATAACCTCTATCATTTTTATGTAGTTCTTATAAAATAATACCCTAAACATTCTGAGAGTATTGTATAAGGGATACAAGTGCCTTAAAACCACCAAAAATCATTTAAGCAGAACACACTGCACCCTCTTTTCATTTTTTTTTTTTTGGTTTATTCAAGACATAAATGATACCCCTGCCTCACATATGAATATAATGGCAGTCTCCATGTTTTGCAATGGGAAACCCAAAATATGTAAGATAAGATAATATTTATTTAAAGTCGGGTACATCAACAAAGAACATTAGCTCTGAAGAGCTATTTTCCGACTACATAATAATGTTAATACATAAAATACAACAATCAAATATAATAAACAAGAAACAGTTTTAAAAAATTAGATTTAAAAAAAATCAAAACATTAAATTATGTGCCGGATCAAAAGGTAAAATAGGAAGTGCACAATGGCATTATATAATAAAGATTCTCTGAGGGTACAACAAAGCGTAACAGACGGATTCAGGTACAGACAGATGGACGGACAGACATCCCATTACTATATACCTTCCTGGTTTCAAAGAGGGGTATATTAAATTGAAAAAATTACGTTGCTTTAATTGACTTATTTTTTACACGTAGTGACATGACCCCTAGCTGACTTTGTTGTTCTTAGATATTTTAAATTACAACGGTTTGTTAGAATTATTAGGTCTTTAATCACATTACCGATCAGTTTTATTTAGGTTAATAGTTGTAGGAAGTTATCAATTAATTTTGATTTAAGTGGTTATTAGTTCAATAATGATGTTCAACATACTTACAATGTATATACAAATGTACCAAATATTTATTAAATTAGAGGTTTATCTTGCCACAAGATTATTTTAGAATATTAAAGACAACCATACAAATGCCATTTCTGAAAAAAAAATTCTGCATAATTATGTTTAAAGAAAATCTCAGACTCCAAAAATTGACTCCAAACTCCACTCCATAACTCCGCTCCAAGACTCCAGTCCATGAATTACACGGTGCCCCACATTTATCGGCTCTGAATCATCGCTAACAGCTGCCGTCCGTGTTGTAGGCAAAAATCTCTTTGTTGTCTGTTTGGCAAATCTATATTCTTCTTTTTCCTTTATAATTTAGCTGTAAAATTATTCTGCAATATGTTAATTTTCATGCATTTAGTGAGGCTCATACTTTTGGATCTAATTAGTGATAACTAAAGCCGTGTAGTTGACATTTTAAGATCTTATGGACAAGAAAGAATTTGAAAAGTTTTAAATTGTATTGAGTTCTTTAATGATTGTACAAGACTTGGCCCTACGCGGCCCTCCCTTCTTAAAAATATATTATAACAGGGACCTTGTACAAAACCTTTAATAATTTTACCATAAAGTAATCACAGGAAAAATAAACAGTACAGGTGCCAGAAAACTGTATAGTATATATACCCATTATGTTAACATATGATGTATTGAATAGTAAAAAAAGCTTGCAGATAAGGGATGCATGATAGCGGGATAGCATGTCAATAACTCCTATGACATTAAGATGTCATAATTTATAATTGCTTGGCTGCTTATAGCTTATAATCAGCTAGATGTAGCAAAATTTATGGGAAATACGCAGAATTTACTTTTCTATCTTAATTCCCCTTATATGAACGATGTTCAGAATGCAGGATGATTATAGATGACTGCTTTATTTAAGACAATTTGCATTGGGACACATTAAGTATTATAGCTATATATTTAAAGAAACTGTATCTGACTTTATGAAATTTGGATAAGGAGTTAACTTGCTTACATGAATATTGAAATTTTTCTATTACCATTTGGAACATCTGAATAATTATGTTGTTGTTGTTGTTAGTGATTTTTTTTAACTTGCATTACATTATAAATATTTTAGTGATGAGCAAGATCAGTGTAATTTACTTGATTGAAATTGGAGGTCTTTCATCTTCATGAATCATTTTTGACTTTGTATGTAATTTGGGAGGAGTCTGTTGTGACAATATGTTGGAGGAGTCAAATTTCAATCAATCATTGGTTCTTATAGCTGATTATGGCCTATTGTAGGGTTAGGACCAAGGCTAAATGTATAGATCTATCCATCAGTGTTGTAATTGCATGGTACAGTATAATAATAACTGAGGCAACTGAAAGTTCCCATTTTAATCAAACATAGATATGTAAACATGTTACATATATTAGTCTTTGAAAAGGCTTCCTTTCTAATTTGACTTCAAGGTCAACATCCCGAGGCAGAATACATGCACCTACTAGATTTAAACCTCTGCATCATAATACCTACAGTTTGTCTTTTTAAGATTAATATATCAAATGGTAATTAAGAACGATGGGAGATGAAATGGGAGACATTTGAACTTCTGTAACATATATATATAGCTACCATTGACACCAATAAGAATATTGCATTGTGCAATATGCATGTATGTTTGAGTCACCAAAAGCTGCTGATGCAGCAGACGTACATTTTCTTGTGATGGGCTGACTGCCACCTTAAACTGCGCTCACCGATTCAAACACAAATATATAAATGCAGCTCTCTTAGAAGCCCACTAATGCAACCCTAGCTGTTTTATAATTCTGCCTCAGCTACAGGAAAATATTCCATGTAGGCAGAGTTATTGTGCATAAGATTACCAGTGTTTCAAATTTCATTCTTTTTTTCAGATTATTGGATTTTTAGGCGTACGTGGGTTTCATTGTTTAAAGTAAATTGTCTCCAGCAAAATGTCAGGTAAGACAAGCTTTGATCTACTGTGTTTGTACAGAAATTGACAATATTCAAAATTTAGTGCAATCACTGGGTATAATGGAATGGTATCTGGAGTATTTATTATGGTATTCATGTCAAATAAGCACTTGTCCATGCAAAAAAAGATATAAAGCCTTTATTTTTATTCACACAGAGAATACGTAGTAGATGTATATATTATACATATACACATATGGTCATGAAGGTTGTAAGATAACAAATAGTCTTTATAATATGAAGCTGTAGAGAATTTAACAGTAATAGATATTAATTCTGAATGCATACAACAATCCTACTAATGGTAATTTTACTTTTATCTAACATGACAGATAAGTGTGGGGGAGTTCTTGTCAGACTGTCTGAATTGTGGTCAGATTTATTATCATACAGGTCAATGTCATGTATCTTTTGCAGAGCAGATCCATTCCCAAGTACCTGTAAGCCTTCATTATACCTCCCACAAAAAAAATTGGGGAGGGGAATACAGTAATAACCTTATCTGTTCATCTGTCTGTCTGTCCATCCGTCCATCGAATCTTGTCATAAGGCTTATAACATTGTAACAGAGAATTACTGGAAGTTTATTTTAAAATACTTGACTCAAGGTCACTGCAATTTCGAGGTTACTGGCAAAAAAAGGATTATTTTTAAGTCTTGTCAAGGCTTTAACGTTGCAGTGAAAATCATTGGATGCAGCTTATACTTGGTAGCTAGCGATATGGTTTTG
This sequence comes from Saccostrea glomerata, assembly GCA_003671525.1. Lineage (NCBI taxonomy): Eukaryota > Metazoa > Mollusca > Bivalvia > Ostreida > Ostreidae > Saccostrea > Saccostrea glomerata. Next base: position 469,141 of record PRKT01000309.1, read on the forward strand.
TGACCTTGACATAAGATCAAGGTTACTTCTTTAAAAAGTATAAAATTTATTACAGCAAAGTTTACAATTTTCTAACCGAGAAAAATTGCATGTCCATTTTTATTAAAAGATTATTCGGTTTAAGGTCACATTCATATCTCTCTTGTCTACAAGAATTGGGAGGTGCATATGGACATCACTGTCTGAATTGTCACTTTTAAGAGTAGGGGTATTAATTTCTTAGATCACCTTTAGATACCTGCCAGTTTGGCCTGGTTGAATGAACTGATGTACCCAGGAATTACATGCTGTAATTAATTCATTTTATTTCTGAAAAGTATGCAATTGATCTGCAGTGCCAAAAAAACTGCATAATCATTTATGAAATTCTTACCAACAAGTACATATATAATTTGTTTTGATTACTTGTAGGACTTGTGAAAGCTAAGAAATATGACTGGAAAGACTCCAACATGGCCCTGTTTGGGTCAGACACTGATAGACAGGTCAAAAGTAAGTATTCAGTGAGGCCATGCAATGTCGTCACTGAAACAATTATGTCTTTTTCCAGTAGTTTTCTTGTGTCTGTAATGAAATTTCCAGTTTATTAAGCTTAAAAAGTTCATGACAACAAAATTGTTCCCTACTTAAAAGGATGTTTGAAGTGAAAGAAATCTGTGAAGTCTAAAGTAAATGTATTGATTAGGAAGGTGTTATTATTTGATACATATTTTTTCCCATCTTTAGAGGAATCTGCTATGACGGAACCAGCATGGGAGGGAGCAGGAACCGAGACGGGACTTAAGATCTGGCGCATTGTGGTACGTAAACACAACAATTTACCAACCATTGCAATGAGTGAACTAAGAGAAGTTGTTCTGTTGAGTTAGGAGTCCAAAGGTCAGATCAGGAAATGCTTTGTAGAGTAGACACCACAATACCTTAATTATTTCCAAATCGCTAAGTTTCACTCTTGTTTGAATAAGAAAATACTAGTGGTTCGAGCCTTATTGAGGTAATATTAGTAATTTCAGTTAAGTGTAAAGTTCTGCATTACGTCACAAACTATGATGACACCTGCACTTAAGGTAAATAGTACACGCCACCTAACCGCAAGCTTTACGAATGAAAGTTTCTTCTAATCCCTGATTGGTTGCTCGTGCAACAGACTACTTCTGTGTCAATGTTGATAATATGAGTTGACCAATCACACAGCGGCGGCTGAATTGTTTACACTGGATGCATATGTTGAAAAAGATTGTGACGTAATGCAAAACTTCATTAACTTTACTGAAATTACTAATTATATATATTGTTTCTCAGGGTTTTGAAAAAGTATAAAATTTTTATCTTATTCTAACTTTCACGATAGCAACATTAGGGCTGTAAAAATTTGATTGCTAGTAGAAGTTAATTACCACAATAAAGAAGACTTGTCAATTAATTTTTTCAATATCTTTCAGAAATTTCAAGTCACGGATTGGCCTAAAGAAGACTATGGAAAATTCTACAATGGAGATTCCTATATCATCCTTTATGTAAGTATTTCAATCTATAGATATACATGTATAGATCAACAATCTAGTTGCTTTTCTGGTAAACTAAGAACATGTATTTTAAGGTGACAGCATGAAATGCAATTCAAAGCCAAAATTCTGGCACATTATTTTATGAAACATGTTTATAGATTGAAGATACCTATTGCTAGAAACAAACAACTTCAATTCTATATAAGACACGTTAATAAGTTCAGCCCACTTGAGGAAGAGGTTATATTTTTAAGTTAAAACTGAAACTTTCTTATTTCTTGGACTCAAATTGGAGTGGATATAGAAATGTTCTTCTGTCTGTGTGGGGCAATGAGTGTCAGTGTATGCGTACTAAATGGCAGTTATACTAAGTAAAGGATAAATTATATTGTGATCTCTGTACTCCTCTGTGAGGGGATACTCCGCTTTACGCTGTGTTTAATTGTTATCCATTACTTGATTTTGTAGACCTACAAGACAGGAGATTCAGATGATCTGAAGTACGACCTCCACTTCTGGATTGGTAAAAACAGTTCACAGGTACGGATTCCAACAAACTCGGAGAAGTATATTGTCCAGTGAGGGGTGATCCTACACTTAGGCTCTGTAATCATATAATCCTTACCCTCTGTAATACCTATAGTAGGTGAATCTCTGTGAGTTTAACAACTAGCTGTGTATTATACACACTGTCTCCATATCCTGTATTATTACCTAACCTACTATATAAATTGTAATTGGGCATTTTGAACTGTTTCATGGTTTATTTTATGTTTTTGCGTGATCATGAAACAGTTGAACTGTTGACGGGTCACAGAATGAACTGTTGCCTGTTTAAAGCGTCATCGTGATATTCAAGCGTTTTGATGATCACGACATCCCTATTTACCTGCTTTAAGTAACAATTTAATAAGTTTAAATTTTGATAAATTTTCTATCTTAATTGATTTTTGATGTTCATGAATAGAATCCACTCTCTGATGGATAAAGCCCATTTGAACTTAGAATTCTGTTACAGCTAGCATATGTTAAAAGGTTAATGTTACCTGTCCTGAAATATTTCCAAAAGAAAATGAGCAATGTACTTTCTGCTTCAGTTGGCCTTGAGCAGGAATTTTGATTAGTAAACAGTTAAACATACTGGAGAGGAATTTTTCTGATAATGTTTGACATGGGAAAATCCATTATTGCCCGTTTTATAGACAGGTCATAATATACATGCAGATATCAGAAAATCAATAAAAAGGGGGCAGATCTCCTACTGAGTACTTGGTAGATGTAATTAATTGTGTGCTGTTTTGATTAATATTGTAAAAACAAATGATTGATGCATGTGTTATGATGTTCAATTTTGTGATAATTATGACAAGACATTGAGCAAGTCCTAATTTCATCTGTTTAGACATTATAAAGGGTAAGACATTAATCATTTTTAGCTCTACTGGTCAGAGACCAGAAGAGCTTATGCGATAGTAATGCGTCCGGCGTCCGTCCGTCTGTCCGTCTGTCTGTCTGTCTGTCTGTAAACAATTTTTCAAAATGCTACTCCTCCTACAGTTTTAATCTAATTTCAGTATAACTTGGCACACAAGTAGACTACACTAAGATACATAATTCTGTGTATCGGTTTTTGATTTCGATGAACGGTGTTGCCGTGGTTACTAAAAATAGAAATTTCTGTGAAATTCTTTCAAAATGCTACTCCTCCTACAGTTTTGGTCTGATTTCAATATAACTTGGCACACAAGTAGACTACACTAAGATACATAATTCTGTGTATCGGTTTTTGATTTCGATGAACGGTGTTGCCGTGGTTACTAAAAATAGAAATTTCTGTGAAATTCTTTCAAAATGCTACTCCTCCTACAGTTTTGGTCTGATTTCAATATAACTTGGCACACAAGTAGACTACACTAAGATACATAATTCTGTGTATCGGTTTTTGATTTCGATGAACGGTGTTGCCGTGGTTACTAAAAATAGAAATTTCTGTGAAATTCTTTCAAAATGCTACTCCTCCTACAGTTTTGGTCTGATTTCAATATAACTTGGCACACAAGTAGACTACACTAAGATACATAATTCTGTGTATCGGTTTTTGATTTCGATGAACGGTGTTGCCGTGGTTACTAAAAATAGAAATTTCTGTGAAATTCTTTCAAAATGCTACTCCTCCTACAGTTTTGGTCTGATTTCAGTATAATTTGGCACACAAGTAGAATACACTAAGATACATAAATCTATATATCGGTTTTTGATTTAGATGAACGGTGTTGCCGTGGTTACTAAAAATAGAAATATCTGTAAAATTGTTTCAAAATGCTACTCCTCCTACAGTTTTGGTCTGATTTCAATATAACTTGGCACACAAGTAGAATACACTAAGATACATCATTCTGTGTATCAAATTTTAATTTTGATGAACTGTGTTGCCGTGGTTACTAAAAATAGAAATATCTGTAAAATTGTTTCAAAATGCTACTCCTCCTACAGTTTTGGTCTGATTTCAATATAACTTGGCACACAAGTAGAATACACTAAGATACATAATTCTGTGTATCAAATTTTAATTTTGATGAACTGTGTTGCCGTGGTTACTAAAAATTGAAATGTCTGTAAAATTGTTTCAAAATGCTACTCCTCCTACAGTTTTGGTCTGATTTCAATATAACTTGGCACACAAGTAGACTTCACTAAGAACATAAAGAGACTTTATCAACGATCATTATTCTATATATTGCTGTTGAAGTACTCTTCTCTTCCTTCACTATAAGTTCAAACCAGTAGAGCTTCAGTCTCGACAGAGACTTCTGGTTTTATTCATGTTATAGAGTGTTTGTTAAAGAGTTCTACTTTGGTGGTGGAGGGGGGTTAATTGATTTATTATTGTACATTGTTCATTTAATGTTTCAGGATGAGTATGGAACTGCTGCATACAAAACAGTAGAACTGGACACTTTCTTGGATGACAAGGCTGTTCAGCACAGAGAGGTTCAAGATCACGAGTCTGAGAGGTTCAAGTCTTACTTCGATGCTATTCAGTAAGTCAGAGAGGTTAAAGTCTTTCTTGAATGCTATTCAGTAAGTCTGAGAAGTTCAAGTCTTACTTCAGTGCCATTTAAGTCTGAGAGGTTCAAGTCTTATTTCAATGCTATTCAGTAAGTCTGAGAAGTTCAAGTTTTACTTTAATGCTATTCAGTAAGTAAGAGAGGTTCAAGTCTTACTTCAGTGCTATTCAATAAGTCTGAGAGGTTCAAGTCTTACTTCAATGCTATTCAGTAAGTCTGAGAAGTTCAAGTCTTACTTCAATACTATTCAGTAAGTCTGAGAGGTTCAAGTCTTACTAATCAGTGCTATGCAATAAGTATGAGAGGTTCAAGTCTTACTTGAGTGCTATTCAATAAGTCTGAGAGGTTCAAGTCTTACTTCAATGCTATTCAGTAAGTCCTAGAGCTTCAAGTCTTACTTCAGTGCCATTTAAGTCTGAGAGGTTCAAGTCTTACTTGAGTGCTATGCAATGAGTCTGAGAGGTTCAAGTCTTATGTCAGTGCCATTTAAGTCTTAGAGGTTTAAGTCTTACTTCAATGCTATTCAGTAAGTCTGAGAGGTTCGTCTTACTTCAGTTACGTCAGATCTTCAGGCATATTGGCATTTGATGTTATAGAATATTAATATACTGCTTTTAAAAACATTTTTAGCCCACTTTACCTGAAAGCTCAAGTGAGGTTTTGTTAACATCAGTTGTCCAGCCATGCACCTATCCTTCCATCTGTAAACTTTTAAAATTTTCCACTTCTTATCAAAAACCACTGACTTATGAATTGACAAAAAAAAAATTGCTATTGTTTAAGGGACTTAAAATTTTTCAAAGAATTTGTCAAGCCACCTTCCAAGGGGAGATAATTAACAAAAGGCAAAAATAGAGTTGAATCATTCAAAAGTCTTTCTCAAGAACCACTGGGCAGAAAAACTGAAGTGGAAGCTTTCTGTGAGGAAGTGTAGGTTAAGCTGGGGCCACAACATTGAATGACATTTCACTTGAAGAAAAAATTGAAAATTCTTCACAAGAACCACTAGAAAGATAAAATAAAGCTTATATGAAGGCTTTCTGAGGAAGTGTAGATCTAAAATTATTTAAATTATAATCCCTGGAGGTAAGGTAGGGCCACATTCCTAGTTATTATTGTAAGAGACTCTACTTTGTCCTTTGTTTTACCAGGTTATTGGAGGGTGGTGCTGAGACCGGCTTCCGACACGTGGAACCCGTGGAGTACAAACCCCGCTTACTGCAGTTCAATGGCAAGGGACGCCACATCACCGTGAAGGAAGTTAGTACTGGAAATATTATGATGTACAAAAATAGCAAATTAAAATTAGTTTTGTCTCACTCGAAAACTATAATCCTTAGTTTAAAAATCGAATGAATATAGAATTTAACAGAAAGTCCCTAAAAAAAAAAACTTTGAATTTTTTTTCTCAAGCCAGATTTTCAAAGTTTATCTGTAAAGCATAATTATTATTTTAATTGATATTTCACATGGATGACTTCAATGTTAACAGGTGCCCTTCACAGAGAAGAGTCTGAAGTCCGATGATGTGTTTGTCCTGGACAAGGGGCTGGAAATCATCCAGTGGAATGGAGCTGGGGCCAACGGCATGGAGAAAATCAAGGTGAGATTTGTTCAATCATGCAGTGCCCTTCTTAATTTTTGTTACATTTTGCTCAAGTATATTTGATTTAAAAGAAACAACATATGTGGTTTCCATCAAATAAAAAAATTAAAGCAAGTAAAATGAAAGACAACCAGTTAAAGTAAAACACACACCAAACTATTAATTCTTTTATAAAAATGAGATGCTGAGAAACCGTACAGATCAAATTACTTCTTTCACAACATTTCTGCTGCTATTTTTATTATAATCTCCAAATTCCATCTTTTAGGCTCAACAATTCTGTCAGCAGTTGGAGGCTGAGAGATCAGGGGCAAGTAACTCTGTAGTGGAGGAGGGATCTCGTGCTGCTGCATTCTACGATGGTCTTCCTGATGAAGATGTGGAGATGGATGAGGAAGACGAGGGAGTCGAGACAGGGGACAAGACTCTAATGAAGTAAGGGGCACCTTAAGGGATATCATATAAAGTGTCAGACTTTGTTACAGGGGACAAGACTCTGATGAAATAAGGGGCTCCTTAAAGGATAAATGTCTATCAGAATTTGTTACATGGGATAAGACTCTGAAGAAGTAAAGGGCCCCTTAAGGATGAAGAAAGGGGCCTTCAGGAATATAAAATGTCTGTCAGAATTTGTCACAGGGGACAAAACTTTGATGAAAAAAGGGGCCCCTTAAGGGATAAAATGTTTGTCATAATGATTCACAAGGGAAAAGATTCTGATGAAGTAAGGGGCACCTTAAGGAATTAAATGTCTGTCAGAGATTGTCTCAGGGGGACATGACTGATGAATTAAGGGGCACCTTAAGGGATAAAATGTCAGTCAGAATTTGTCTCAGGGGGACAAGACTGATGAAGTAAGGGTATATCACTGAATGTCTTGTTTCAAGATAAAGACTAAAGTTGATTTTGTTCTATAGAGTCTCGGATGCTGGTGGACAGATAGAAATGACTGAAGTTAAGAAGGGAACAGTTACCAGGGACGATCTGACCTCAGATGTGAGTATCAACCCTGTCAAATACAAACTCAAATCTTCAAGAGAATTGATAACATTAACATTCACCTCATATGGATTTCTAAGAGAGTTTTATTGTTTAAAAATCTCAATATGATGTAACTTACAATATTTTTAGAATATTCCTTCATATGTCTATGACATTCCAAATTATTGTAATTTTGTCTGATTTTTTTAAAACTACATTGGAGTGGTAAGTAACTTTAGCTTTGTTGACCTTACTGTTTTCTTTCTTCAGGACGTATTCCTGGTAGACAATGGCCTACAGGTCTTTGTTTATGTTGGTGCTAATGCTTCTTCAGCAGAAAAGAGGAATGGATTCCCATATGCTCATGTAAGTCAAATTCTCCAATAGGTCTTCACAATACTTATACTGAGAGTTTATATAAATGATTGATTATCCACAATACTTATCCTGAGAGTTGATATAAATGATTGATTATCCACAATACTTATCCTGAGAGTCTATATAAATGATTGATTATCCACAATACTTATCCTGAGAGTTTATATAAATGATTGATTATCCACAATACTTTTTCTGAGAGTATATATAAATGATTGATTATCCACAATACTTATCCTGAGAGCTAAGATGATTGGCTATCCATCTAGTAGAGGAATAAAAATATCAAAAACAATAAACATGATGTACTTTAGTATTTAATAGTTTGAAATACCACTGATTTGCCTTAGGTTTACCAAGAAAGTTTTTGATTTAATAGCAGATAAATTTGTTATACAGGTCTGATCAAGGGTGTACAGGGATTTAGCCCAGGTTATATTCCATACACCCTCAGGTTGTAGTTAAAAAAAACCTGGGGTAAATTAATATTATTCCCTTTACTTTCATTGAATTAAGTTGATATGATATGAAATCTGATAATTTAATTGTTGCTTTGTTTAGAAATACATCCAGGACAACGACAAGAAACCATACATGCAGGTGACAGTTGTTAAGGAGGGTCAACAGTCGGAGCTGGACAACGTTCTTGCCTAAATATAGACATTGACTCCGCCCACCTAGTCACATGACTGCCCGTAACAGTGTCCTGCAGACTGTAGACATTGCAACTGTCAGGAACATCGCATTGTGCTGCTTCACCTTGTTTTAGTGTTAAAATGTTAAGATTTGTCAAAATTAAGAAATATATATATACCCTGTATTTCAATAATTTTTTTTCTTAAAAAAAAATTGCAAAATGAGATTTTTTCCCAAATGTTTTTATTTTATACCAGAATATGTTTTTCTTCACAAGTGCTTTGTAGAAGGCTATATTTACATGACATACTGCCTGGAGGGCTTTCATTCAGAAATATCCTCTGTGACTTTGTTTTGGTATTTAGTGTAGCATTTGCTGTTATTTCATTTTATTCTTTGCTGGGCATTTACATCACTGGTGGTGCATTTCATTCTGTTGTCCTCTGTATATCATAATCTATGTTGTGTTTATACTGTATATCCTTATGTCATATCAACAAATAATGGGAATAGTGCTTAAATGCTTGAATCAAAAAATGCAAATATTTTGTTAGAAATAAAAAAAAAAATTTGTTTTTTATTCTCTCATTTTTTATGGTATTTTCAAACAACTTGTAAACAGGTTTATACATTGCTCATGAAAATTTATTTTTTTTTCTTTTTAACTTTATTATTAAATTTGCCATGTTGAAGATGATTTTTCATTTTTTTATACTTTTTTTGTATTAAGTTATTCTATTCTACATGTTATTTTGCACATTTTTTCAAAAAAGTATTTATGTACACATTTTTTTTTATGTGCTGCAATAGAGATGAAAGTCACATGTCAGTCATGTGACTTGTCTCCTTAACAACCACTCCTGCTTCCTATAGGTTTCTTAATAACATATCTAAAAATAAATTATTTCACACAGTTGTGTTATTGATTTTTATTTGTATCAGATCAGAAACTAAGGATTTATAAACATTTGGACAGTCTCTTCTATGTGTGTAGTCTTAGTGAGGCATGAATTGACAAGTGCTTGCTTAGAGAATATGGTAACTGTTACATGTTAAAATCTGGATGGCTCGAACTACAATTTCTTGATCAGCTATTGATGTTGTCAATTTCCCAAATTGAACCTCTGGTCTGTTTTATTTGCTATAACTAAGCAAATTTACTCCCTTCTCTCTTGAATTTTTTTATCTCTCGATCCAAGGCCAAAGTCCCGTTATACACATCTCATTATCTCTCCAACTCCTGGGTTTTGATTGCGCATGTGTACACACCTACCCATCGTTGCAACCCACGGCCAAAATGTACGATCCTCTCCGCGTATGCAGACTCAGACTGTTGCTTGAGACGATGAGACTTACCTGAATAATAGGGAAGTTATTCACTTTCTATCACTCGAATCGTTCAATCAGTTGAACTTTTCTTTTGGTCCTTTGAAGTCTGAGATTGAGCCTCCTGTAATGTCACAGTTTAACTAACATCTACCTAAATGGAAAATGTGTGTAACATTCTCAGGCATTGACGCATTGAAATTCTGGACCCGTATTTCTAGAACTCCGTCAATTATTTTTTGTTCCCACATGAAATTTTCATTCATATTGAGACCCGCCACCACTTACTAGTAGAGGTATGAAGTTCCAACCTTAAAAGTTGTCGCTGGTTTACTTTTGTCATCAAGCAGGCATGTAGCAACAGCCCCCTCCCACTTTTTTAGCACACCTGAGCTGATGGCTCAAGTGAGCATTTCTGATCACATTTTGTCCGTCGTCCCACCGTCTGTAAACTTTTCACATTTTCAACTTCTCAAAAGAACCAATTTTCACCAAACTTGGTACAAAGCATCCTTGGGTGATGGGAAGTTTCAAGTGTTAAAATAAAGGGCCATGTACCCCTTCCAAGGGGAGATAATCAAGAAAAGACAAAAATAGGGTGGGGTCATTAAAAATCTTCTTCTCAAGAACCAGTGGACCAGAAATGCTGAAACTTATATGGAAGCATGCTGGGGTAGTGTTGAATCTAAATTGTTCAAATCATGGCCCCCGGGGTAGGGCGGGGCAACAATAGGGAACCCAAGTTTTACATAGAAATATATAGGAAAAATCTTTAAAAATCTTCTTCTCAAGAACCATTGAGCCAGAAAAGCTTAAACTTGTATGGGAGCATTCTGGGGAAGTGTAGAATCTAAATTGTTCAAATCATGACCCCCAGGGGTAAGGGCAGGGCCATAATAGGGAATCCAAGTTTTACATAGAAATACAGTGGACTCTCAGATATCCAGATGCATCAGTATCTGGACGACTTTTCCTCGGAAAAGAATTTGATAATGTTATTTTTTCTTGTTTAACTGGTAAATCAGATATCCGGATGCTTCACATATCCTGACAAATTGACTAGGACCAAAGCCTCCAGATAAATGAGGCTCCACTGTATATAGGAAAATCTTTAAAACCTCTTCTCAACAACTATTGAGCCAGAAAAGTTTGAACTTATATGAAGCATCCTGGGGAAGTGTAGAATCTAAATTGTTCAAATCATGACCCCCGGGGTAAGGGCGGGGCCACAATAGGGAATCCAAGTTAAACATAGAAATATATAGGAAAAATCTCTAAAAATCATCTTCTCAAGAACTATTGGGCTAGAAATGCTTAAACTTATATGAAGCATCCTGGGATAGTGTAGAATCTAACTTGGTCCAATCATGACCCCGGGGGTAGGGCGGGGGCACAATAGGGAATCCAAATTTTACATAAAAATACTGGTATATAGGAAAATCTGTAAAAAATTTTCTTCTCAAGAACCATTGGATCAGAAAAGCTAGACCTTATTTTGAAGCATCCTAGGGTAGTGTAGATTCTAAATTGTTAAAATCATGACCCCCGAGGATAGGGCGGGGCCACAATAGGGAATCCAAGTTTTTCATAAAATCTTTCAAAATCTTCTTCTCAAGAACCATTCTCAACCATTGAGTCAGAAAAGCTAAAACTTATGTGGAAGCTTCCTGAGGTAGTCTAGAATGGGCCTCTTGTTTCCCAACATAACCTATAGAAAATGTCCAATGAAAGGTTGGTCCCCCCCCCCCTTCTTCTTACCACAGTATAGTGATATCAAGGAAATGTACGAAATAGGATTTTCGAGTTTGGGCAATTTCCCCTTTTTTTTTCATTTGGTTGTCAATTTTTACAGGTAAGTAAAAAAAAATTTCTCTGGTTGCCCCCCACCCCCACTTTAAAAACCTCCCGCAGTGTAATTTGAACCTTCAACATAAGGATCAACTGCGACTACAGAGCAAACGCTCAAACAAGTGCGCCAAGTGAGTGACTGTCAAAATTATAATAAGTCTGTTCAGAAAAACAATTCAGTAACCAAATGGACCTAGTGTTTGAGCTCAGTGTGTTAAATCTCAATAAATGAGCCTTGAATGCCCTCGATGAGTTTATACTTATAAAGTAAATGGAATAATGGGTTGGTGGACGGGAGCTTCATATATAATTGTCAACTGCATTTCTAGAAGTTCACCGGAAAATATTTACATCCACTGAATATTTTCTCCTTTATTTCTTAAGAAAACCCATTGCGTTAATCACTGCATGAACTACATTAGGCATGTTGCCTGTACAGATTTCTTGATCAGTGGCTGTTCCATCAATGAAACGTATAAAGACGTTCGCATCATTAATACAACAATTAAACTTTTTGATCCTTCTATAAATGATTATTTAAACAGCTTACGTGGGTTATGTATTTTTTCTGCAACAGCTGCTTCCGTTAATTCCAGTAATAACAAACAACGAAAGTATTTTATTGTTTCATTAAAGCTGAATACAATTCGTAAAAGAATGTGTCCGCCATTTTCGATCGGACTCTCGTTATATCTGAGGACCCCTATATAAAGGGCCTGATTTAGTCACTATTCAGTGTAATCCATCGACACGTGCACCGGTGTAGACGGACCACAGGTAAGAGTAAGATACCAAAGAAATTTACAATAGTCGTGTAGTATATACATGTATATATATACATGTAAAGTTCTGCAATAAAATGTATACAGAAGTAGATAACCCAAAACATTATGTACTATTAGATGGTGATAGACTAAAGGAAATGGGTTTAGATGATTTGACATCCCTTGCACGTGTAAGGTGTAATATATATAAAGCACGTTTATATATAATAATTATATATGTTTATATAGAAATGCCCAGATTCGAAACAAGTAAAAAATTAGAGGAAATGTAATCTTCTTAACAAGCAGGCATAGTACAATAAGGAAAATGATTTGTTTGTGAAACGCTATGCGCCTGGCGGCAACAAAGTTGAAAAAGCTATAAAAGCTATTTTTAGTATATAGGTCGCGATCAAACTCACAAGGTCATTCACCTTGGTGTCATTTGAAAGAGCTTAATTAGTGGAATATGTATACATGTACTAAATGTAAAGTCTTTATCTCTCATGGGACAAAAGTTTTAGCGAAGGTTCGAAAAATATGGGTCACAGTCAAGGTCACAAGTCGATCATTGACCTCGGTGTCATTTGAACGAGCTTAATAAGCAGAAGGATAAAACGTACGCTGAACTAGGACCTGGGGTCCCCCGCAAATAGTTCGTCATTTTGCGTAGTAATAAAACATTCTAGGAACTCTCCAGGCATTAAAGGCACAAAAGTAAATTCATCGATATCAATACGGAGACCTCAGGTCATCTTATATATTAATTGAATTTTATGTGATAGACAATTTTCTTTGTCTTACTCCAAAATAATCATATTTATAACTTTATATAGATCAACTTTCTTGGACCAGAGGAAACCTTATATTGTACATCAGTGAGGGAAAAGGGGTCACCTTTTATTGTACATCAGTAGGGGGACCAGAGGACACCTTATTTTGTACATCAGTACGGGGACCAGAGGTCACCCGATATTTTACATTAATATGGGGACTAGTGGTCACCTTATATTGCACTGTACATCAGTAGAGGGGCCAGAGGTCACCTTATATTGTACACCAATAAGGGGACCAGAGGACACCTTATACTATACATCTGTAGGGGACCAGAGGACAACTTATATTGTACATCAGTAGGGGGACCAGACGTCACCTTATATTGTATATCAGTAGGAGGAACAGAGTTCACCTTATATTGAACATCAGTAGAGGGACCAAAGGTCACTTTATATTGTACATATGTAGGGAGGACCAGAGGTCACATTAGATTAAACATCAGAAGGATGACCAGAGGTTACATATGTACATCATCAGGGGTACCTTAGGTCACCTTATATTGTACATCAGTAGGGGGACTAGAGGTCACCTTATATCTAACATCAGAAGGTGTACCTTATATTTAACATCAGAAGGATGACCAGAGGTCACCTTATATTGTACGGGGACTAGTGGTCACCTAATATTGTACTGTACATCTGTAGCGGGACCAGAGGACACCTTATATTTAACACCAGAAAGGGGACTAGAGGTCACCTTATATTCTACATCAGTAAGGGGATGAGAAGTCACTTTATATTGATCATCAGCAGTTGTACCAAGGGTAACTTTATATTGTACATCAGTAGGGGACCAGAGGTCACCTTATATTGAACATCAGTGGGGGGACCAGAGGACACCTAATATTACACTTTAGATCAATAGGGGGACCAGAGGGCACCTTATATTGTACATCAGTAGGGGACATCAGAATGGGGACTAGTGGTTACCTTATATTGTATATCAATAGGGGGACTAGAGGTAACCTTATATTGTACATCAGTAGGGGGGCCAGAGGACACCATATATCGTGCATTGGTAGGGGGACTAGGGGTCACCTTATATTGTACATCAGTAGGGGGACA
>PRKT01000309.1:503774-517932 GCA_003671525.1 Saccostrea glomerata
CCCCCCCCCCCCCCAAAAAAAAAATATAGGGTCCCATGGCGTTTATAGGTCAAAACTGCAGTTGTTTAAAATTTAAAATTAACTTATAGTAACCGCCAGTAAATAACACTGCCCCCCCAAAAAAAAATCAACCTCCGCTCCTACAGTCTCCCCTGGTATTTCTATATATCTGTAATATTCATACATTCACTCATTTCAAACATTAATATTTTTACGTTTAAAAAATTTAAAAAAAAAACATAACATACACGTACCTCATTTAAACCAATCAGGTAATGCCTTCCTATTCAGCACTCCACTCTTTCATTCCTATTACCGTTAGGCCTGGTGCAGTTGCCGCTATTTTATTTTGAGAAGTAAACTAAAAAAAACAGAAGTCCAGATTCGAATAGCTAGTTTCTAATAAACCGACAGAATATGAAACAATACAACCACAGCATATAATTATGAACCCACAGCATATAATAATGAAACCATAGCATATAATAAAAGAACCACAGCATATAATTATGAATCCACAGCATATAATTATGAACCCACAGCATATTATTATAGACCCACAACATATAATTATAAACCCACAGCATATAATTATAAACCCACAGCATATAATAATAGACCCACAGCATATAATTACAAAACCACAGCATATAATTATAGACCCACAGCATATAATATAATCATCTAACATAAGGCAGCCATGGCGTTCCATACAATCAAATCTTTATATCCATATTGGCATATTTTATTTGCTTTAGTATACATGTATACATTTAATAATTCTAAAAATTCAGCCAGGGGGATCCGACCCCACCCCCCTCCCCGAACTGCGCATGGTTTATTTTTTCCTTAAGCGGGGGACACAAATTCTCTGAATTAGCTTGTTTATTTAGCATCAGGAAAACATGATGCCTTGGTGTTCATTTATATTTATCATTGGTCTTCACTATGATAACCTTTTCCAATCATTCTTATTGGTTAATCTATTACTATTAGTAGTATGATATCATATTATATATGCATGGAACCTCTCTCTCTCTCTCTCTCTCTCTCTCTCGTACCATGCGTACCTTTCGGCATGATTTGAAAGTGTTTACCGCCCACTTCCTCTCCAACATCTCTGTGGTTCTGACTGTTATAAAGGCTACATTCCTGTGAGATGTTGTTGTAGTGGAACACCTTACATGAGCTGCTTGACTCACACAGGTAAGCACACTCTGAGAGCAATGGCACCTTCATCTTTTCCATCGGAATACCATCGGATCTTTTGTTTTCTAGCCGAGGGATGATTTTAAACAGACTTTCTCCGCTGGAAACTGAATCATGAATTTTGTCTGATTGTTTTTTGTTCATACGATATATATATATATATATATAAGACACCGTTTTGATATTTCTGCCATTCAATGATATCATTTGTATAGGTGATATCACCTAATGACACAAAACGCTGACCTCTGGATTTTCCAGAGCGACATTAAGTACGTGAGAGGAGTAAGTATCCCCTGAAGACTGGTCACATCCACCGTGGGTCATATACAGTATATGTTACATATTGACCAGATACACGAAGTAAAACATCAAGTCAAATTCAGTATTGAAAGAAAATATTTTTAAATTCCATATGATAAGTTGAATATGTTACCGTGGTCAATAAAACCATAGAATTCATGAGATACAGTTTCAAATGAGATCTACTGAAATCATCTAACATCAACTCATTTGTTAGTAGCCAGGTTCAGATAAAAAAAAAACCATAATAATTTTCAGAGCGTGATCTTGAGTGTTGAGTAAGTTGGGAGTCTTCAAAACCACATGCATTTGATAGTAGAATATTACTAGATAAATATGAAAAACTGACAGTCTCATTTGTAGTACAGTTTAATTGTTAGTTGGATAGCCTATTATCGAGTAAAATATTCATATAGGCTATCATGTTGCAGACTTTGTGATTTTTTTGTTCGACTTCACTGAGATAAATCGAGTTTCTATATGAATTTTGAAGACCACAGTGCTTTCCTTTTCTCATGTTAAAAGAACAAGGTAGAGTAACGTCCATATCTGGCCCCTTTATTTGATGTAAAAATCAGAACACTGATAAAATTGTGATATTTTTAAGTTAAGAACTTGAAATGATGCTTGATTTAAAACGCGCACTAATTCAGATTCAAAGCTTACATGGAAGCCACTAGAGCGTTCAGAAGATTGATTGATTGATTGTATATTGTTTAACGTCCTTCTTGAGAATGTTTCACTCATATGGAGACGTCACCGTATGCCGGTGAAGGGCTTCAAATTTAGACCTATACTCGGCACTCAGGGCCATTGAGCAGTGAGGGTTCTTTATCGTGCCAGCGCCTACCGTGACACGGGACCTACGTTTTTAAGGTCATATCCGAAAGACCCGTGACTTTCACTTCTAGTGCCGAGCGCTTGGCGAAGGAACAGTCACTACCTTTGTTTACGTCTTAGGTATGACGCGGCGCCGCGAACGAGAATCGAACCCGGGCCTCCCAATCACGAAGCGAACGCTCTACCACTAGGCTACCGCGAACGGTGCGTTCAGAAGAAGGACATTTTATCGAATTTCCTCAATTCTAGTAGAATTTCATCATATTTCAGATACTTTTCTGTAAGCACAAGCTTGCCTATCTGAGATTTTTACATATAAACTGCATCTGATACTGGTTGGTAAAATACCGTATAAGCATAATTTTTAGCGAGGATTTAATTTTGGCATTATAAGCGAGGGTGATGAGATCGCTAAAATTGAATGTCGCTGAAAATTAATTTCGCTTTACTTGTAAAAGCTTCTTTAGTGAAATTTTTGAAATTGCAAAAATTACATTTCGCTAAAAATAGAATACCAATTTTAAAGGACAAATCGCTAAATTTGCGTCTCGCTAAAATTTCCACTTATAAGGTATATAAATTTGGTAGAAAGGCAAGCTAGTGCTCTTTGTTTTCCGAAACAAAATGTGCTGTAAAATCAATGAAAATTTGCATAAAAATGAGAAACTTCGAAATAGACCTATTTTCTTACCTCTCAATGACCTCTATGTACCTTAAAACTTAGAACCGATACTCATTTTGTGGCAGGGATGACACCAGATTTCAATGGATTAACTGTTGCGTCATTCTAAAAGACATCCAAAATCAGGGGCCAAAACGGGTCTTACCATATCTTGTTCTTTCTGGATAAATTCGGCTTCATAGGGATTTAAAAAAGATCAGATGACAAAGGGACAAAATTAGTGTTCATTAGAACTCCAATAGATTGTTTGAAGACGTGATCTGCAAAGACCATGTTGTCGAGCTCCAGTATCCTTTTGAATCATTTTTTTTAAAGAAGCAGTTATTTATCCTATCAAACTTTAAAGGCCTATTTTTCCCAATCCACATGATGAATGGTTTGTATAATATGAAAAAACATAGGTTTTTATGTCACAGACTTCAAAACATATAATTATAATAATGATTTTAAGTTTCCCAAAACTTCTTATATATTTAAAAAAAAACATGTTTGATTTACACTTCTTGAGTATGCTGTAGCACAAGACTTCTAAAGCTTTTGTTTGGAGTAAAGACGGGCTTGATAGGGCCTTTGCTAGCATTTTGATAAACTGGCAGAGCAAAAACTCTTTGTTGCTAAGAATTTATATGAAGTTGAGGAATTAATTTTAGGTAGGGTAGATCAAAATTCATTTTTGTTGACTTGAATAATACATGTAAAACTGAAATGTGAATTTCTAGAATTTCATTCTTAAAAAAGTTAATATAAGTCTATATCAATTTCAAAATTTCAAATTAAAACCTTAAAAAAAATAATGCATTGTCTTCTGTTACAATAGCATATCGTTGTTGTATTCTTCTATCAAAGCAGAACGTTTGGCGATGTTTTATAATGATTAAACCAAGATTTAAAAATATTTTTATGCACTATTTGATAGGACTTTGATATTTTGGTACAAATAAAATTGGAAACCCAACATAAATATACTCTTTCAGAAATCACGCCCCCCCCCCCCAAAAAAAAAGTGTTGCTCAACAGTGAGCCAATGAATATTTCTGTGCGGCGGAAATAATATTATTGAAAAAAAAATGTGACGGTTATTCAAGTAACATACTAGTTTATAAATTAAAAAGATATAAATTTGATACAAATGGAGAAAAACCTTACCTTTCAGTAAATAGATCAGGATTGAAGTTACTTTCCAATTTGCCATCATGGAATACTATAACTATCAAGGCTTACAATAATGATAATCTTTTCGTTTTAAACATCAATAATGAGTTTGAGAATATCGACATATTTGTTTAAAACAAGTTCTTTGCTTTCCTTTACAAAGCTGTTCTAACAAATCTTTCCGTTTTATATCTAATTATTTTGTTGAGTGTTAGTTATTGGACATTTCTCAGAAAGTTTGTGTAAACCTGCGAATTGACAAGACAAACTAAGTTATTGCAAAACAAATTAAAATTACATTAGCATGACCGTAGAGACCTTACTGCCAATAAAATATAAGAAGAATAGAAATAAAGGTATAGATTTCCATAAATATCTAATTCTAACTAAGGCTTTATTAGTATCGGAAAAGTTTGAAAGACGTTTTGTTATTCAATTAAAGTTCAAATACTCACAGTAATATAACGCATGTATAAGAATATTAATGTTCCAAAATAATATTCAATTGAATGATTAAAGAAAACCCAAATTAGGATTTTAAGACATTCATTTGATCGTATTTTATTGAGTACATCAAAGGGATTGGAAAACAAAGTTTTGTACAACTAACTAGTTTCTCTCCTTATGTGTTATAATATGTCATACAAATGAAAGCAAAATAATGCAAATGTTATTCATCTGTAAAGTCAATTTGGAATCACCATAAATTATAGATTTACCATTTTGTCATTTATCATTTTCATCTTTTCAAAAGTTCTATGGTCGATACAATGACCTTGTCAGCAAATACATTTTATCATTGAGTCAAACTCTGACTCATGTTTTTCATATGGCTTTAGATACTATAAAGTGAAATTAGTAATTTACTCAATTTTGACATTGCTCCGTGACCCCATTTTTGCTGTTCTAAATCTTCGATAACTTTTATAGATATGAAGATATATTCTAATTTTTTTACTCAAATTATTCGAATTTGTTGATATAATATGTGTACCAAATTTGGATGTAATATGACGTTAAATAAGAAAACTAAGGCAAAAGTCTACAAACTTTTTGAGTGACCCTCGTACACTGAAAGACGATGAATTTTTCCGTTATTTCCCGACCATGACATGGAGCACACGGCGGATGTGACCGGTCGGCAGGGGATCCTCACTCCTCCATGGCACCTGATCCCACCTCTGATGTTTTAGATGTCCGTGTTTGCTCTGCTCCTATTTTGTATTGTTTTATGGACTTTGATATTGAATACTGTTCGTTATGTCCATATCCTTCATGCAATGATTGTCGATTAGTGACGACATCTTTTTTAATTTTGGATATGGTATAAAACCTTCGAACCTTTTTATTCTTTATCTCATGCAAAACTCGAAATCTCTTTCATAACTGAATTATTGCATGCTTAGGGAGCCTTATTTACTTCTTATATTTTCTAAATAAATGGACAAAACAAAGTCAAAATTTGGGTGATTAGTTATAGAATGTAATTGTTGCAAACAAATGGTGGAATTGTATATTCAGGGTTAATTGAGATTAACGCAAATTCTTGTTGGCAAATACTATTTTTTTTAATCAGCGTTTTCGCTCTTCTTACTTCAAAACAAATATCGTCACTAATCGACAATCATTGCATTTTTTGAGAGTGTAACATTAAAGATAAATAAATTGCTCATGAAATCACATTCTTAAAGAAAGTGGGCGCACTAGATGGGCAGTCGGCAGGAATCATTGACACGAAACAATTCAGATTTAAATGTCCAAGCACCATGTAGTTTTAATGCGTATCTTATACATCTTATAGAAACTGCATGGGAATGGATTTCTGTCTTATGTTTGTTTATTTGTAAATATTTTTTTTTCAATTAAAAGGTGTCAAGAAAGATAAATTATCTAATATATAGTATGCTGGACACTCAGCTTTACATTTACTAGTCCGAAAAACCTGACGTTTTTCTGGCTTTTTTACGATTTTAATATTTTACATGCCAGGAAAATATCAAAATCGTAAAAAAGCCAGAAAAACGTCAGGTTTTTCGGACTATACATTTACATGTAATAGAATATAATAGAAGTCTAACACTAAATAATTTTTGTGCTCAGTTTTCAAATGCACTGAAAATATTGAATGTAACAGAACGATCGAAGTTGCTAGTTTTTTTTAATATATTCATTATTTTTTCATCAGGTGTAACTTTGTAGTTACAAGTTCATGTATGTTTATTTCCATTTGAGAACGTTAGGACTATAAATGAAAAATGTAAACGTATTGAAAAATAAAACATTTCATGTAAAATAATTTAAAAAACATAATTTGCTACTTTATTCAAGGAGTATTTAAAATTCAAAAATTTCAAGCTCAAAGAAAAATAAAAGAAAAGAAATCACTGTATTCGAACCTAAAATACTGCTTCGATATGGCTGGAATCCAGCGACAAACCAATGTAGCTACCGCGGAACATTATACATAGCTAGTATTTAATTCGTTATTTAAAGCCCAAGTCCTATACATTTGGACTTTGTGTCAATTTTCTACCAAAAAATAAATGTAAAAAGTTTAGATTTGGGTATTTCTGGGTCATCTCTCCATTTTTTAAACAACTGGAATAAATTTTACGGTTAAAAGTACACTGATAACACATTTAAATTTCATGGAGAGAAGACCCAGAAACAACAAAATTAATGAAAAACGGCTATAAAAGAGTCGATTTTTGCATCATTTGACTCGTACGGCTATATTCAGGTGCATATTCAAATAAAATCAAACATATTTAAATGAATATTTGACCATTTTACATTTACCTACAACACAGTAATTGCCTAGGTTTTGAAAAAAATGTATAAATCAATGATATTTTTTTTTCTTTTTATGAGCCACTATTCCAGCCGAATCGCCATCTAAAGCGCCCACTTTCTTTTAATTAAAATTTCAATTATTGCCTGAATCGGACCTGTGTACTGTCGATCTCCTTTGATTGCTATACATAGATGCTGGTTATGCTAGCAGGCGTTATAATGTGATTCTTTGTAAAATGCTCAACTCTTCTTCAAGAGTTTGTTAAGAAACTTTTTATTCCGTGTATGTAACACATTTAATGACTGATAAAAGATTTTCCAAAAGAAATATAAAATGAAGCTGAAATGCAATTCTAAGAGCTCTCTTTATAAATATCCGGTTCTAAAAGAAATATATCATGAAACTGAAATGCAATTCTAAGACCTCTGTATCCAAATATTGATTTTATTTAAATCACAAGAATTAGTTAAATACAGGCACATTTCAAGTAATATGTAAAATCTTTTTTTAAGTTTCGCGTCAAACATCACAAAGAGACAAAGATTTCTCTCGGAGGTATTGTTCAGAGATCCATATGATTACATTTTTGATCGACTGGGGTGATTATCCTTTAGACATCATTCACAGAAAAACAGCCTCCTGTCGTCTGTACAGGAACTCGCAGTACAGTTAAGGTGCGCAATGGAAATATCGACTGAATTTTGTATTTAAAAATGTATTCGTAATCGGGATGGCGATTATTTTTAGTACATTATTTATATCGGATAATTGCAATTATGATTAATGACTACATATCGAGGACGATTATATTTTATATTTAGACTAGTCACGTGATGCGGCAGTCACGCGATTTTAGCACATTGACTTGAAGTATTGATGTTACATATAAAAAGCTCTAGTGCAAGGGCATGACCAAGTTAAATTTCCAACTTTAGTATATAAATATTTTTAACACGCATTGTAGTTTCTAAAAAGTGCTGCGATCCTGTCTAAATTCTGCAATTTCATAGTTAAAATTATAATTGTATGACCGAATGCTATATTTTTTGCTGGTCAGCGACATGAAATATTGATATAATTAAATTGTTTTTAAGATTTCATCAGGATCGCAGCACTTTTCAGATACCTTAGTAGTTCAATAGTTGAAATGTAAAAGCTTACTTTGATCCATAGAGTGTATGCCCTTGCACTAGATCGATTTATTAAGGCCCCCCACATTATCCTTCGATGTACTTGCATACGAATATACGGCGGTGTCAATATAAATACGTAATGTACAGAAAATATATTAATAAAATAGTGAAGACGACATTGAATTCAAGTTATTGGCCCATAGAATACATGTAAATAATATTTTATTTAATTAGAGTATACATATTTTGTTGAGAAAATATTACTTGATCTGTCTCTCACTGCATACAAACTACGTCACGTTGTAAGAAATGACGTCATATTGACAAGTGTATTGCGATCAGTGACTTGTTTATAACTTATTATGTGTGATTTAACTAACGACAAAACAACACGCTTTAGTAAGTTTTTATGTAGTTTGATGATTTCTTACTGGTTAAATTAGCAGATAAACTCATTTTGTGGTATTTTAAAGAAATGTTGTATGACGTACATTGTGTATGATGTCATAGTCAAGTTTTCCCGTACAAATTAGGCTCCGCCTCCTTTTTGTAACCTTAACTGTGCTGCGCTGTCGTCCAGAGCCATGCTCGGACACCAGTCGTCGACGATTAGTCCCATACACTCCCGATCCTCAAATGGTTGTTGTGGGCACCACGGACCCGTCATCATAGACCCGTCCCGCCACGTATAGGACAGTGGAGCTACCCTCTTAGCATAGACATGAATAAATTCTGAAAGAATACAAAGCATGGTTCTAATTGAAGATATTGTGTCAGTATAAACCATGCTTGAAAAGTGCTAAGTGATAGGTATGTCAATCTGTCTGTTAGAATAAGAAAAATACTAGCCGTGGCCTTTAACTTGACATTTAGATACGGCACATTAACCTCAAATTATTTATAATAAACGAGATGACTTCAATTGTGAGGCAATATATCCTTATCACCTTCGAATTTAGATTGTGTCTCCCGGTTCACGAAATACATGCTTTATGTTCAAAAAAATTTCTAAAACAAACCAAGCTTTTGACAAAGAAGTTGGTGAAACAAAAACATTATAGAGCTGCAGTAAAACTCGGTTATAGCGAAGTCACTGGGACCTATAAAATTACTTCGCTGTATCCATAATTCGTTATATCCATATAAGGAATACGTTAAATTCACATAGCTGGGGATCCAAGATAACTTCGCTATATCCGCGAATTCGCTATATCCGTGTTCGTACTAAACGACTTTTACTGTATCATTTAGCTAGTCCTATGGTCGAAAGAATGACCTTAAATTTGTCAGTAATTACTATCTCTCATTTAGTCGATTGCCAATTGACGTTTTTTATATTAATTGTTTACTAATTTTCATGCCCCCGAAAAACGAAATTTTGGGGGTATGTAGTTTTTTTCCTGTCCGTTTGTCCGCAAAAACTTTAACCTTGTCTATAATAAAATTAGAAAATAGGTAATCAGTCATTACAGTGCTCACCTCAAGAATGTTGTCTTTAAGTAATCCAGGTTAAGGTTTCGTCAAAGGTCAACTTGTCCAAAAATTTATTTTTACAATAGCCCCAAAAATATGTGAGATATAAAGTTAAACTTTTACAGTTTATAAATTTTTTATTGATTAACAGATACAAAGTATAAAAAAAAGTACTTGAAATAATATAAGTTGGGAAAAATTCCTCTTAAAAATGCATATATTTTCAAAAAATACATCTAATTAATTCCGTGCTCCTAGTGAAAACCTCCATTTCAGAAACAAAAAATGTTTATCAATGAAGGGCAAGTTGGACTTGGATAGCCTCTGGTAAGTTGTTTTCCCTGTTTATTTTTCCAAATGTTAAGACTTGAAAGTGAAAGTAAATTGCAAATGGCAGATTCTATAGGGGTCTTGTCTTTATACATGTCATGCTTTCAATTACAGCCTTTCAGAGAACATTAACGTCCAACTTGCTCTTCAATGATAAACATATATTATTTCTAAAATGTTGGTTTTCACAAAAAGGACAGAATTAAACAGGTACATTTTTCTTTAAATATGCACATTTTCTGATACAATTTTTCTCAAAAAATATCTTTTTTTTTTTTTAGATATTTGTTATCAAGTTATACTTTCTATCCAGTAATCAATGATATATTTATAAATTATAAACGTTTTGACTTAGTTTTGGAGCTATTGTAAAATTAATTTTTAAAGACATGTTGACCTTTGACCTTAACGAACCTTGAGTGTAACGCCTCGGTGATACAAGCCATATCACCACACACCAAGCTCGGCCGCGTTGCACGTTACAATATATAGGGTATAGAAATACTTAAAAAGAAATCCGCTCCAAAACCTTAACCTGGAACGCCGACACCGAAGGTATCACATAAGGTCACCCAACTTCGTTGAGGTGAGCTAAAACAGATTCCATGTATGGATTGCAGTTATCAGTGTATTACATTTTTGGATATAAGTTTTGTATGGGTCAAATTCCATAAAGTGAGCTCATCAAAATCATGAATCTTATGGTCATAGAATTTTAACAACTTACTCATATCGAATCTTTCCATTAGACGTTTAATAGCGAGATACTTCTGAGTGGTTTCCAAGCTCACCAATTCTCTAGACATTGTATGGCACATTGTTTGGGCGTCTTTGTAGAGTATTGGGGTTGTGTGAATGTAGATGCATTTATGTAGGTCAGGAATCCACTCGTCTTTTCCAGGGATACAAGCTGAATGAATTTATTAATCAGATTAGGTATTAAAGCAATGAAGAATCCTGATCCCACAAATATCATAACCTAATTAAAATAGGAGTTGTACAGTTGTTTTTCACTTCAAGTAAACTGGTCTTCAAGAATAAAAAATGCTATATCTTTGGCTGAGACGGCTACTGAGATAGGAGTATATGTAACCTAATATTGAGATATTTTGCTTATTTTACTTCATATAACATTTTTTTCCATTCAGTCTTGATTTTTATTTTAACAGACAAAATAAATTCATTTAATTGTTTTCTTTTTCACCTCCATTATATTCTCGTATCTTTTAACTTGTCTTATTACTAGATCTAATTGTTGTTTATGAATGAAAACTCTCTTTCTCTCTCTCCCTCTCTTTTTCTCTCTCCCTCTCTTTTTCTCTCTCTTTCTCTTTTTCTCTCTCTCTCTCCCCCTCCCTCTGCCTCTCTCTCTTACCTTTCGGCATGATTTGAAAGTGTTTACCGCCTACTTCTTCCCCAACATCTCTGTGGTTCTGACTTTTATAAAGGCCACATTCCTGTGAGATGTTATTGTAGTGGAACACCTTACATGAGCTGCTTGACTCACACAGGTAAGCACACATTGAAATGGCGGGCACTCTCGTTGTTCCCATTGGAGTACCATCTGATTTCCTGTCCTCCAATCGAGGAATAACATTGAACATGTTGTCTCCGATACTAACTGTAAAATGATAATTGGTAAAGTATTGTCATTAGCCATTCAGGTATCTTTTAAGGGTTTGCAAAATGCTAAATAAGAAACTTTTAGCATAATGTATTTTTGTTAGTTTACCATTAACGTCTTTTTAGTACTAACATGGTATGTTATTATTTAAAAATAAAACAGATTTACAAACTTTTTTATTTCAAGCTCACTGAGATACAAATCGAATTGTCATACAAATGAAGATAAATTTAGGCCAAATAAGTGTCTTCGTTATTCTCACGTATAGAATTTTTAAAAAAAATTCTGTTTGATATGAATACAAAAATGAAAGTTTAATAACAGATACAATTGGTACTCAAGGGAAACCCGACATGTTGTTTGAATGAAACGGGTCCTCAGTTTTCAGGTCTTATTCGAAAGACCCCTCAATTTTCCCTTCGAAGTGCAGAGCGATTGTCGAAGGAAAAGTTGCTACCTATTACCTTTATCGAATTAGAAATCTGCCAAAAAAATCAACATTGATATTGTCAATCAATAGCTCAAACATCTTTTTCAATCAATTTCAGAGTACTTTTGTGTACAAACAAAATGTTTTGTTACAAGATACAGGTATTGTTTTGCAAATAATTAATTACAAAGAAAAATGCCAACAATGATGTCAAAAAAACCTGAACTAAAATTGAAGGTGGGAAATGGCTGTATAGTGTTAAAAAATGTACGTATTGATTCTTTTGATATTCATTTGGTTAATTTTTTCAATAAAAGTTCCCGGCTCCTGATTTGTATTGTTAGAAGGATCTTTTGAGCTTGAATTCTGTGTGTTACCACCATGCATATATTTCCTTTCGACAAGGTATCTATATTCGATCCAATTCTAAAAAATTAATATAGATTTGTCGTACAGTAATCCTGGATTTTCTTCACTGTTGTTAAAATATTATGGAGTTGTAAAGAAAGAGGCTTGGTAGAATATCAGTGAGTTCCAGGAAGTTTTATGAATTTGGCACAGCCACATTGGGGCACCATCAACAATAAAAATATTCCTCGAAAAGCAAGAAAAAAAGTAATCAAACGTTTTTATTGAGGGGACAAAAACATAAGACTAGTTTCTGTAGCATTCTATAGTATTCTACAAACATGTATATACGAGGGGTGATCAAAAAGTTCGCGAACTAATTAAATAACTTCCATAAAAGAAACAATAGTTGGTTTCAATGTTGATTATATTTTAAATTAATCCTTTCCAATTTTAATGCAAATCAACCACCGTTCTGCACATGCGCGAATCACTTGATATTGGCGTTCACGTGACCCCCTCCATAGCGTTCTGTCACAAAAGTTGAAAGATTTTTCTGAGTTTTATATTTCTTTCCATGTGAGTTAATTTTTATGACAAGAACAGTTCATTTGTCAGAAATGGTCAAATCTCTGCAACAGAATGGGTGGATAAGAATATTCTTTCAAAAAATAAGCATGGCGACCATTAAAATACAAATCTTCTGTCTAGGGAGAGACCTTTATTCACGGTGGATAGAGAATGGGTGCCTCCTTTTTATTATATCTATTATGTTTAAAATCTAAAGTACACGATATCTTAGGTATTTACTGATTATATTATTGCTCAAATATTCAACTATTTTTCAAAGTGTAAATTGGAGGTCTTTGATAGCAAATTGCTTAATTAAAAACACATATCTTTTTAAACTTGCTTTCACTGGGCAAGATGACAAGTATCAATTCTAACAATCTGCCTTCTTTCACTAAAACGACCAATCAAATCATTTATTGAATTTATAGGAACTCATTTATCTTAATAAACTGTGTCAAATTCATAGGCGTCGGAACCGGGGGGGCTAGTGGGGGCTTAGCCCCCCACTTTTTTTCCCAAATATATACTTAGTATAGACATTGAACATATCTTCGTAAGTTTAGCCCCCCCACTTTCCACAGATACGTCTTAGTATAGGTTAAAATTGGGAAAAATGTTGTTTGGAAGAAATTTTTGGGTACTGGTGTGCCCCCCCCCACGAAATAGGGTTTTCGTGTTTGGGAAATAGACATTCCCTTTTTTTTGCTTGTCAGGTTTTTTTGGAGGTACAAAAAATTTTTTTCTTACACTTAGCCCCCCCCACTTTCAATTTGCTTCCGACGCCAATGCCAAAGAAATGAAACATATGGTTTTGATTCAGGAACAATTAACCCCTTCTCTACCGCATCGGTCAATATGACCGATAGCGCGTTAAAACACGACATCGCGATAACAGGACCTCCGTATATTTTTGATAATAGCATTAAAGTATATAAATTATATATCATCTTTTAGGAAATTTTCTCTACTTTCAGACCCTGTAAAAATTACAAGTCTTATTAATCAGTAATGAATAGATTTTACGTTTTGAAGACATTCATGACTTTTTGAAAATGACGCAATTTTCCAAAGCAAGGACGATTTTCCTGACGACAGGTATATTTTTTCCTGATTAAATCATTTAAATAAAATTAATATATTTAAAAAGGATATTTTCTCTGCTTTTAAAATATGTAAAAATTATTGCTTTTACTTTTAAATATTTTGTAAAAACAAGAATTTTCTTCCACGCATGTGATTTTTCTGGGTTTTATTCGTAATATTTAAA
>PRKT01000309.1:519774-561631 GCA_003671525.1 Saccostrea glomerata
ATTACTCATCAAATATTATAGTTTGAACAAAATGTCTATTGTAGTATTTGTATAATTTGCTTTAAAGAGCTAAAAATTGGCATTTTCCTATATAATCCTATAGTAAATGTACCTGTATTTTGAGACGGTCCTTCAAAAATACCTGCACGGTAGATTTCCCCCAAACTTTGCATGTACACTGAAGTTAATGTAAGTTATATATGATATAAAAATGAAGAGTTTTGCTATTGTAGTTTTCACACAATAAAACTATAGTCGGCCCCCTTAAGCCACTGATTTTTTAAAGATTTAAAACTTTTTAGACATTACATCAATTAGAGATTTATATAGGATGTGTACATTTGAATGTTTGTTAATCTTTATAAAAAAATATACTGTAAAATCACATAGTTTCGTGGAGTCAAATTTTCTCGGTTTGAGGAAAAAAATCTTGGTTTGTGGGGATTTGATTTTGTGGATGAAAAATCTTCAAAGTCAAAAGGTCAAATATTAAGATATTAAGATTGTTGCTTTCCAAATGATAGGCCATTCAACTGCCTCTTGGGTTCGCTGTTATGAACAATAAATCATTTCTGAAACTTGTTTAGAGCAGGTCCGAGGTATCTAACTGTTTACACGCAAGTCAGTTTTTAGCATTTCCCAAGTGTTTCTTTGCTGTCAATAGAATCCAGTGATTTTAAAATTTGGCGCTAATGTTTAACTGATTTACTATGTAGTAGCGGACACGGTTTAATGACATATAAGTAAAATTTTAAATTTTAAATTAAAATAAAAAGTGAAATTTATCCTCTTCTTAGTTCTAACCTGATTCAATTTTTATACTCAGTCGTTCTTTTTTGTGCTTAGTTACACAAATAAGATAATTATGCATTTACTTGTAAATATATATATATATATCTGTAACTGTATCTTTTGAACAGTAGATACCAGGACCTTTATACTTCACATATGTAATTTTTGTTGAAAGGCCTTTCATTGGATACCAACAACCTTGAACCTTTGACCTTGACGTAGATTTCCGTACTTGGGAAAAAACTTTATCCTTGGACATAACTTTTGAACGGTAAGGTATAGGGCTTTCATACTTCATATCATGTAATTCATGTGAAAAGACTCATTGGATACCAATAACTTTGACTCTTTTACCTTGACCTTTGAGATTGACCTACTGTAAATAAGCAAACTTTGAATAACTTTTAAAGGGTTAGGGCTAGTGCTTTCATATTTGACATATTTAATCTTTAAGACAAGACCTTTCATTTCATAACAAGAACTTTGACCCTTTGAAGTAGGAGTTTGACCTACTTTTTAAAATTGAACATTAGCCATAACTTCTGAACTTTTAGGGCTAGGGCTTTCATGCTCTACATAAGTACTCTATGTGGCAAGACCTTTCATTTGATACCAAATTACATTGACCTTTTGACCTTAACCTTGGAGATTTTTGTACTAATTGAAAAAAAACTTTAAATATGGCTCACTTTAAAATTTCACAATTGTTTTCCAGTGGGAATACCCTACTTTTGGTACCAATTAATCAAATTTGCATTTACGAAAAGTTTAATCTTTGATATGTTGCCATACGGGGGCATCAGTGTTTCACAAACACATCTTGTTTTACGTATAAAATGGTATGAGGCGTATGGAAGGATATGGAGATAACGAACAGTATTCAATCTCAAAGTCCATTAAACAATATACAAAATAAGTGCAGAGCAAACACGGACCTCCGAAACATCAAAGGTGGGATCAGGTGCCATGGAGGAGTGAGCATCCCCTGCCAACCGGTCACACCCGCCGTGTGCTCGTTGTCATGATCAGGAAATAACGGAAAAAATCCGTCGTCAATTCAGTGTATAAATAATGGACTAACAATTGGTATGAAAAACGTCAGTCAGCATTTGACTCAAGGATAAATTGTATTTGCTGACAATATCTTAAAACATTGCCATTTAAATGTCCAAAAGTTACCTGGAGGAGTCCGATAATAACACAATGGGAGTTTAGGCATCAGTTGTATTTTTTTACCCGTCTAATAAGTAGACAAAAGAAATGAGACAGTAAAAACAGTGAGTGAACTCTTGTTTCACTTCATTCATTCAATGGCATTCGTTTCGCTAAGCAGGACAGGGGTCCGGTGGTGAATGATTTCCTTGTAAATTTGGAACAATTTTTATTTATTTTGTGCATAAAATGAAATTGATGCAGGTTTTATTCTTTGGTGATACAATTACCATCACCAAGGAAAATAAAAATGGGGATTTTCATCCTGGAGTTTTAGTTTCTTTAATTGAAATTCTCAGGTTTTAAAAGTGCAACCATCTGGACACAATCCTTATAAAATTAATAGATTTGCCGATCATTTCTCAGAAATGGATTAAATTCGCTTATTCAAAGTGTTGTATTAAAAAAACACTTTTTAAAGGTGGGAAGTATCAATTTGGAAGAAGGTTTAAACTCAATTTCTTCATGGATTCGCTATTTTGTATAGTAACTTGATTTCTTTGCGATTGCTTTCCCTGAATTTTTTTCCTAACATTTTTTTGGTTCTGGACATGTTTAACCTTTTTTTCACTCTTCTTTTTGTTTTCTAAATACCGTCCGATTTTGTTATCATTGCCGTCCGATAATATATTATCAGACTGTTTATTATTATTATCGGACGACTACAGGTAAATTTTTAAATTGCAAGAACTAAGGCATGACGTCACAGAAATGTTTTAAATAACAATTCCAATGCTGAAGAAGCCTTTCTGTCATTCCTGTAAACGATAACTCATAAATCGTCACTTGCAATTAACAATTTGCAACAAAATTTTCCATGTCAATCTTGCAGCTCATATTAATAATTTTATTAAGTTTTCCTTCGTAGTGTGTAAATTCTTATACAGTTATTTCTCCTTAAAGTCATTAATTAAATTGTATCAAGAAATCAGTGGAACGGCCCCCCCCCCACCCTTGTTTCTTTGAGGAAGATTTGAAAGTGAGTCTTAAAAGTAAGTCTTGTACCCTAACAGTAAGGAAATATATTCTTTCTTTATAAAAAATCACAATTCTGAATCTGTCCATCTCCTTAGTTTATATGAAAATGTGAGGGTTTACTTACAGCACATAAATCTCGTCTGAACGTGTAGCAAATTAACTTTTACTTACATGTGTAGATTAACTTATATGTAAATGCACACATAAGTAAATTTTCGTCGTATGAATGGGGTATTAGTTGGCCATTTTTCACACTTGAGTTACATGTCCTTAAAACAAAACATCGTCCTAGTCAATTATGAATAATTTATCTTTTCAATGAACTAATCAAAAGTATGCATAAGCTATCATCTTATTTGATAATTTCATGCACATATAAATCTTTCTATGAAATGTTTTTTACCATATGTGCAACTTGAAAGATTAGTTGAAAGGCCTAATAAGGAAGGTCTTGTCATAAAGAATACATCTATAAAATATGAAAACCCTAGTACTAACTGGTCAAAAGTTATGAACTAGGTTAAAGTTTATTTTTAAAGTGGGTCAAACTGTGAGGTCAAGGTCAAAGGGTAAAAAATATACATTGAAATACTTTTTGAAAGGTCTTCTCACAACCAATACACATGTAAAATATGAACGCCGTAGCACCAACTATTCAGAAGTTATGGTCAAGGTTAATGTTTACATTTTTTGTATCAGTGGGTCAACTCCAAGGTCAATGCGACAAGATCAAATCTGCTGGTACCCGAAGAAAGGCATTATCGCAAGAAGCACACCTGAGAAATATGAAAGCAAAAGCCCCCTCCACTTAAAAGTTATGAGCAAGGTTTAAGTTTTTGAGGACAAACAGACCGACAGAAAGACAGAAAGACAGACGGACAGGGCAAAAATCATATACCCTTGTATCTTCGATTATAGGGGCATAAAAATACATCTTTATTTACAAATGAGGGACTAGATTAATTTTTTTTGCCCAGGTTCATTACAAGTATAAAAAAAAAACTATTTGCAAAAGGCCTATCGTACCAAAACTTGCATTGATGATGCATCAGGAGTGAACACTCTCATACTTGCTTCAGACACTGGATTTGAGTTACATAATGTAGATTAGTGAATAGTTTGTAGGTTTTAGATAAATCCAGTATAATCTTCACTCATTTTTGACAGGCTACACCTCAAATAATATAACACATATGCTGTAAGCTACGTTAGCTTAATGGGAGCAGCTGGTATTTAATACCAATACATTAGCAGGGGATGCTCATTCCTCCATGGCACCTGATGTTTTGATGTTAAAATGCACACTGTTACTCTTCTCTTGATTACCGGGTATATATTGTTTAATGAACATATGGAAATATCAAATAGTCTTCAAGATTAAAAGTCTATAAAACTATTCAAAATAGGAGCAGAGCAAACACAGACCTCTAAAACATCAGAGGTGGTATCATGTGCAATGGAGGTGTAAGCATCCCATGCTGACCAGTCACACCCGCCGTGCGCTCCTTGTCATCATCGGGAAATAACGGGAAAGTCCGTCGTCAATTCAGGATATAAATATTGGACTTACAATTAGTATTTGACTCAATGATAAATTGTATTTGCTGACAAGGTCATTGTATCGACCATAGAACTTATGAAATGATAACTTTAAATAAGACAGCTGGAATTCTTGTTTCATTAACTTGTTTGTCAATAATTTAGGTCGTTTTAGAAATAATTCACACGTAGAGCATGCGCTTGCGTATCGAGTCAATTGAGATACATAAACTCGATTTGCAGGTGATGAAGATATATTGCTGCATTAGTAAAAGAAGTTGGCGATAGAAAAGTTAAAGTCATCATGTTTATCATATAGCTTGGTTGTTAGATTATCATTAACGTCGGTTTAAAGTAAAATATCCATAAATGAAACAGATGTGTCAGACTCTGTGTATGTTTTATCTCAAGGTCATCAGGATATATCGTATTAACATAAGAATGAAATGGAATTTTTAGTTTAAAAACGCTTCGTTATCCTGATTCATTGCATCAATATCTTAGTTATTGGTATGCTTTTGTTTTGATTCTGAATTTGATTACGGAATGTTTCTTCTATTTAAACAAGGTTTACGGCAAGATTGTGACCGATCGACAGGGAATGCTTAGTCCTCCTAAGCACTTGATCCCACATCTGAGATTCCAGGGCTCCGTATTTTGCCCTCTTCTCAAATTGTTGCAATATTGTCTCAATCACAAAGTTGAGTTTTAAGGTTCTTTCCACGTGTGTGTGATGTGAGATACCGCTGAGTAATAAAGGACAAAACCGTCATTTCAACTTTTTCTCTAATGTACAAGCAGATAAATAAATCTTAATTTCTGTGTAATTCGTTGATTGTAATATATCTAAGTTCAAACAAGGTTGGTAGATTGGCTTTTATTAGTTCAATGATCAATTGTAGGTAAACAAGGCGCGCAAAATGCCTTTGGATCGTATGTATAAAAGTCATATTCAATTTGTAAACGGAACATTTAGAGTAAAATTCTTCTTATTAAAATATTCATAATTATCATAAGGCCTCTTAAAAAAACCCTTCGTGTCCTCTCCAGGCTTAGATTTAAAAATTATGTACGTAGGTAAAAGATTTTTTTTCAAGACATAGTATGAAATACTTGATTTCTCCCTTTTTGGTTGATTGTCGCACAGTAGACAATTTGCTTCTCTTTTTTATGCGTCTTGTTTATAAATTTGTCTTCCTTAAATTAATTTATCGCTTTCACAAACGATTTCGTAGTTGTATGAACACAGTATGTCATTGAGTTGTGCAGATCGAGTGAGAGAAACACAGTCCTGATCGCCGCCATAATTATTCGGTTGTCCAGGATACCAAAATGTAGCATTGAATTCATCTGATCCATGGTTCCAAGTGAATGAACCTTCTATGCTGAAGTCATTTGCCCCTATCCAACACGAGCAATCCTCCCATTTACTGCATTCAGCTAAAATAAATAAAATTAATTTAATGAAATGCTATCTTTAAAAAAAAAAAAAAATTTCCCTATCCTTTTCTAAAACAATCCCGACTCAAAAATATTTTTAATCTTACTGAAACATTTTCCCCTCTGAATTTTCTCATCCTATGGATTTGTGTGTGTTTACAAGTGCCATTTTTGTTACCCTTAATCGGCAGAGGCCAAACAAATATTATTTTAATGATAGTATGATAGTATATGATAGTATGACCAGGTTAAACTTAAAATTCTTCAGAGGGTGTGCTGAGGTGAAATAAGACATTTTTACATGAAAATCAATGAATTGTCCGATTTTACAGATTTTATTTATAAGGGCCATTTCATATTCAACCAAATCAAATTTGTTCTAATATACAGATATTGATTTCTAGTTTCTATTACCAATATGTTCATGAATCAATTATAATAGTTTATCTAAAACATCTATACTTAGTTCCTTTAAAAAGTATTTCTATCTCTTAGATTAAGTCATATAATGTTACAGAAATTTCAAATGCAGAATTGTTTCTAAACATGTAATTTATATTTTGTTCCATAAAAATATTTTCAAGGGCGATAATAAAATGATAACTCTTGTTGATTGATGCGCAAACTTTTATTTTACAAACACAGATAAAAAAATTGATATTTTGATTTAAAAAGAATTGCTTCATTTTGTTTTCTAATGAGAAGTAGCTAGTTATGATGGTTAATATTATTTTCATATACACCTCATATTTCTGATTTTATTGTTATATAAAAAAAATTAATTGATCTTTGTATTCTTCAAATCATGATTTGACATATTATTCATTTCTGAAAAAGTAACCAAAGATTCATACTTCAAACTATTTGCATCTAATGTTATTGTTGTTGATGAAAATCAATGTTTGGAATGTAAAACAAAAAATGCTGAAATTTGGAGCAGATGGGATATCTCACCTTTACTGATGTCTTGTTCTAGATATGCATGACTTGATAAATCTAGATTTTACGTTCCCTTACCCGAATTTATACTAAGTTTCAGGAAGGCCTCTGTCACCCATAAGGCTTCTTCTGATGTTTCCGTCTGAAGTAGGTAGCCATCATGGCCGTCACAAATATTCTAGGAATACAAAGATTTCCGCTTTAATTATAATAACAAAAGTTAAATTACTAGAAAAAATTGGTCTAATAGACTTCCTTGTTATCAATTATATAATATGGTTCTTTATAAGATAGTTGCAACTGAAAATTGAATACATATACCCTGTACCATAAAAGATATATGAAAGATGTATATTAATTAATCTCAATATATTTATACAGACGAGAAGGACAAATACAATTTCATTCATGAATTTTCACATTATTTCAGTCACTTCTGTCCTATGCCCCATTGACAAAAGAGAAAACATTCCCGTCATAAATGAAGGACTATTACTATGCATATCAAAATAGCGTGCAGTGTTCTTTTTTCTGTAAGTAAATTAAATTTGTGTTGGCGTTACCCGTTCGAAAACTTCGCAAAAGGTATTTCTTAATTTTTAACATTTTATTGTTGTTTTCCCACCAAATAAAAAAAGATAAAATAAAAAAAAACTTATCGTAGAATTTATAATTTAAAAAAAAAAGTCACATACGAGGGTCGATCTAAAAGTAATGTCACAACTTTGATAAAATTGCTATTAATTGACGGAAAGGAACACAATTACACATGATGGAAGCTTTATTTATGTCAAATCAGACCTGAAAAATTCAAAAGAATATGATGTACACTTTCCAAAATATCGGATTTTAAACAATGTGCGTTTATGGTAGTCGCTGCACCTAAATATAACGTCATATGACGGATATATACGGTCATACTTTAAAGCGGTTACCCACAAGCGACAGTTACTTTAATTAATCAGACTTACAGAATTAAGAATGTAAATAAGAAACATCTTAATAGATGGATGCAGCAATTTTTGACGGGTGATTAGTCACTGAATGATCAGCAGAGGACAAGAATACCGAAAGATAGGAGATCGGACGGAAACGTTCAATGGTGTCTGACGTTGTCAAAAAGACAGACGTATAGAGTGACATGTGAATTTTTAAGTTTGTCTTATGCTGTTGTTAAAAAAAAATTGTCAGGGGGCTTAATTATGAAACAATGCGTGTATAATGGTACCAAAAATTCTTAAAGAATGTGGAATAGATGAAAGTGTTTGCGAATGACATATAGTTTTTAATGAAACGAAGATGATTCCCATATTATGAAGCAAAAATGCATTACAACTCGTCGAGCCGTTTTTCCCCCATTTCGACAATCCCTATGTGCAATTCAGCAGAGTAAAACAACAATGTTTATGATCACAAATACCAATGCCGTCATTAAATTTTCAAATACAGACTAGAAAATTGGGAGGTTAGGTGTCTTTTTAAAAAATTGGGAGGTTAGTGTGTTTTTTTCATTCTAAGAAAAAATACACTTTAAAACGTGACGTTCCGTTGTGACGCGGCGACACTCCATATACTCTTTGTTTTAAACATCTATA
The DNA here is from genome assembly GCA_003671525.1 of Saccostrea glomerata. Lineage (NCBI taxonomy): Eukaryota > Metazoa > Mollusca > Bivalvia > Ostreida > Ostreidae > Saccostrea > Saccostrea glomerata. The sequence goes on from PRKT01000309.1 coordinate 528,270, forward strand.
AAACAAATCCTTATATACATTGTTAAATCAAAATTTCAGTGTTAATTAGATTTAAATTTGTGCATCTTTTGGTATATTGTATTTGATAAAATGACGCCAAATATAAAAGATATGGACACTGTAACATTACTTTTGGACTAACCCTCGTATAATGGAACATGAATTAATGAACATAACCGTGCTGATATATTTTAAAAAATCAAATTGCTAATGACATTTTCCCGAAATGTTTTTTCTGCATAATAAAAAAAAAATGCATATATAATGGAACATGAATTAATGAACATCACTGATATTTTTTTTTTAAAAATCAAAATGCAAATGATATTTTCCCGAAATATTTTCTATTTTCCAGAATTTTTTTCAGAATTTTCAGGAAAAAAATCAGGACCTGAGGAAATTTGAATAAGACCACGTTACTTAAAAACTTTCACTTTTAAATCTAACTACTGGTATATGTGTACCTTTGCATCGCTCCATTTTGCTTTGTTTTTAATGTGAAGGTAGCAGTGACCAGAATAGGGTACCCATCCTTCCGTGCAAACTGAAATTTATATAAACATTACATACGTTATCTACTGTAAAACGGACATGGAAAAAAAGTTGTGCTAAAAATTATATATAACTGTAAAAAAATTGATACTGAAATTGTTTACACCGAAACTTCGTTTCATCAACCTTGTTTTCAGGACGAAAAGATGGGTGTTTTGAAGTTTAGGTATAAAACTCATATTTCTTATCATTTATAGCATTAATACTTAAAATTGAAAATAAAACAACTGAGGGATGCAGAAATTTTTTTCCAAAGGAACTAGTAAATAAAAGGTGCTTACAGATATATCAAATTTAAGAAATAAATGCCTTAAATGTTGCTTTATATCTATTGCTTGGTCAAATAAGGTGTTTCTAGGGCATAGTTTGTAGGTAAACAAGATGAAAAATAATATCTTAAACTACCATTTCCAATGAAAAAATAAGAAAATAAGTCATGATTTCCAATGAAAAATAAGTCTCGAATTTGGGAGTTTTTTTTCCACATCGGACAAAGAAAATGCATCAAGATTGCCTACAGTCTTTCAGAAGGATATGGAGATAACGAACAGTATTCAGTCTCAACGTCCATAAATCAATACAAAATAAGAGCAGAGCAAACACGAACCCCCGAAACATCAGAAGTGGGATCAGGTGCCATGGAGGAGTGAGCATCCACTGCCGACCGGTCACACCCGCCGTGTAATTTTTATATTCTTGGCCTCTTCTTTAAAATAATGTCAAATTTAATATAGGTATAGGGATTACCTTTCATGTGATTTAAATTTGAACTCCATGAAAATATGTTATTTTCTACATAATTCTATTAGAGTCATAAAGTACGGGAAAAATAAAGTTGAAAGTGTTTATGACGTCATAATGGATTATTCTTTGATTTCTGACTATAGATGAAATGTTCAATGTAATTTTGCTTATGTCTCTCAATATTTAGATGTATGAGATTTAAAAGATCATATTTCTTTCTTTCCTCATCACAATTGTACAACTTAAAATAGATATGGTAAACTGAGTTTGAAATTTAGCTGCAATCTAGAAATTGGCGGAATGATGTATTTTGAAAGTATCTTCTTTTCTGATTTTTAAAATTTTAAAAGATATAATTTCTACACAATCAAAGACTGATTATTTATACACTGAATTGATGACGGATTTTTTCCGTTACGATTCGGCAGCACGCTCCTCCATGGCACCATATCCCACCTCTGATGTTTTGGAGGTCCGTGTTGGCTTTGCTTCTGATTTGTGTTGTTTTATGAACTTTACTGAAGAATTTTTCAAATGTGAAATCATTAAGCACATTTTCCCTTATGCGCTATTCCATTGATACCTCCGACAAGAGCGTCAACATGCTCATTTTTACCTGTCAGCCATTTTATTGAGGTTTATTACAAAGGTTTAACATGACTTACCATGTTGGAAACAGCTTATGATATTTTATTTTTGTATACAATTGGCCGAATGTTCTACGCGTTGAGATAACGTTAGCGCGACATTTTTATGTATAAAATACGTTATATTAACGTTATTTGTGTATATTGCTGACACCTTTCTTAAAATACAATTTAATCCTATTTTAGATCTATAAAACATTTTATATGTGTCAAATTTAAAGAAAAAGGTATGAAAAATTTAATCAGGGATTATTTCTATCATGAATGTGTCGGCATATTGTAGAGAACCCTGGTGACGGAGTTAGAGGGTGTTGAACGAAATGACACTGGCGGGATAGGCGTTCTATTTAGTGGCGTTACATAAGCCCAGTAACAGCATTTTTTTGTTAATGTCACTAAAATCAATGTTCAGGTTTATAACTATGTGGCGCAAACAATTGTAAGAAACAAATCAGTACATAAATTGAAGAGAAACGCACGGTGATACATGTACTACAATTCTTCAAAATAAAGAAAATCATCTGATTCTTCAAAAGAAATAATGATTCTTTTAACGAACAGAGATTGCGCCTTAATTGCATTTGCAATTAAAATTAATAAACACAACATCTCTTTAGGGGAAAAAACCCAACATATCTAACAAAGGCAAATTGATTTTAAAAAGTTTTATACATGAGGATCTTTGGTCTATTTCATTCTAATTAATTCAATCAAAGCAATATCGAGATTAAAGGCTTTTTAAATATGTTATTTGGATGGAGAAAAATCATGTAGAAAAAAAGTTAGACGCTGAGAATGATTGATGTGTCTAACATATCTTTATTACAATTCGGTTTTTTTTAAATTCTATCTTTGTTAATGTGCTATGTCCGATTGATTCCTTGTTTTATTTTTGTACACACATTGCGTAAAAATGCGTTTAAAGGTTTAAATATATGCGAAATATGAAAAACATAAATACATCCATTGAAACAATACAACTTTTGTGCAGAGAAAACACTAACCTTTTAAAATAGCACCTGCATACAGACCATGCTCTACGAATGAACAATTTCTAAAATGACGTAAATGATTGACAAAGAAGTTGATGAAATAAGAATATCAGCAGTCTCGTTTAAAGTCATCATTTCGTTAGTTCTATGGTCTACACAAAGACCTTGTCAGCAAATGCAATTTATGATTGAGTTAAATGCTGACTGACGTTTTACATACTAATTGTTAGTCCATTATTTATACACTGAATTGATGACGGATTTTTTCCGGTACGATTCGGCAGCACGCTCCTCCATGGCACCATATCCCACCTCTGATGTTTTGGAGGTCCGTGTTGGCTTTGCTTCTGATTTGTGTTGTTTTATGAACTTTTTATCTTGAATACTGATCGCTATCTCCATATGTTTCATGTGAATTAGGTGTCATGGAGGAGCAAGCATCACATGTCTACCTTTGTAGGTCACACCAATCATGTGCTCCTTGTCATGTTCGGATATACGGAAAACAAGTCAATTCAGTATGAAAAATTGTACCTAACAATTCGTATGACGAACAAAAGTCACAATTGCGAAATGTTGTCTTTATACGAAACTCTTGATATTTTTGGCTCATTAACATATCTATTGATATTTATTAGAATAACTTGCCTCAGTAAAGCATACTCTTGTTTTTCAAATTATCGGGGAAACATGAACTCCATGATGTGTAAGTGATTATCATCATAGCATATTTCTTATAAGTAAGGGAGCTTGATTTTATTACTAAAGTACTTTCAATGCTTTGAAAATCAGTATAGAGTAGAAAGCCTAAAATGTAAGGAATAATTCAAGCATGTTAAGATAGGGAGATATGATTGTATGTCCCAATAAAAAAAATGGCTTGAGGACAAACATGATATAATTGAAAAGTGGATTAATTCTAATTAATACAACATTTTTCATTAAAGATCATCACAATGAATGTTTACTGAAAAGAACAGCATTTATATACTTTTATTTTTATATGTTAACACATCGTCAATATTTTGATAAGATAGCACATTGACTGGAATGAAAAGAATTTCTTTTCTTACGTGGAATTTCTTCTTCTTAATTACAAACATATACAAATATCTTAGATGCAGATTTACTTAATTGAATCTTTGCACAATTATCAAGTCTATCTATTTCATATATTGGCATTAAAATATCATATTTGGATGTTGACTTATTCAGAAAATGATCTGGGTCTGTCAAACTACTAGTACATGTATATGAAAAATTTATCAAACTTGCATACACTGAAGATCTAACTTTGCTTTCCCTCTCCTGAAACAGGGTAAAATTTATGGATCATAAGCTAGGTCGAAAAAAATAATTCCAGAAAATCTCAACATGTTTGTTCGCGGAATAAGAGGAATAAATGGAAAAATATAGTGTTCTGGAATGTAAAAAGAAAAAAAAGTAATCGGGCCATCCTTATACAGTCGGACGGGAGAAGACAATCAACATTTTTTTAAAACATGGCCTAAGTTATTTAATATTATTCAAAAGACATTATTATTGGCCGTATAACTAGACTTGTATACTCAAACATAATGGAATTCTTATTTATTTTTTATTCGTAAAACACGATGTTCTATTTGAGTTACTGTTAATTTATTTAGTATTATGAATTCTCTTAGGCAAACTTTGGAAAAAATGTTAGATTGTCCTCTCCCTACTCGATATGAAATATTGGGTAGGTGAGAAAATAATTTTTTCTCAGAAAATTTCAATTTCAATGCTTTTTTCAAATTATTTTTCCAGCGTACAAAAATTGATTCCTAGGTGTAAAAAATAAGGCTTGAGTCGTGATATATGTAGTCAGCAGACCGGGAGAGGGCGATTCAAACAATCTTTTTTTTGAAATATGACCTCATAAAGTTAAAAGAGTGTTAAATAATAGAATACATCAAGTCTGTCTGCTTGGCGTTTTGCGTTGATTTGGAATTAATTAATTTTTCTAAAGCCTTCATCTATAGTTAGATGCTATCATTATAACCAAACTGTGTCCTGTTATTGATGTAACAAATATTGTTTAATTACTTGCTCGCAGTACTTCCGTAATAAAAACTGCAATTAAACAATAGTAAAAGAAAAAATTAAAATCTACTACCTCCGAAATCAGCGAGAAAATTCCATCCAGGGTCAATCAATGTTCTGTTTATTGATCTCTCATTAAGGTAACACATCAGTAGCACAGCCATTCGGACATAAGGGTTGTAAAGAAGTCCAACACACTCTGGTTTACTTAGTAAACACTCCAAAGCACCCACCGAAGGACTGATATCAGATATGGAGGCAATCTGGTATCGAGTATGTGTCGGTAATAAATCGTTGTAACTTGGGTCTTTTGTCAAAGAAAGTTCAGAGATATTTGACAAACACTGGATATCTAAGATGTTGATTGCAAATAATGACAGTAGAATGAACATCTCTATGAAATACAACATATCTCCTTGAACACCCTTTCTTGTAGGTCTACACGTCACTACAGCCAGATCTCTCCAAAGGGACTACGTAATCATCATTAACTGACTTACATGTGTATGATCACATATTGATTTCAGAAGTTGTTAGGTATACCATGTTTTTAATGTATCTTAATCAATAAATTAATTGGCGTATAAACATATACCGGGTATTTATTCTTCATGTAAAATCTACCTCTTCTTTTATTATTTATTCATATTAGAAACTCTGCGATTCTAAAACGATTTAAAATAAGAAAAAAATGAGAGAGAAAACCCTTTTCTTTTCTGAAATAATTACTGTTATATTAGCACCATTAACTCAAATATAAAAGTAGAATAAAAGATGCCAAATTTAACAATGTGTTTGCATTTAAGATTAAAGGATGTTTTGTAACAATTGAAATTTAAATTCTTATTTAATGTATATAAATTGTTTTGCATATTCATGACTCTTGCATTTTTGTCAGTAAAAATTCATGTATGGTGCAAAATTTTATAAAAAAAAAATGTAAAGTATCCATTTGATTGGTACATAATCAATGCTTAAAATGATTTAATATCAAATCAGAATTAAAGAACTGAATTACAAAACAAGGGTTGCTAGCATCTCTATGGCTCCTGATCTCGTTGCAACTTTCATGATTCACAGGTCTTTTCTTTGTGAAAAGGTCTTTCTTTGAAAACCATCAAATATGGCCTCTTGACCTTGAAGTTTGGCCTACTTTTATAAAAAAAATTACCAAACTTTATCCGATGCCATAACTTTTGAACAGTTTCTGCTTGGGCTTTCATACTCCAAATGTTTATTTATTGTGACAAGACCTCTAAATGGGTATAAATATTTGTGAACTTTTGACCTTGATCTTAGAGTCTTACCCACCTTCTAAAAAACGTCATCCTTGATCATAACTTTCGAACAGTTAGTTCTAGGACTTTCATATTTTAAAGCTTTATGCCTTATGACAAAAGCCTCCTTAGTATTTCAAAAATTTTGAATTTTGACTTTGACCTTGAAGTTTGACTTACATTTGAGAAACTTGAACTCTCCCCATAAGCTGCTATACTGGGGCATCAGTGTTTCACAAACACATATCGTGCTTTTTTTAATCATTGAAAAAATATATCAAATATGAAATGTTATATGTTGAAATTGTAATTATTTGATCAAATAAATCTTGATCAACAATCCATGTCAATGTTATAGAATCAAATCAAAATACATGTATCTACCAAGAAATATTGAATAAGCAAATACAAGAGAACGGACAAAATGCAATCAATTCTTCAAATTATAAACACGAAAAAGTTTACTTCTTTATACACTGATCATACATAAGTTAACAATTTCCTTTGAATCTGTCTCGCAAAGCAGACAGGCAGAAAAGCACATTTACATATTTGAATACATATCTATTACCAGTACAAGGTAACATGTATAGGACTTAAAAATAGGTTCTAATGTTAATACCGGGTATCTCACAATATTCAAATGATGGGCAAAGTTAGGATCCATAAGGGGAGGAGGGTGAGAAAACCCCCCAAAAATTGCATAATTTTGTTTTGAAATGTTAGGCATCTATCAGGCTAAATTTTCACAAATGAAGGAGGCTATCTTTCAGCCAATCAAAATTCAGTATTGCTAGAAGGTTATAATTACACGCGGGGATAAGCATTGGCTAATTAATAGAGGCTCCTCATGGGTTACAAAATAAAATACTGACAGTCGTCAGCATAACATCATTTATTACATAAATTTCATTTATGGCTCCTCCTTCCTTTTCTCCAATATAATATCAACACCATATATGCTGAAATGGTAATTTATTGATCAAAAATTATATATCAACAACCCAAATATGTTATAGAAACAAATTAAAATATCCACCGCAAAATATCTAAAACTAAATGCAATTATACAGTTCACATGATCATGAATAAACAAATACAAAAGAACTGACAAAATGCAACAAGTTCTTCAAAACATAAACACTCAAAAAGAATTCTTCTTCATACGATGATCATACCTTAATTAACAAGTTGTGTTTGTGAAACACTGATGCCCCCGTATGCCAATAAAGCGAAGATTAAACTTTTCTTAAATGCAGATTTAATATATTGGTACCCAAAGTAGGGTATTCTCACATAAAATACAATTGTGAAATATTAAAGAAGGCCGAGGTTAAAAATTTTTAACTTTAACGGATTACTCCAAAGCCAAAAGGTCAAGGTAATTGGTATCTAATGAAAGGTCTCGCCACAAAGATTACATATGTGAAATTTGGAAGCCCTAGCCCCAACCCTTCACAAGTTATGCCAAAGGTTTGAAATTTTAGACTCAAAGGTCAAGGGGTCAAAGTTATTGATATAATATGTAAGATGTTGTCTCAAGGATTAAATATTTAAAGTATGAAAGCACTAGCCCTAACCCTTTAAATGTTATGGTCAAGGTTTGCTTTTTAAAAGTAGGTCAAACCCCAAGATCAAGGTCAAAGTTCTTGGTATCCAATAAAGGATCTTCTCACAAGGATTACACATGCGAAGTATGAAAGCACTTGTCTTTGCCCTTTAAAGTTATGACCAAGGTTAAATTTTTTCATAAGTACTGGAATCTCCAAGGTCAAGCTCAAGAGGTCAAAGTTGTTGGTATTCGATGAAAAGTCTTTCCACAAAGAATACATATATGAAGTATACAAGTCCTGGTATCTATTCCAAGGTCAAGGTCAAACGTCAAATTTGGTGGTAACCAAAAAAGGTCTTGTCACACGGAATACACATGTGACATACACGGAATACACATGTGAAATATGAAAGTCATAGCTCCAGTAATTCAAAAAATATGGACAAGGTTAAAGTTTTTGCGGACAGACAGACAGACAAACAGACAAACATAGGGACACGACAAAAAGTATATACCCTTTGCTTTGAATCTGTCTCTCAAATTTACATATATAAATATATGCCAATTACCAGTAAAGTTTAACGTGTATGGGGCAAACAAATTAGTTCTCATGTTTATATCTCACAATAATCAAATAATGGACAAAGGTGGGATCTATTAATCATAAGTTGAAAAAGACCATGCCCAACATGATCTTTGAGACGACCCATGCAATTATTTTATCAATATACTAGTAATTCTTAGACTTTGATTTGATACTGAATTTGACCACGGAATATTATGTCTATTTAAGGTGTTTCAACCCACAAAATTTTAATTGTTCAAAGTACAAAAACTGCATTAATTTTCATTTGATATTTTTTAGATTTTCCAATTATCGCAAAAAATGCATAGGTCACCATGTTATTTAAGATGCGAAACATAAATAAACAGAAGTGTATGTCAAAATATAAATCGCACATTTTTGTACGGAAGGATATGGAGATAACGAACAGTATTCAATAGTATTATGAAAAATATGTAAAAACTGGTAAAAATGCATAATTCTGATGCTGAATGGTCCTAATGTGGCACAGTAGACGTTTTGCTTGCCTTCTTTATGCGTATTCTTTATAAATTTGTCTTGCCTAGACTAATTTAGCGTTTTCACAAACGATTTCGGGCTTGTATGAACATAGTATGCCATTGAGTTGTGCATATCGAGTGAGGGAAACACAGTCCTGAGCGCCGTCATAATTGTTCGGTTGGCCAGGATACCAAAATGTAGCACTGAATTCATCTGATCCATGGTTCCAGGTAAATGAACCTTCTATGCTGAAGTCATTGCCCCTATCCAACACGAGCAATCCACCCAATCACTGCATCCAAATTAAATGAATAAATTTTAATGAAAGGCCATCTTTAAATTGTTTGGTTTTTTTTGCCCTATGCCCATCTTCCTCGACTAAAACATATTTTTAACCGTGATGAAACAACATTTTCTCATCGTATGGATTTGTGTGTTCCTATAAGTGTCATATTTGTTATCCCTAATCAGCAGAGGCCAAACACATATCATTTCAATGATAGTATGACCATGTTTAACATAAGAATTCTTCAGGGGGCGTTTTAATATCACTCTGATAAGAGAGATAACTTTCTGAAGTCATTTTTACATGAAATTCAATGAACTGTACATGTTATGCCAGATTTTACAGATTTAATTTATAAGGACATTTTATATTTAACTCAATCATATCTTTTCCAATATACAGATATTCATTTCCAGTTTCTATTACCAATATTTTCATTAATATATCATTTTATGATAGTTTACCTAAAGAATTATACTTAGTTCCTATAAACGGTGTAAATTGAGTTATTTCTATCTCTTAAATTAAGTCGTATAATTGTTATAGAAATTTAAGATGCAGAATTGTTGATGAACTTGTAATTAAGATTTTGTTTCATGAAAATATCTTCAAAGGCGATTAAAGAAAAACTTTTATGGTTGCATATTATTTTACAAGCACAGACAATTTGAAATTTTGATTTAAAAAGCAATTCTTCATTATGTTTTCTAATGAAAGTAGATAGTTATGAGAGTAAATATTATTTTCATATATACCTCATAATTCTGATTTTATTTCTGAAAAAAAATTGATCTTTCTATTTACCAAATCAGATTTTCTTTACATCATGATTTGACATATTATTCATTTCTGAAAAAGTAAGCAACGCTTCATACTTCAAACTGTTTGAATCTAATGTTATTATTGTTGATAAAGATCAATGTTTGGAATTAAAGAAAATGGTGAAGTTTGAAGCAGAGGGATATTCTTCCTTAACTAATGTCTTGTTTTTGATATACATGACTTGGTAAATCTAGATTTTAAGTCCCCTTACCCGAATTTATTGGTTTAAGAAAGGCCTCCGTCACCCATAAGGCCTCTTCCGGTGTTTCAGTCTGAAGAAGGTAGCCGTCACAAATATTCTGGGAATACAAACATTTCCTTTTTGATTATCATAACAACATTTTAATGACTAGAAAAAATTCGTCCTTTAGACGTCCGTTGTATGATTTATATAATATGGTTCTTTATAGTATACTTGCAACCGAAAATTGAATACATATGAATATAAAGATATATGAAAGGTTATATTATTTTAATCTTCATTTAATTTATACGGATGAAAGGGACAAATACATTATTATTTTATGCCATCTTTAATGAATTGTCACATTGTTTTGGTCATTTTTGACCTCAACTCCATTGACAAAAGAGAAACACGTTTGTAATATCTTTCATAAAGAAAGGGGGTGTTACTATGCATATAAAAAATAGCATGTAATTTTTTTGTCAGTAAATGGAATGTATGTATGCGTTATACCTGTTTAATTTTAACACAAAAATAAAAAAAAAAGATGAAATCAAAGAAAACTTTATGCATAAGAATCTCTAAAACTAAAAAAGTTTCATATACTAGTAAATGGACATTGAATTATTGAAAATCACCATGCTGTCATACAAAAAAAATCAAATTGCTAAAGATATTTTTTCAAAATATTTTCTATTTTCCGGTCATTTTCCACAGAAAAATTGCAAAGACCCGAGGAAATGAAATTCGAAAATGACCATTGTCCTTACTAGCTTTCACTTTTGAATGTTAAACTTCTGGTATACACGTACCTTTGCCTCACTCCATTTTGCTTTGTTTTTAATATGAAGGTAACGGTGACCAGAATAGGGAATCCATCCTTCTGTGCAAATTGATATTTATATTAAACATTACCTTTGTTATCTACTTTGAATTAGAAATGCAGAAGAGTTACGCCTATATAACAGATAAAAATATCATTCATCCAAGTCCCTTATCATATTAATAATATACAATTATAAAATGAAGACACGAAATATATGTTTATATAAAAATATAACTTAAGGATACAAGCAATTTTTTGGAGGAAGACTTAATATCATATCACAGGTTAAGTAAAGTGGATAATTCTGGGAATTTTTATCTTTAAAAAAAAATTAGGGATATGATATGATTGTGATTTGAATTTCTTTGCTAATTTCCAGACGATTTTTACATTGACAAGAATGAAATTACTCAAAAGACTTTTCTTAATTCTAAAATCAACTTATTCCAATTCCAATACATTGTATGTAGATAACGAACACTATCCAGTCCATAAGAACCAGTCAGAAGCAGAGCAAACAAGTACCTCTAAAACGTCAGAGGTGGAATTAGATACCATTCACTGCATCAGGTATTTTAAAAATTTGAAAGTATTTGAAGATGAACGATCGATTTAATTTTTCAATTTTTTTTAAAATCATGAAATAATATGCCGTTTTCAATGTCTTACATCCTACAGTCTTTCGTAAGCTGCAAAAGTTTGAATGTTCAGAAAGGATTCTGATCTTTTCCATTTTTTAATTTTTCTCCATTCAATTTCTTTTAATTGCTTTGATTTTAAATAAAGATATAATAGATAATACGTGTAACGTATTTACGTATAAATATGACAACAACAATCCCTTATATGAAACATATGGAGATAACGAACAGTATTCCAGATCAAAAGTCCATAAAACAATACAAAGCAGGAGCACGGACCTAAAAAACATCAGAGGTGGGATCAGGTGCCATGGTGGAGAGAGCATCTCTTGCCGACTGGTCACACCGGCCGTGTGCCCCTTGTCATGATCGGGAAATAATGGATAAAATATTTGTCGTCATTTCAGTGTATAAATCAAGAACTAATACTTAGTATGAAAAATGTCAGTCAGCACTTGACTCAATGATAAATTGTATTTGCTGACAAGTTCGCCGTATCGACTATAGAACTTACGAAATGATGACTTTAAACGAGACTGCTGATTTTCTTGTTCCATCAGCTTGTAGAATAATTTACCTCGTTTTAGAAATTGTTCATACGTAGAGCATGCTGTTGCGTTTCGAATCAACTGAGATATATTAACTCTGTTTGCAGATGATGAAGGTATATTGCTGCATAAGTAAGGGAAGTGGACGATTGAAAAGTAAAAGTAATCACGTTTATCAAAGAGCTTCGTTGTTAGATTACCATTATCGTCTTTTTCAAGTAAAATATCCAAGGATGAAACAGATTAGTAAGACTCTGTGGTATGTTTTATCTCAACCTCACCAAGATATATCGTATCGACATATAGGAATGAAAATTACCATAGTTAATTGACAGTGCGTCTTCGATATATCTAAATGTCGAGTTAAAGGCCATAACAAGTTTGTGCTTCTTTTCACGCATAATATTTTGCACAAATTCTGCTTTATATGAGTACAAAAATAGGTATACTATTAACGGAGCGGATTGGTACCTATGGGGATTCCAGTAGATTGTTGGAAGACCTGATCTCCATAAACCAAATAGATATTGTCAATCAAAAACTCAAGCATCTTTTTGATGTCAACTTCAGAGTACTTGTGTGTGCAGTCAGAATGTGTTTTAACAAAATAATTTTGCAAATGACCAATTACCAGGGGCCCGTTTCATCAAGGGTAGAACGCCCAGTCGTAGCGCTACGCCGGCGTAAAGTCTGGACTAGCACGAAGATTTTGTGACTAAATTTAGGCCGAAATTTTACGTCTGCTCATTGGTAGGCTTTTAAACAATTTAGCGAGTTTTGAAGAAAAAGTACGGTTCTAAGACGTATTTAAAATACAAACTATGCATTAAATAATTATGCATACTATGAAGAGAAGGGGGCTGTTACAACTACTTGGGGACCTAGTTGATAGGAGTAATAACGTACTTAATATTTTAATAGATTTCTTCGGACAAGAAAAGATTGTCTTATTAGAGATTTCTTTGACCACCATTTCTAAACGTTATGATAATGCATTCATACACATCTGATCGTTGTTTTGTATATATAAGGTGTTGTAAATAACATATAATTAAAACTATATTTATACCCCTCGCTTGAAAAACGGGAGGATATACGAGGGACGTTCAATAATTACGAAGGGCGATCAAAAAGTTCGCAAACTATCTCTATATCTACAAAACCACAATTCAGATTAGAATGAAATTCAGTACATACATAGACATACATAAGGTCTATAGATAGCATATGCTGAATAAAGTTTCTCTTCTTGTTTGTGATGTCACAATGTGAAAATGACGTCACTATTTAGGTCAATTGAGACGAAAAATGGTTGTCTCAGTCGAACTCGTTCAACAAACGACTGTACAATTTATAATAATATCTTAGAAATCCCTCTACAGTATCATATAATAATTTGTACACAGTTTATTGAGATAAATGAGTTCCTATAAATTTAATTAATGATTGGATTAATCGCTTTAGTGAAGGAAGGCTGATGGTTAAAAATGATACTTGTCATCTTACCCAGTGAAAGCAAGTTTGAAAAGATATGTATTTTTAATTAAGCAATTTGATATTAAAGACCTCCAAATAGCACTTTGAAAAATAGTTGAATATTTGAACAATGACATAAGTATTAAATACCTTAGATATCGTTTACTTTAGATTTTAAACATATAAAATATGATAAAAAGGATGCACCCATTCTTTATCCACCTTGAATAAAGGTCTCTCCGGAGACCGAAGATTTCTGGTCGCCATGCTTATTTTTGAAAAGAATATTATCCACCCATTCTGTTGCCGAGATATGACCATTTCTGACAAATGAACTGTTCTTGTCATAAAAATTATCTCACATGGAAAGAAATATAAAACTCGGAAAAATCTTTCAACTTTTGTGACAGAACGCTACGAAGGGGGTCACGTGACCGCCAATATCACGTGATTCGCGCATTCGCGCATGTGGTTGATGTGCATTAAAATTCGGGAGGATTTATTTAAAATATACTGTAAATGTATAATATTTGGCGTGTACGATATTTGGCGGAAATTGATTTTAGAACAAGTTAGCGGAGATTTGATTTAGCGCATTCTTTAATGTACTTATTCATGAGTAAATGTGCAAGACATTTAGCGTTGTACTTGAATTAGCGGAAGCTTCTTTCCGCCAAAGGCGCTAAAAAGAATACACCGCCAAATATAATACGTTTACAGTAATCAACATTAAAACCAAATATTGTTTCTTGTATGGAAGCTATTCAATTAGTTTGCGAACTTTTTGATCACCCCTCGTAATGTCATGTCAGCTCGGAAAGAAACAAAAACGCTTTTCTGTGATTTGGTCTGAGTGATTTAACTAAAATATTCTCTTTTAATTAAAAAACATGCCTGTAACATTTGTAATTAATTTCTAATTGTTTTTAGAACACATTTTTGAGTATGACCCTTCGTATACTAGAGTAAGGCAGATCCTATGATTTGCTGTACTTATTATTGTCTTTCTGATAGATGTTATTCAAAGTTTGGGAAATGAAAGAAGTCAAAGGTTGAAAGATCTGGCAAATTTTGTTGGTGTGACAAGACATTAACTTTCTGTTTATCCCCAAAACTCCTTTACTCTTTATGGTCTGTGGGTTTGGATGCTGTCACGAAGAAATTTAATGTAGTGAATTCCTCATTCTGTTTCCTTCCTCTCATAAACATGATCAAATTTTTGCAAAAAAATATTTTCTAGACACCTCCAGAAATTGAACTTCCTCCCCGGATACGAATTCAAACAACAAGACCGCTAATATTTAAGAAAAATAGCATATAAAACTGTTTTTGTGCTCTTGCAATTCTTTGCACTTCGTAGGCCTTTGCAGTTTTGTCAAGTGCATCTTATTGTAAATTTGTTTTGGGGATTTAAAGCTAAATGGATTCAAGTTTCATTATCTGTTTGAATTTCAGACAAACGTGGATAAGTACTATTTTTGGATTTTTAAAAAAGTATTTGTTTAAATATTCCTAAACGCTGTCGTTTTCACGCATTTTTCAAAATATGGGGTTACCCTTGAGTAATACAATTTTTTCTATCAAATGTTTCTTTTAATCATTGTGAACTATCACCAAAAGGATGTGTATCAATTTTGCTATGTATCTTAAAGTCAATAAAACATAATCAGTGATAATTTGTTGAATTTTTGCAAATATACATTGGTTGTTGTATGTCCTTGTTGCCAAGGACGGTACCCATTTTTGACGCCCATTATATAAATTTTGATTATTGAAATCCACCTATTCATGCGTGTATAAAACAGAAATTGGTTGCAGTAAATTTCACATATTTCAGTTAATATATTTTTGGGTTATTAACAAGATTTACAGCTGCTTTGATGAAGCGCTTAATTTTACTCTAGTTTACTGATTCTTGACCACTCATTTTTAATCCAATGTCTCGAATAGCCCTTGTTTCCAAGCTTCCCACAATGAAATAATGCGATGAAAAGTGGTCACATAAACTGTTATCAATTCATTTAAGATTCAATAATGAGAGAAAGTTAAGCTTAATGTCATATGATTTATATGTTATATGTTATCGAGCTAATGACATTATTTATTGAGCGTCCCTCGGATAGTAAACGGGATATCGATCTGTCCGTAAATACCTCTGTTACGCTTTGGGGTACCCACCTCTTATCCGCAACTCCTCTCATACCACTGAATGACATTTGATGACGCAAGTGAGTTAAGGCTACGTATGGAGGTTTCTATGCAAAATATTTAATTAAAACCCATAATTGCTATACGTACCGCAAAGAAAATGTTTAGACTAGTTTTTTCTAATGCATTTCTGGTACCCACGATATGCGATAGCCAGTACATATTAGACGTCATATTATGACGTCATCGATCTTTACTACACAAGTTTATAAGAAACATGAACAAAATCCCTTCGGCGCAAGGGTATACCTTTCATTGTTTTTAAGATATTGCTGCACAAATGTCGATACGGTAATTGTTTAGTTAATATTCGCACAGCTCGAGTTGAAACAGGGTAAAAGATCACAGTCCAGTGTACGTTTTCTATTTTTATCGATTAGGATAGGATAGGATTTGTGCAGCAATTTTATTGGTTTTAAGTATATTTTCCTTAATATGATACATTATTTAATATAAATAAAGTAGAATATGCCCTTGCACCGACGTTGTTTTGTTAATGTGATTAATTACCTTGAATGGAAAAGGACAATGATGTCACAATATGACGTCATAATATGCACTCACTCCTTTTCCACATGCGTGGATCTCAGAATTTTGATTTTGAATAACGTATCATTTATAATACATACAGTATCAAAAATTTACAGGTTTGTACAATATTTTGATTTAAACATATGGTATAAATTTTGTTTTGTTATCAAAATTATTTCAAAAGTTATATCGATTTGAATTTTGACTTAATCCATTCTCATTTTATGGTCTTAGGGGCGAGAACCTCCCGCATTTACAGATTAATTAACATTTAATGTACAGAATAGCCAGTTACTAGTAGCTAACTTTACATATCTTAGATTATGACTTACTTCTCTCTCTTTGTTAAAAGTAATTAGAAATGAAACAATATAATTCCCGCTATTAAGCGCCAATTTATACAAAGTAAGTAGATTTATATCCTTTATTATTCTGACCTGTGATCTTTATCTTCGAGCAATTTTTTGTATTCGATAACTTGACATATGTTTTTACGACATTATAATTTATCGCATACAGGATATACCAAGTGATATCAAATTTGATGGTAAAAACCCATCAAAATAATGTAAGCAAATAACAAAGTTTGTAACTTTTCAAAAAATGTATTACAGTGGAGCCTCATTTATCCGGACACTTTGGTTCCGTGTCAATTTGTCCGGATATGTGAAGCGTCCAGATATCTGAATTACCAGTTAATTTATTATATTAAATCTGTTAGTTAAATCACAAAATTAACTAAGGTCAAGAATCTTAATAGTAACTTTGCCTTTCCGTTCAAATTTTATCACTTAGTATCGATGAACGTAATTGGCCTATTCTGATCATTCCATTACAAAAGATTCTTAAAAAATTACAGTTCATTGTACCAACATCAAAATCCAATTAGTTATAAAAAAAATTCTCTTTTCCCATTTTAAAGTCACTACATGTGGTACACAATTATTGTTCATCCTTGTTGTATAAAGTTTTATTTCATTTTACTGCCATTAATAAGTCCACTATTAATGGTTGAAACGATTATAATATGAATATAACATCCAAGTATAAAATGTTCCAATAAAAAGGTCGTACTTTGGGTTAAAAATAAATATCTTGGGATTTCCTCAGTATTTAAGGGTATTTTAATATTTGAAATAGAATTAAAGAATGAAACCGAAGGTAAAGTAGTCATAAAACAAATGTAAGATCATGAAATAATTCTTGTTAATACATTTCATATCATGTAATTTGATTGCGTGTTTAAAGACAAGACAATTTAAAGTACTCAGGAGTACTTGAAAACAATATGATTTTTAAGATGTGGATACTGATCAATTCTAAGGAACTTTTGGACCATTTGAAATCAAAAGATTTTACCAAAATCAAAAACATAAAAACATGCAACTATGAAGACAAAAACACTTGCTTCAAATGGCTCTTAACTCGATATTTAGATATATCAATTAACAATTGACAATTTTTTTTCCATTGATATGACGAAACAGTACGCATATCACAGTGAGCGTGAAATAAAAGATACCACAGAGTCTGACATATTTGTTTCATATTCAGATATTTAGCTGGTAACCAAACAACAATGTTTTATGATTAGACGTTATGACATTGATTGGTTTGCAGATTTCACTTTATTTACCGATCATGACAAGGAGAACTGGGCGAGTTTGACCGCCGGGTCAGCACGGGATATTATCTCCTCCATGGCACCTGTTCCAACTTCCATCCAACTTCTTTTTCTTAAGAAGTCCGTGTTTGCTCTCCTCCTATTTTGTACTGTTTTATGATTACTCAGTTTAAATGCTGTTCGTTATCTCATTATGTTCATGGGAATTTGTTTTCGTGGATGAAGAACTGTTTAGTAGTTGTGCATATGCAAATTTACATTTCGTGGTGGGCATGAATTCGTGGGTCTCTTCATACCTGGAAAACAACGAAAATTAAACACCCACAAAAATTTGTTATTTCACAGTACCATACGTTGTCTCGAAATGTTTCTATCATTAAAAAGTTTAGCCATTATAAAAGAAATTTTGATCATGATCAAACCATCATACACTCTTTCAGTGAAACAAAAGTATTGAAAATGTTCACGTTTTCACTTTTGCAATTTTTTGATTTTTTTTTTGCCGTAAGAATAACAGTCATTTTCCGAATATTCAAAGTAAAAAAAAATCACATTGAATTTGAGTGTAACACATGTATACATACTTTTTTAAATAGTGACATAATCTTAAAAATAATTTTGTTTCTAAAATGTCAACATCCTACTAAGTAACAGGTGTTACACAATAAAACACGATAGAATCATCATGAATACTCGATGATGGTTATACGAGAATGCATAACTGAAGCGTAGGATGAACACTGCCTAGGATAAAATTGATCAACTCGCCAGTTTTTTATTTTTGTTTATTCAAATTTCAAATATTATAAATAATGTACTCAATGTTGAAATACCAGACCGCAAATTGACAACTTATGTTTTTTTCAAAGTGCCTTTAATGATGCTCATGCCAAAACTTTGGAAATCCAATCCAATATTTCAATGAAAAAAAATGGACAGCTAAAAATCGGAGCTGCTTTTAAAAGAAATTGCTATTGAGTAAAGCATCTTCTGTGACAAAAAAAAATCTCTAGTATTTATGTATTTTAACATATTATTCAGCATTTTAAAAATAATAAATAATGCTGCATGTATTGTAATAGTCATGTAGTGAAAAAAAAAACCTGCATTTCGATTTTTACAATAAAAATGCTTTCTTTGGCTTTAAAGAAAAATCATAATCCGTGTGAGCTTACTATAACTTTTATAAAAATAAAAGACAGTCAAGATTCAGCTTTCCACTGAAATCCTGTCTATCACGGCCGCTCATTTCATACTAGGTGTACCTTTGTAGATTTACATCTCCATATTTGTAACTCCAGGATGTTTCCGAATATGTTATGGTTTTTGTGACTTTAAACTTATTTAAAAAAATGAATTTGGTGACTTCATTTTAATGATAGACCTTCATATTTGACACAATATGCCATAAATAATAGCATCCCATGATTCCAATACACTATGACATTGAATGCAGTAACCGCAATCCCCTGTATTTGCTTGTTATACTTGTAAATATATTTTCGAAAGATAGCATGAAGGATATGGAGATAAGAAACAGTATTCAATGTCAAAGTCCATAAAACAATACAAAATAGGAACAGAGCAAACACAGACCTCCAAAACATCAGAGTTGGGATCATTTGACATCGAGGAATGAGCATCCCCTGCCGACCGGTCACACCCGCCGTTTGCTCCTTGCCATGATCGGGAAATAACGGAAAAATCCGTAGTCAATTTAGTGTATAAATAATGAACTAACAAATAGTATAAAAAACGTCAGTCAGCATTTGGCTAAATGGTAAATTGTATTTGCTGACAAGGTCATGGTATCTACCATACAAATTACGAAATGATGACTTTAAACATGACTGCTGATATTCTTGTTTCATCAACATGTTTGTCAATAATTTACCTCATTTTAGAAATTGTTCATACATAGAGCATGCTCTTGCGTATCGAATCAACTGAAATATATAAACGCCGTATGCAGGTGATGAAGGTATATCGCTGCAGAAGAAAAGTTAAAGTCATAACGTTTATCATAGAGCTTGGTTGTTAGATTACCATTGACGTCTTTTTCAAGTAATTTATCCACGTATGAAACAGATGTGTCAGACGCTGTGGTATCTTTTATCTCAGGCTCACCAGGATATATCGCATCGACGTAGAAATGGAAATTACCATTGTCAATTGATAATACGTCGTCGATATATCTAAATGTTGAATGGAAGACCACAACAAGTGTTTTCTTCTTTACACGCATAAGATTTTGCACAATTCTGCTTCATACAAAAATAGGCCTGCTAATAACGGATATCAATGATCCCAACCTTTCAAATGTAAATACAAATTGCTTGAAAACGTTTTTTTTTTTACAATCAATTGCTATAATTTTGCTTTAAACAATGATTTTTTTTGTTTTTAAAACTGATTTAGAAATAAAACATAGCCAAATATCATAAAATAAAGTAAATTCAAACTTAATCACCGCAGAAATATGACTGAAATATTGCCGACTCGGCGTATAACAATAATTATCACTCACACATTACTCTACAGTTGCAAGTATTAAACAGAACAAGGCACAGCTCATCAGAGCATGAACTTAACGAGTCCGAGTCTAATTATTTCTGCCCTAGGGATTTTGATAATTTTTTGATAATTAATTTTTACTGTTAAAATTATTGTTTTAAGATTAAAAAATCAATCGAGTGTTTACCACCCCGATTTCTTAGAGGACCATCTCAAAAGTTTGGGAATTTGTTGGAAAAGCGCCAATTTATCACATTTTTTCCATATTTTTTGTATTTCTGCCCTAGAGATTTCTTTTTCATTCAAGTACATGAAAGTTATTGTAAAAAGTCATTAAATTTTGAATTTTCAAAAAAATTCACCATCTACTTTGGTCTAGGAATTTATTACTAAGTTTATTTTTTCAAGCCGAATACCTCTGAAATTGCCGTATTACGGTATAACTATAAATCATTGCAGAAGAATTATCGGCACAAAGTATTTTGATTTGGTAAAAAATAGCAATGTTTAAAATGCTAGTATGCATGCTTCTTTAGATGTTCTGTCATCAGTTTTTAGTATAATATCCATAGACGTCTTGAATATGCAAGCGAGTCATACGTCGTTCTTCAGCGTCATGCGTTGCTTACAAAATCCAAAAATGGTGACGTCGGTAGAGCCATTTCAGCGTTCTTTCCTAATTATTGTCGTAAAATAACATTTTCAGACCAGTAGGGGTTACAGATAATGTTAATTTTGTAATAAAATTAAAATATTTGGCAAAGGTGTACTGTCGCACAAATGACTGCATGAAATTAAAAAGCTGCGCAAAGTAATGCGCACTCGAATTAGACTCGGCCTCGTTAAAAAATCAATCATCGATCCCAATTAAAGAAAACGTTTTTCCGTTGTGCAGTCACTCACTCACCCACTAACTCACACACACACACACCCTTGCATACATATTTTCTCCAGGGGATAAGGTCATCTTTAAAATAATTTTTGTTTGCTCCTTCTGGTTCAAAGTAGAAAATTTGGTCGGTAGGAAGGTGAAAATTTTTAATTCTAGAAAATTACAACATATACTTTTCAGGAATATCAAGAAAAAAATCTTTTCACAGACGTTTAAAAAGTTTTTAGTCGGACCATTTTAAGCGAGTCCGTCGGGAGAGACCAAACAAACATAAGTTTGAAAGCTGACCCATTAGAAATTAAAAAAAAAACCAACTAGCTAGGTTGCCACATCTGCCGCTGCTTAAGATATTATTTCATTCTAAAACACACAATTTTACTATATAATTATGGTCTTGTATTTCACAAATGAAACGGATATGCCATAACATTTTTTTTTTATAAATATGGTGGATATAAATGTGCCTTAACATAGGAGCGCGTAATTCTTAAGGATTCATCTAAGGTAAGTTATTTTCTCCCTCGTAAACTCTTCTGAAAATAAATCCTTTCTTGACTAATTTGAAAAACAACTAATAGTTTAGGTTAGGTGCGTTCGTTACAAGATCGCATTTATATATTATTAATAATATTTTTTTAATTACGTAATTAGTGCATGTAGTAACACAATATTAATTCAAACCTACATCGATAAAAAACATATACATGTATCTAATAATTATTTGTAAATGTGCATACAATTCGTTGCATAGTTCTTACTGCGGGGATGGGAAGGGAAAATGTATGTCCTTGAGATTTGATAACTTACTTCGCAATGACCAAACACACACCTATATTACTATTGATGGTAAGCGCCAAATCACATGTGCATGCAACATTAATCATTACTATGAATACATAAGACATTTTCGTAATGCGGAACTCTCAAAAACGTAAAGAAATTCTTCTTTTTTTTCAGCTATAAATTTTGAGCCCGTGACGTTGAAGCTTGACATATTTTAAAAATTTTCATAATTAACTTTTGAGTGAGACGAGATAGGGCTTTCATATTTGACATGTGTACGAGTCGCCGAATTATCTGACGTTTTCCAGGCTTTTTCACGATTTTGATATTTAACGTGCCAGGAATACGTCAGAACCGGTGCCATTACGAAAACTGGGAATTCGCCGCCCTCCAATCGGAAGCGGCATTCTCGGGTTGATTTTTGATACTTACGAACCGAATTAAATGACAAACTCACTATAAATTAATAGTGCAATACTTTTGGTACTCATCAAGATCGTTTTATATGGTTCTTTCAAAAAATATACAATCCTATGAAAATATTTTTTCTGACTGTCGAGATTTGTTTTCATCTCGTGCATTTTAAAATCTTGCAAGTCCTGTATCGAAATGTGGAGTGATGTTTTCTTTTCATCAAAATTTGTGAGTACTAGCTTAGATGGATTGTGCTATTAATGAATTGTAAGTTCGACGTTTATTTCGCTTCACAAGAGTCGAAAATCAATTCAAGTTGAAAAAAAAACGAATTTTCCATTTTTCGAAATGGCGCCGGTTCTGACGATTTCCTGGATCGTAAAATATCAAAATCGTTAAAAAGCCAGGAAACGTCAGATAATTCAGACTAATACGAGGGGTGATAAGAAAGCTTCACGAACTATCTCTGTATATACAAAACCACAATTCATATCACAATTGTTACCGATCACGTTAATATTGAAACCGATTATTAGTTTTGATATGAAAGTTATTTAATTAGTTTGCGAAGTTTTTGATCAGCCCTGGAATTACAAGTGACAAGACATTTCTAAATACACAATGATAATTGACCTCGAGACCTTGATCTTCAAGTTTGACCTATTTTTTAAAAAATTAACCTTGTTCATGATTTTTTAATGAAAAGAGATGGCATTCATACTAAACCTGTGTATTGCCTATGACAAGACTTTTCTAGATACACAATGATTTTTGATCTCGTGACCTTCACCTTGAAGTTTTACATACTTTTCATAAATGTTAATTTTTCCTTATAACTTCTGATTGAGAAGAGATAGGACTTTCATATTTGACAGGTGCATAACCTGTGACAAGATATTTCTGAGCATGCTATGATTTCTTACCCCTTGAAATTCACAATTGACCTTATTTTCAATAAATTTAAAAATGGTCTGATAACTTCTGATTGACAAATGATAGGGCATTCACATTTGACACAATATGCCATATATAATGACATCTCACCCACAAAGACAAAAAAACATCTTATTTAAAGAAATAATTTTTATTGCAGCACTTTTGTGGATCAGAATGAGGATCTTATTGCTGTGTATTTTGCTACTCTGTCTTCAGGAGAAAATGTGCAATGGAGCCTGTCTTCCGACGTACTGCTCGGATACTTATGTTTCCTGTGTGACGGGTTGTCTAGGACGCAGCAACATGTACACATGTATCGACAGCTGCATCCGGGATATTAGGACATGCATTAGCAACTGTTTTGGATAAAACATGCTTCTATGTCTTCCTTTATCTTTATTACCGAGGGCCAGGAGTGTAAAACCTAGATAAATCTTAAAACATTTTCCAACTTTTGCATTTTAATATCTAACAGAATTTAAAATTTAAATTTTTCAACATTAATAAAGATTAATTATATTTCAGAAAAAAATATTGAAACGTTTTTCTTCCAGATTTTTTTTTATCTTATTTCTGTTAAATATCACAATGTAGAGTGCTGCCATTCAATTAATGCAGTACAGTGTTTCCAAGAAATCATGCCTTGCCTAGGTTGCATTTCATGTCCGACATTTTCTACACCAATCATTTTTCGTTACCAACACTTTATAGTTTTCATTTCCGATAATCTAAAGTTTTAACCTATCACATTTATAATATAAAAATAGAATTGAAGACTTCTTTAATAAAAAATTTCAAAGAAAAAATTATTTTAAAATAATGAAACATATGGAAATAAAGAACAGTGTTCGAGATAAAAAGTCCATAAAACAATACTAAATAGGTGAAGAGCCAACATGGACCTCAGGTGCCATGGAGGAGTGAGCATCCCCTGCCGACCTGTCATACTCGCTGTGTGCTCCTTCTCATAATCGGGAAATAAAGGAAAAATCCGTCGGCAATTCAGTGTATAAATAATAGACTAATAATTGGTATGAAAAACGTACGTCAGCATTTGACTCAATGATAAATTGTATTTGCTGACAGGGTCATTGTATCGACCGTAGATCTTACAAAATAAAGATTTTAAACGAGACTCCTGATATTCTTGTTACATCAACTTGTTTTTCATCAATTTACCTCGATTTAGAAATTGTTCATACATTGAACATGCTCTTGCGTTTCAAATCAACTGAGATATATAAACTCCGTATGCGGGTGATGAAGGTATATTGCAATATAGGTTAGGGAAGTTGACAATTTAAAAATTAAAGTCATCACGTTTATCATTGAGTTTGGTTGATAGATTACAATTTACGTCTGTTCAAGTAAAATATCCAAATATGAAACATGTGTCAGACTCTGTTGCATCTTTTATTTCAAGCTCACCAGGATATATCGTATCGACATAAGAATGGAAAATACCATTAATATTGTTAATTGACAATGCGTCGTCGATATATCTAAATGTTGAGTTGAGGGCCACAGCAAGTGTTTTCTTCTTTTCACGCATATAATTTAGCACAAATTCTGTTTCATATGAAGATAAAAATAGATCTACTTATAACAGGGCGCAATTGGTATCCATGTGAATTACAAGTGATTGTTGGAAGACCTGGTCTCCCAAACAACTTCGATGATGTCATTCAGAAACTCAAGTATCCTTTTGATGTCAACTTCAGAGTACTTGTGTGTACAATCAGTATGTTTTAACAAAATAATTATGCAAATGACTAATGACAAGGTATGTTAATTAACGAGTTCTATTCTTATTGAAAAAGCAGCTGTCAATAACATAAAAAGCCTGGACTTTAATTTTTCGTGGGGAATGGTTACGATAATGTTGAAAAGTCGGAAGTTTTTAAGCTGTTGATCTTGGTAAAATATAAATGATTTCTAATTGTCCAGAAGTTCCTTGGAATTTTTAAGTATCCGCATCTGATTTACACCACTTCTTAATTATACTGTTGCACAGTACTCTTGAAGTTTTTTCTTCACTATTATAATAAGTGAAGCGTAATGCCTAGGTCACATTTAAGACGATGGTCGCGCGACTAAATTTTTCTGGTCTTGTCGCCTGAAAGAACATGATCGGCCGACACAGAATCGGGCGACAAGGAGCAGTCACATTATTTCCTAGGGACACGGATGACTTGGATAAATAACACAAACAATCTTTTTTCTTTAGAAATCAGCAATATTTTTTCATAGATCTATATTCAGATAGGTGACGTGAGTAATGATTGCAAGGCAAACTGGCAGAATCTTATAAAATTGTGACTCAATGTTGAAAATGTGTGCAAAAATTTTGTATGGAATTGCATAAAAACGAAAAATGGCGCATATCTAAGCAGCAAAGAATATTTAAGATTTCTTTATATCTTATGGAATATTTATTTATGTTATTTTCGTTCAAAAAATATATATCAATCCATGCATCAAAATTTTGTTTGTGTTGTGTATCCTTAAAACCTCAGTCACATTTCCAAAAACGACCAACGGCCGACGGGTATTGAAGCAAAAATGGAATTCTTCGGTTGACAGTCGTCAGTTCATCGGCCGTTGTCTTGGCCGATTTGACCTCTTTTTTTGTCGGCCGACCAATTTTGTGTCCATCGGTCCAAGTTATAATTTTTTATGCGTCGGTGGCCGATTCCTTCCAGAGAAGTTATTCGTCGACCAACCTTCGATCAACGTCCGACCATCGGCGGTCAGTTTATTAAGTCGGTCGTCCGTCGTTGGACAATAAGGGTGTTTAAAATTTCGGCCGACACTTAAAATCAAACTGTAGCTCAGAGCTCCATGATCGGACGACGATTGGCCGACTTGTGAATATTTAACCTAGTAAGGATACATAACACAAACAAAATTTTGATGCATGGATTGATATAATTTTTTTGAATGGAAATAACATGAATAATTAATCCGTAAGATATAAAGAAATCTTAAGTATTCTTTGCTGCTTATATATGCAACATTTGTCGTTTTTATGCAATTCCATACAAAATTTTGCACACATTTTCAAAATTAAGTCACAATTTTATAAGATTCTGCCACCTTGCCCTGCAAACATTACTCACGTCACCTATCTGAATATAGATCAATGAAAATTTTTTGCTGAATTCTAAAGAAAAAAGATTTTTTTGTGTTATTTATCCAAGTCATCGATGTCCCTAGGAATTAAGTTGACTGCTCCGTGTCGCCCGATACTGTATCGGCCGATCATGTTCTTTCAGCCGACAAAACCAGAAAAATTTAGACGCCCGACCATCGGCTTAAATGTGACCTAGTCATAATAGGTTAAATATTCACAAGTCGGCCAATTGTCGCCCGATCATTGAGCTCTGAGCTACAATTTGATTTTAAACGTCGGCCGAAATAATGAACACCTTTATTGTCGAACGACGGACGACCGTCTTTATAAACTGACCCCCGATGGTCGGACGATGATCGAAGGTTTGTCGACGGATAACATCAATTGAAAAATCGGCCACCGACGCAGAAAAAATTATAACTTTGACCGATGGACACAAAATTGGTCGGCTGACAATAAAAAAGGTCAAAATCGGGCAAGACAGCGGCCGATGAACTGCCGACTATCACCCGAAGAATTCCATTTTTGCTTCAAAACCCGTCGGCCGTTAGTCGTTTTTGGAAATGTGACTGGGGTTTAAGGAAAGAAGCTTGGTTGAGAATTTACTGGAACCCACTATGTATCTTTGTTTATAAGAATTTTTATAAGTTTATGAATCCAATATTGTAGTTCAAATTCATTTTGGTTCTTTTTATGCGCCCGAATCAAAAGATCCGGGGCGTATATTGTTTTTGTCCTGTCTGTCTGTTTGTCTGTCTGTTTCTCTGTATGTCTGTAAACTTCAACCTTCGTCATAAAATTTAAACCGTTAGAGATAGAGAGTTCATATTTGGCATGCATACTCCACTAATTTAGTGCTTTCAAATGAAACGAAGAACAATAATCGTGTGACCTTGACTGTGACCTATATTTCTTAAATGTCTTTTTCGAACTTTATAACCGTCGGGCGCATAGTGTTTCACAAACACATCTTGTTTAAATTTTAAAAAATTCAAAACTGATATATGATTTTGAAGAATTTCTTCCTTAGAAAGGGAACTATGGATATAAGTTGGATTACCACTTGTAGAATTAAAGCAAGTTCTTCTAAAATACAATTCAAGTAATGAGCCTTACAAACATAATGATGTTACGTACCACCATTGTCAGCAGGGACCAGTACGTACTGATCATATAATCTTTCAAATTCTTGTTTCACCTCTGGATTGTTGAACACAGAAGGATAGATGTTTTTCATATTGCCTCTCAATCTTTTAATACATGATTGTAACATACGAGTAGATCTGATACATTTAATACATTCTGACAAAGTGTCAACGTCTTCTTTTTCAAATCTGGTCCATAACCTGGCGTAATCTTCAACAGAATCCATAATATTCATGAAATTTCGACGCCAATTGAAGGACCTGGGATCCCTATAAATAGGACCTTTTTTAGAATTATTGATTTAAGGTCCTCATTATTAACTACATTCACGTCATCTGTAATAACGTGGCCAGCAGAACTATAGTTATAAGGTTAAGAAGCGGATGAAAATTTTAATCCCTGAGCACAAGTAAGTGTTTTGATTTTTAGTTCTTTCCTTTTCAAGTTAAAGTTTGAAATAAGATTTAACTTATAATGGCATACAGAAAATAGTCGAGGGAATAAAACCATTATCGTTAAAGAAGTTCTGGGTTTTTTGGGTTCAGTCACTGATATATAATTTTGTATACATTAAATTTTGTGAACAAAAATTGCATACTCTTTATTTTGGGTCAAATACAGATTACTCATTTGACTGAATTTGTTTAAAATTATTAACTTATTATGCGAAACTTTGATTTAAACTAAATATAAAATACAAGATGTCAGTTAAGGCATTCATTTTAAATACGATGCATACATGAACAGGGTAACATATAAATAAAGGTCGACATGTTGAAATAAAGACGCAGGTCGGCAAGTTGACAGGCCAACTGGTTGACTTGTCAACATGACTACTTTCCAACCTATCAACATGTCGACAAGTTTACATGTGATCCCGCACTTGTCATCCAGTCTATCTGTCAAATAACCCGCAAGCCTCTCGAGAGGAACGTTAAACAACAAACAGCTTTTTTTGCGATGCTTATGAAGAATTAAAAATATATATAACTTTTTTTCAGAACCATCAATTGATGTCAAGCTACTTTCGCTACTTTCTAAGCATCTAAAATATAAATAATGATATAGAAAAAAAAATCTATAGCCTGTTTTATTTCGAAGTTAAACATGGTGATAAAATCGTGTTAAAAATCTCTGAAATTATGTCCTCCTGGGCATCCAAATATGCACATGCGATATGTGTTCCTACAGCTACTGGCACAAGTGAACCATATTCTGATGCCGTCAGAGTAGTCACATTTTCCAAAACAGTCATTATAATTCTTTTTGACATCGTATCAATATGAAGTGTGTGGTGGCTACCGTTGGTACCGGTGTGGCAGTTTGAACCGGTGTCCCCGAGTCCTGGCCATTAAAGGTGTTAGCAGCGAAACACATAAGTGAAATGAAAAGCAACATTTTCATCTTGGAATCTCTTTCTATTGAAATAATAACATAAGCTTTATAGTTTTGTTTGTAAATTAGTGAGCAGTAAAATGGCTCTAGATATACTTTTATTAAATGTTTTAGGATAAAAATACATATGAGAATAGATTGGTGTTTTAAGAAAATGCGATCGCAGATAGTGCGTATGGCCAAGGGTTGAAATGAGAAACGTTGAATGATAATTATTTTCATAAAACAAGCCAGAAAAAAATAGTCAAAATTTTAAGCAAATTTAATTCAGCGGTTAACGTCCTTTTCTTTAGTATCTGTATTGTTGCCTATCTAACAGATTATGAAAATATCAAGGAGAAAAAAAAACCCAAAAACTTTTGACAAAAAAACTCGACGTCTGCCTTAAAGATATGATATCCCTATTTATAACGTTTTTGCAGCAGACCGGACTTGACTTGGCACCATGTGTTTATACTGACAACGCTCCTAAATTACTTTTCATTGGTCTGTTTTTTTTAAACGGTACTGAACTGTGATCTATATGTAAATACTACTCACAAACGTGGAAGAATGTGCAAATGGTATAAAACAGAAAAAAATGCCCAAAAATATATGATAGATATTTGAAATTCGATTTCTGGCGTTGAGAAGTTGAGGTGAAACTATCCTAAGGTTAAACTGAGATGTGTGGCATTTGTTTTAAAAAATTGTGTATTGTTTTGTACACATTTACAAAATCATGAACTATATAAAAATATCTGGCAGCTTGGTCATTGTTAAGAAAGTTTTAGCTTTGTAGTAACCACTAATGGGAAAGCGCCGCATAATGATAGAAATAACACGATCTTTCGTTTAAAAGGCGATTCAGTCAATTCTTGGGCCCCTCCTGAATTACTATTGTCGAGTATCAAAATATAGAACCAGTCAAAGTTAAGCGTTGCCATTGCAACGTTTTATGCTATGCCATAAATTAAAAGGTACCATTCTCGAACGTTTATTCTTAATCGCCGCTTATTGAAAAAATTATATCATTAAGCTTTTGGAATGTCAACTATCAATGCAATAATTTTTCACATTAACCGTTGCATTGCACTGCTAATTGATATTCCTGTCATTAAAAGGCATTTTATCATTAACGGTTGCAACAAACTTTTTTTTTACAAAAATTTTTGGCACTTGCTGATTTTATAGCAAATATCATAGTTATTATAATTCATCAATTACTAAGTAATAATAACAAAAATTATAAGCTTAAGGAAAATAAATAGGAACATACCGATTTCTCTTGATTTTAGGGAACAAATAAACATAGCTCATTTTAACATCTATCTATACATACAAATGTAACGAATAGACCTATGTTCGTAAATAATTTTAGAATTTGATCTGGAACTGCGAACATTTTTTAATTCAATAGTTTGACATCTGTTAGTCTTGATATTTTTATATTTTCTATTCCGGATATATCAATTCAATTCAAATTGCGTATGGCTAAGTTAATAAAAAAAGTTGGTATTATTTAAAACATAAATATGAATATAATTAACGCATTCCAAAATCAAAACAGAAAATCTTTTTTTCTGTTTTAAGCATTTTGCCCTTAGGTATTGACAAAACTCAACAAATAACACAGTTTACAAGATATTTATTGGTGCGAATATCAAAAGTTTAATGAACGCAAACCATCGTTCACATAGCTAGATTTTACGGAGTAAATTTCCTCCCAAAACTATCACTGAAACAGTTTTCACTACCACATTACAATTTGAAAAAAGGCAAAAATCTACAGGGTAAATTTCCTCTCAAAAATGACACTGATACAGTTAACATACAGTAGTCAATTCAAAAGCGACTATCCTTGATATAACAAGATTTTACGGAGTAAATTTCCTCCCAAAGAATATCACTGATACAGTATTCACTACAACAATTACAATTTAGAAATAGCAAAAATCTACAGAGTAAATTTCCTCTCTAAATTCACATTGGTGCATTGTACATTCAGTATTTCAAAGCCAAAGCAACCATCGTTTACATAGCTAGATTTTACGGAGTAAATTTCCTCCCAAAGACTATCACTGATACAGTGTTCATTACTAACATAACAGTTTGGTAATAACAAAAATCTACAGAGTAAATTTCCTCTCTAAATTCACGTCGGTGCATTGTACATTCAGTATTTCAAAGCCAAAGAAACCATCGTTTACATAGCTAGATTTTACGGAGTAAATTTCCTCCCAAAGAATATCACTGATACATTTTTCACCACTACATTTCAAAATAGAAAAATACTCTAAAGAGTAAATTTCCTCTCAAAATGCACGTCAGTGCATTGTACATTCAGTATTTCAAAGCCAAAGCAACCATCGTTTACACAGCTAGATTTTACGGAGTAAATTTCCTCCCAAAGAGAATCACTGATATAGTGTTCACAACTACATTTCAATTTGAAAATAGCAAAAATCTAGACAGTAAATTTACTATCAAAATGACATTCATACAGTAAACATACAGTATTCAATTCAACAGCAAATAGCCTTTATATAACAAAACTTTACAGGGTAAATTTCCTCCCAAAGAATTTCACTGATACAATGTTCACTACTAACATTACAGTTTGGAAATAAAAATAATAAGGGTAAATTTCCTCTCTAAATTCACATCGGTGCAATGTACATTCAGTATTTGAAAGCCAACGCAACCATCGTTTACATAGCTTGTATATTTTACGGAGTAAATTTCCTCCCAAGGAATATCACTCATACAGTGTTTACTACTACAACTACAATTTGAAATTAGCAAAATTCTACAGAGTAAGTGTCCTATCAAACATGACATTTATACACTGTATATTGGGTCCTTTCGACAGCTTAACTTTACGGAGTAAATACCACCCCTTCCGCAAAGTATAGCACTGATACACATGTACAGTTTTCAACATATCTATAAAACGTTAACATTTTCAAGTTAACAAAATCTACAGAGTAAATTTCCTCTCAAAAATGAAATTGATGCATTGTACATTCAGTATTTGAAAGCCAAAGCAACCATCGTTTATATAGCTTTTTGATTTGACCATGTTTACGGAGTAAATGTCCTACCAAAGAATATCAGCGATACAGTGTTACCTACTAACATTTACAGTTTGAAAATAGAAAAAAAATCTACAGGGTAAATTTTTTCTCTTAATTCACATTGGTTCATTGAACATTCAGTATTTCAAAGCCAGAGCAACCATCTTTAATATACTAGATTTTACAGTCATTATTTGCAGTAAGAAAATAAACATTATATATAGAAAACAGCAGAACATCAGAGGGTTAATTTCTTCTAAAAATAAATTGATACAATATACACTCTTTACAGGAAAAAAACATATATGATACATCTTATTGAAAAAAATATTTTCGAGGGACATTTTCATCTCAATATACTAATAATGTAATAAATTATTTTTTAATCTATAAATCAACAACATATAATCCATACAAACGCATACAGTTTTTTTGACTGATTTCAAGCCGTATTCAACTAGCGGAGGGGGTTCAATGTGCATGCAGTAGCATGTTGACGTCACAAACAATATTCAAAGTACGTTGAAAACTGTATTGTCCAGTCTATATCCTAGAAGGAAAAAGGAGAAGGAGGCAAGTCCCTCTCTTGATTATTGTTGAACAATTTGATTTCAAACACATCTATCACATTTACTTTCTTTGACCGAAACTCCACTTCTATGCTTTCCTTATGGCTTATGCAATTGAACACTAGCTGAATGCATTTCGAACATGTCCAAAAGAAATCTGGCCACCATATTCTGAACAAATCCATAGTTGACCTATTGATAAAATTTTTAGACTCGTAAATCATCTCATATAATTGTCAATTTATATTTATATCAACTTTCAATTTTTCAAAACCCATGGGCATTTATTTCTTCAGGCATGCCGGATTACATGTTGTGCACAATTTTTGTAAAATCGAAAAATAGTCTTTCCGTTGGTTTTTCGTATGGAAATTTCATTCATCTAAAGAACACGTACATATACCCCCAGTCTACACACACATTTAGACAAACTAAGACAAGATAAATTTTATTTGAGGATGATGTCAATTTTCTCATATAAAAC
>PRKT01000309.1:586627-634613 GCA_003671525.1 Saccostrea glomerata
CCCCCCCCCCCCCCCCCTAAAATGCGGATCCGTGTTTAATTGAAAAGTCTCATAGACTTAAAGCATGAGAGCCCCTCCCCCGCCAAAATAATTTTTCACATTAAGGAATTTAACTGAGTTTACTTGTTTTCTTGTCAAGAAATTTCTGAGTTGTATTTTTCTACCCGGGTATCCCTCTTGCAAAAAAAAAATCCTGGATCCGCGTCTGTTTTTTGAAAATACACATGAATATATATCAAAATAGATATGAAAATTTATTCAAATATGTGTGGCAGTTGGCAGTAAGCAGCTGACAGTTGGCAGTAAGCAGTTAGCAGTTGGCATTAAGCAGTTGGCTGTCGTATATGGCATTCCATAGTATGATGCAGGATTTTTTTTTTCCAAGAGGGACACCCGGGTAGAAAAAAATCCAACCCAGAATTTTCTTGACAAGAAAAAAAGTAAACTCATGCAGTTAAATTCCTAAATGTGAAAAATTATTTTGGCAGGGGGGGGGGGGGGGGGGTCTCATGCTTTAAGTCTATGAGATTTTTCAATTAAACACGGATCCGCGTTTTAAAGGGGGGAGCAAGGTCCCTTTTAATTTATGCAGTATATAAATTTCAGTTGGTTTAGTTTGTACATTTGATACATTTACAAATTTCAATGGGGTGGTCCGGAACCCCTCCCCCCTGCTCTGTGCATATAAAACATATTTTATTTTGTAAAAAACAAAGAGATATAAATCTTTGAGAAAAATGCTCAAAGGTTCAAAATTAACGGGAACTTGAAATTTATTTTTAAAATAACACCCCTGTGAATCAAGAACAAAATCCTTTTTTTCAGTTTTTATCCTTTCCAAAGATTTTGTTGTCTCATGTAGGGGGGGGGGGGATTAAAAACAGGAAAATAGTCATTTTATAAGATAACAAATAAAAAATAATATACTTTTTCAATCTCATATGTTGAATTTTACATTAATAAAAACATACGATGAGATTAAGGAGTCATTTATCCATTTTCATTAGTATTTGAAGATCTGATGATATGTTCAGTCTGCTTTCAATTGATAAAATCTACCCCTTATTAAAGGAGTTATACATAAGAGCAATTAACTTTTTGTCAATTGTTTTTAGAATAAGTACTTAAAACTGACCTTGGAACACCCCCCTCCCGAAAACGCGGATCTGTATTAACTTAAAATTAGTATGAAAAGTCATAGACATGAAGATATGGAGCATAACCCACTCACACCGCCAAAATAATTTTATCACGTTTACGTTATTTTTCTTGTCAAGTTTCTGAGTTCGATTTATTTTTACTGGGCTGGATCCCTCCTGGAAAAAATCCTGGATAGATTTTTTTTTTTATTTTTATTATTTTTTTTTTTAAATTCACATAAATATCAACGAAAATATGAAAATTTATTCAAATATGTGTGGCAGTTGGCAGTAAGCAGCTGGCAGTTGGCAGTAAGCAGTTGGCTGTCGTATATGGCATTTCATATTATTGTGATGAAAATATTTTTTTTTTCATTTTCTTTGAAAAAATACAAAAAAAATCATAAAAATAATTGAGAGCTAATATCGGCCTTTCAATGCTGAAACCATTGTTTAAAAAGGTTGAATCAGAGATCTTGAAAATAAAGATTTGGTGTGGCATTCCTCATTAAGTAATATAGTCCAAAAATGTCTTCCTTAGATCAAAGAATTTAATTTTAGATATGCACGGGATTAGCATCGATGGTTAATTGACAACAGCGTCTCTTTTGCTCTCGTTTTGAGACTAAACTCGTCAATATTTATTTCCAAAACTATTGAAACACCTTTTGATCAAATAAGTAACACAATAAATAAAAGATTCCAAAATTGACGGTCTGTAATCACAGAAAACAAACACAATCCTCTATTTTATCGGACAGTGTGCATGTTGATGTTTTTTTGCCTGTCATTTCATTTAAGAGAAAACGGTTGCTTGGGTAATTTTAAGCATATCACGTCTTATTTGACTCTTCAATGTTATATCATAGTATACACTGTCCTTTTAAGCTAAATTAATTCTTACTTTATAATTTGTACTTAATTATATATAGTAGCCTTAAATCACTTGCGTCATCAAATGTCATTCAGTGGTATGAGAGGAGTTGCGGATAAGAGGTGGGTACCCCAATACGTAACAGAGCGATGTACGGACAGATCGACATCCCGATTACTATATATCCTCCCGTTTTTCAAGCGAGGGGTATAAATATAGTTTTAATTATATGTTATTTACAACACCTTATATATACAAAACAACGATCAAATGTGTATGAATGCATTATTATCCTTCAGAATTATACAGTCAATCTGATTGGTTTATAGCAGGTCACGTGCAGGGAGACAACTCGTGATGTCTCCCTCACGCGCAGGGTGACAACTGTTATCTCCCTTCAGGTGACAATGAAATAGCGTAAGCGAGCATGCAGGGTTACAACTATGTTGTCGCCCTTTGAATAAAACTACAGTGGTTCAAGCGAGATAACTCCTATTTATAAGTACAATGGCTAAATATGCGGGATCAGTAAACAATAAATTCTAACGATGACGTCAAAGTTGTCTGTTGACATATTTTGAAAGTATGGAATCGGAGTAGAGAAGAAGAAAACAAGAGGTTTGATTACTATTTTCTACTCCATCTAATTGATAATTGTATATTCTTCAGGATAATAAAACTATTATGGACTGTTTAGAAGGGAGACATAACTAATTATCAGGTCTGAGTAGGGTTGTCACTTGATAATTGATAGACTTGATAATTGGTGATGTCTCCCTTCTAAACAGTCCATAATTGTATATTGTCATAACGTTTAGAAATGGTGGTCGAAGAAATCTCTAATAAGACAATCTTTTCTTCTCCGAAGAAATTTATTGAAATATTAAGTACGTTATAACTCCAATCAACTAGGTCCCCAAGTAGTTGACACAGCCCCCTACTCTTCATAGTATGCATAATTATTTAATGCATAGTTTGTATTTTAAATATGCCTTAGAACCGTACTGTTTCTTCAAAACTCGCTTAATTGTTTAAAAGTCAGTAAAATTGCTAAATTTTAAGACTACACCCGAACTTACGCCTACCAATGAGCAGACGTAAAATCTTCGTGCTAGTCCAGACTTTACGCCGGCGTAGCGCTACGACTGGGCGTACTACCCTTGATGAAACGGGCCCGTGGAAATTGGTCATTTTCAAAATTATTTTGTTAAAACACATTCTGACTGCACACACAAGTACTCTGAAGTTGACATCAAAAAGATGCTTGAATTTTTGATTGACAATATCTATTTGGTTTATGGAGATCAGGTCTTCCAACAATCTACTGGAATCCCCATAGGTACCAATCCGCTCCGTTGATAGCATACTTATTTCTATACTCATATAAAGCAGAATTTGTGCAAAATATTATACATGAAAAGAAGCAAAAACTTGCTATGGCCTTCAACTCGACATTTAGATATATCGAAGACGTACTGTCAATTAACAATGGTAATTTCCATTCCTATATGTCGATACCATATATCCTGTTGAGGTTGAGATAAATCAACAGAGTGTGACAAATCTGTTTCATCCTTGGATATTTTACTTGAAAAAGACGTTAATGGTAATCTAACAACGAAGCTCTTTGATAAACGTGATTACTTTTACTTTTCGATCGTCCACTTCCCTTACTTATGCAGCAATATACCTTCATCATCTGCAAACAGAGTTAAAATATCTTAGTTGATTCGAAACGCAACAGCATGCTCTACGTATGGACAATTTCTAAAACGAGGTAAATTATTCTACAAGCTGATGGAACAAAAAAATCAGTAGTCTCGTTTAAAGTTATCATTTCGTAAGTTCTATAGTCGATACGGCGAACTTGTCAGCAAATACAATTTATCTTTGAGTCAAGTGCTGACTGACATTTATCATACTAAGTGTTAGTTCTTGATTTATACATTGAAATGACGACAAATATTTTTTCCGTTATTTCCCGATCATGACAAGGGGCACACGGCGGGTGTGACCAGTCGGCAAGAGATGCTTTCTCAACCATGGCACCTGATCCCACCTCTGATGTTTTGGAGGTCCGTGTATTCTCTGCTCCTGCTTTGTATTGTTTTATAGACTTTTGATCTGGAATACTGTTCGTTATCTCCATATGTTTTCATTTAAGGGATTGTTGTTGTCATATTTATACGTAAATACGTTACACGTATTATCTATCATATCTTTATTTAAAATCAAAGCAATTGAAAGAAATTGAACGGAGACAAATTAAAAAGGGGAAAAGATCAGAATCCAATTATCAAATTACTTAGCTACGGTACAATTAAGTTAACCTTTTTGAACTTAAATTGTAACTCTTTGGTTTATCTTTTCAATCTTTATCAGATTTTATCAGGTGTAATTATGGCAATAATACTTTGAATTCTTTTCATATTTTTTTCCTCTTAATTAGCCAGGATTATCTGCAATATATAGACCCTACTTGTATGCAGCTGTATCTATATATGGTATATCAAGTAAAATAAATCCCGTGTAACGATTGGTTACAATTGCATTTTTAACCAATGAGGGTATTCATAATATTCAATCAAGGCAATAACTGACACGTTGAATAAAAAAACCCACACAGTTAGTACATGGCCTGGGATTTGTTTTATCATAATTTTAAGAAATTCAGAACCGAGTTCTCCGAAATAAAAAAAAACTATTACAATGAAGGACAAACAACTTATGCCTCGATCTGTAATGGTAGCATAGCTTTTAAAAATCCTCTGTGACGTCACCCTTGTTTATTAGTCTATATTTATCCGATTTAACCAGCAGTAGTTGGAAATTAAGAGATCAAACTGGCCATCAGTTTGAAATTCAAAATATCCAACTGCCTATCGGTTGGATATTTAAATACATGTATCCCGATGAGCTGCATAAAACATACTTAAGCAATGAACAATAGAGATAAAAGAATTTTTAAATATATTCACTATTCCTAGGAAAAAAATAATCATTTCAAATTTGTCACACTTTTTAAATTTATTTCCAATACTCAGGGAATTATTTACTTCGTATTTATCAAATCATAAGATTTATGTTATTAAAAGTGCGCTTCCAATGCTCAGAGAATTATTCCCATTTTTCCAATTTGGCACACTTTTCTACTCTTGACTATAAAATGTCCAATACTAATCCAATGGTATTTTTCCAGAATTATATGTTTCCTTCTCTAAATTTTTTTTAAAATGCTTTAATCTTTGACACCTGATAAATTTATTTTTTAACTTCAGTTGAATCTTGAACAACACCACCTCCTGTAGCATAAGCTTATATCAGGGGTCCTTTATCAGCAATTCTCCTCATATAATCAGAGCTTTATCTCTGTTTTCATACTTTTCTTGCGTACTTTCCAATGCAATTTTATGGTTTTTCATCCATTCTATTTTTCGACACCGTTTTTATTGCACAAATGTACGGAAGCGTATAAGTGACATGCATTTTTTAAAAGTTGGTAATTCCAACTTTAATCTTGGATTTTCAACTTTAAAGTTTGTAATTCAAACTTTGAGTTTAAAGTTGGTAATTCCAACTTTAAAGTTGGAAATCTAACTTTAATCTTGGCTTTTCCAACCTTAAAGTTGGAAGTTCCACCTTTAATCTTGGCTTTCCAACTTTAATCTTGGCTTTTTCAACTTATTCTTGGCTTTTTCAACTTTAATCTTGGCTTTTCCAACCGTAAGGTTCATAAACCCTCTGCTCACTCATATAAGATGATGCTTGAACCTTAATAATTTTCCAAAAGAAATATATTTTATAAGTAAAATACAAACAATTATAGCATAGCTTGCGGGTCAAAATTGGACAAAAAAGACACTTCAACCCGACAAATTTATAAGGGAATAATCGACAATTATGTCATTAAGAGTTTTCTCTCTTATCAGAGTATCAATGAACCTTTAAGTTTGAAATTGCAACTTTAATCTTGGTTTTTTCAACTATGTACGGCTTTATGTATATTGTATTATATTGTCTGAGATACTTTGTAGCTTAACTCGTGTTACTGTTTTATAATGTTCTTAAAATGGAAATATACAATATTATAATGAAATGATGATAGAAGAAGGAATTATTTTATTGTGCATGTCCTTAGGAACCGGAGGGGGTGCTTGG
Source organism: Saccostrea glomerata (assembly GCA_003671525.1). NCBI lineage: Eukaryota > Metazoa > Mollusca > Bivalvia > Ostreida > Ostreidae > Saccostrea > Saccostrea glomerata. Next base: position 592,799 of record PRKT01000309.1, read on the forward strand.
GGGCGAGTCACAAACACCCCCCCCCCCCCCCCCCCCCCCCACACACACACACAATAATACAAATAATTGCCGATATATATACATGTATGTAGTATTAGTAGTTGGCTGTTTATAGTGCCCCGAACTGAAAATATTCTTTTCCAGATACAGATTTGATACTTTTAGTACTGTATTTGTAACATTTAATAAAACGTTTGATTAATCCTATATATGTAAAATACCTAATAATGGTCTCCTTTTCTAAGTTTATTCTTTCATACAAAACAAAATAAATGTTCTACTTAATCTCTTAAATATGTTATCTACGGAGTAGCTTGAACGTATCTTTATAATTATATTAGAGGACCAAAAGAAATACATGGATTTCTGATTAAAGTTGGAAGTTATATCAGAGGTCATAGGGAAGGTCAGGGTAAAAATAAACTGACACAGATAAAAAGTGCTCACCCATTTTTATGGCCCCGTCAGCCCTTCTTAAAGTGTTCCCCTTGTCTAGGTTGTTAAGATTCATTGCTAACCAACCTATTTCAGTGTATTAATGTAACATTAAAAAAGTTACTGATGGTTTAAAGTAAAGTGAAAAACTAAGACAAGGGGCTAGAAGATCTCAAATTTAAGTTGAAAATACCAACTATTAAGATGGAAAAGCCAATATTAAAGTTTGAATTACAAAAAGCCAAGATGAAAGTTGGAGTTTCCAACTTCAAAGTTGGAATGAATGAGTTGAAGTATCTTTGGGGACCAGAGTGGGGAATTTATTAAAGAAAAACTAACTCGAGAGTGTTGAAAAGTTTAAAGAAAACATCCCCTCCTCGGGCCTTCGGAGGGAATGTTTTCTATAAAATAATCAACACTATCTCGTTATTTATCCCTTACTTAGCTCATCCATAGGTAGTACCGATATGTACATATTTCTTTATTCTTTCTTTTTCAACCTCGACGATGTACAATTTGTTTTGAAAGATATAAAGATATTTTATCCAAAAATAAATCTTAATGACATTACTAACAGATCAACAGTCATGAGAAGATACATAGATTTCTGTTTGTATCAACCAGAACAAAGCACGCTTTCCTTTTAAATTCAAAGAAAAATGAAATGTCGTTTACCTAGAAGTACTATGACATACTATTATGGTCTGAAACTATACTATTGTTTACATGCTGAATTGTCTTTGGATTTTCCTGTTATTTCCCGATCTGTTTGCTATATGTTCCTGACTTGTAATATTTGAATGGACTTTTGAGTTTGAATACTGTTTGTTACCTCCATATATTTCATTTTATTAACCCTCTTGCCAATGCGCACTAGCTATTTACTGTGTCGCCAAAAATTCAGGCTACATACATTGTATTATTATTGTGTAAAAGACCGTAGGGTATCACAACAAATCGCAAAATAGCCTTAAAGTCAGAAGGATTAAAATATATACTTGAAAGCATTTCTCAAAGTAATTTTTGATTTATCTATTGAAATTTGGTAATTCCAACTTACATTTTGACTTTTTTAACTTCTCATCCTCTTTTGTTACATGTAACATTTCCTATGGATCTGTTTCGCTGTTATATAAATTGTTTTATAAAAATTGAGATAACGAGCAGCATTTAAGCTTAAAGTCAATTTGAACAACATATATAAATCATGATCAGAGTAAATGGAGACCTCCAAAAATATTAAAGGCGGGATCAGATGTCTTAAAGCGGTAAGAATGGCGTGTCAACCGGTCACATCCACCATGTGTTCCTTGTCATGAATGGGTAAACGAAAAAAACCCGTAGAAACTTATTTCAGTGAGTAAGTTATGGCATAACAGTATGAAAAATGTCAATAAATATTTGACCTAATGATAGATTGCATTTTCTTTTTATCAAGGTCATGGTATTGACCAACTTGCCAAATGGTCAAATCAAACGAGATTGTTGATATAACAGCTTAACCCTTTTAAAAAATGATCTTTTGCACATAAAGAACTTCCTCTTGAGCATTGAATCAACCTGGAGACATAAAACCCATATACAGGTGTTATCAAATCAGAAAATATTATGAAATCATTCAAGTCGCCTGCGTGGCGCAGTGGTAAGAGCGTCTGCTCTAGAGTCGCGAAGTAAGAAGTTGATCCTTACGCTAGAGACCGGTACTTCAGATGAGATCGTATAAAAGGACGTCCCGTGTCGCAATATATAAATGGTGCCTGTTTTGGAAGGCAACAGTTGAAATTGGCACCCCAAGGAAAACCATTGTCAACCGACGCGTCAGCGGAGGTTGCCAATGTTTTCCGAGGGGTGTCAATTTCAACTGTTACCCTCCAAAACAGGCACCATTTATTTTATTATACTGAATGTCTTCTTGACTTAGGATGTCAGCAAAAAAGAATCGTCGAATCGTCTTTAAGTTCACGTTAAGAAAGCTTTCAAACTCCCCGCTACTTCGAAAAAGATTTAACTGACCTCTTTATTGTTAATTTGATGCTCTAAGACTCTTTTATAATCTAAAGGTTCGTTATTTCTGCACTCACAAGCATGTTTCGTCTGTCGTTTGTTGTTTTCAAGAAAGCTACATCGGAGACAAGCTTTTATTGACGTCAAGTTCATTCCGGTTCTTTCAAACGCGCAACAGACGTCTTGAGAATTCTACGGTGAACCGTACGCGCATAATTTCCACGCATGTGGCATTACCGTTGTGTTACCCATTGCCACGTGTGTTGCTACGGCTGAGGGTAATTGAACGGATTGTTAACTGCGTCTAAACCAATCAGATTGTAGTACTTAACATGAAAGTATAATAATATGTGTTGGCACAATAACGATCTCTCCCTGCCTAATGGCCCTAAGTGCCGAGCATAGGACCGAATTTGCAGCTCTCCAGCGGCAAGTGGTGGTGTTTCCATATGAGTGAAAAATTCTCGGGAGGAACATTAAGCAATATACAATCAATCAATCAATCATTTCAATAAATGCGTGTTAAAAGTGCACTTCCAAAGCTCACAGAAATAATTCCAAATTTTGCACAATTTTTGACTCTTGTACACAAATAAGATCATCTCCAGAATCAATATGTACACAGTTTGTCTTTTTTCTGTGTCAACCCCAAGGAAGTACAACTTGATATGAAAGATAGAAAGAAATTTTATCCAAAAATTAATTTTAATGCAAGTTTTCACTGAGCAAATGTGACATTACTAACAAATTTACAGTCACGAGAAGATGTACAGATTCCTATCTGTATCAACCAGAACTAAGTACTCTTTGCTTTTAAATTGAAAAAAAATTAATTGTCTTTCACCTGAATGTACTCAGACAGAATACTATGGTTTGATACTGATTGTTAAACAAACTATCATTTACATGCTGAATTGTCTAGTCTATGAAATTTCCTGTTACTTCCCGATCATGACAAGAAGCATACAGCAGGCGTGACCGGTCGGCATTTCACCCTTTCCTATGCACCTATAATGTTCCAGATGTCCGTGTATGTCCTGTTCCTGATTTGTAATATTGAATGGAGTTTGAGCTTGAATACTGTTCGGTATCTCCATAATTATATTTAATTTTATTTACCCTTTTACCATTGCGCACATTCTTTGTATGTGTGGCTTCAAAGTCAGGGTGCATACATGGTATTATTATTGTTCCATCTATTGACTTCTTGAAGAATGTTTTGGCGATCGAAATGAATCATCATAGTACATGTAATAAATAATCAACAAGTGAAAATGTAAGGGAATCAAAACAAATTGCAAAAAAATCCTTTAAGTCAGAAATATGAAAAGATATACTTGAAAGCATTTCTCATAGTAATTTTTGATTTGTCTTTCAAAATTTGTTAATTTCAACGTACATTTTGACCTTTAAACTTTTCATGCTTTTTTGTTAACCTCCTTTCATATGGATTTGTTTAGCTGTTATATAAAAAGTTTTATAAATTTGGAGATATCGAACATCATTCAAATTCAAAGTCATTAGCAGAGTAATCACAGACCTCCGAACTTCGAAGTCTGTCTGTCGCTTGATATGTCGGTCCACTTAGTTTCCGTTAATTTTCTTCACAACCTTCGGAAATGAAATTTGGTATACAGATTTATCAGCTGAATATCTAGGTCAAGTTCTGTTTTGGATACGATCGCGCTATTTTTGGCAGAGTTATGCCTCTTGAACTTTAAAATATTCCAATTATTTGCAGTTTCCGTTCATTTTCTTCGCAGAGGTTGCATATACTGAAATGAAATTTAATATACAGATTTATCAGATAAATATCCAGGTCAAGTTCTGTTTTGGATACATGCAGTCGCGCCATTTTTGACAGGTTTATGCCCCTTGGACTTGGAAAAATTCCAATTTGGGGGAGGGGGCATAAATGTTTTACAAACATTTCTGACTTGTTTACGATATGAATATTTAGCTTAACATTTAACTCAGCGAAAATATTGGGTTTTTTCATAGCACAAATAAGTTATCCTTGAAGAAAACGACAACCAGTCTAACCTTAACTCCCGGATTTCACATGTTAGGGCCCATAACACCATACATAATGACCACTAGAAGGGTTATAATAACTATTATCAACTCTGAACCTCCATACATGATACAGATTTAAGGAGACTGGGTGTCAACAAATGAACCATCAGGTATAAAATAATTTTTCAGACGTGATATCTTAAGCTGTCAACTATCACTTGGCAAAGAAAAATCTCATACATTTTAGTTCTGAAATTTGATCATTTTGTATATATGGAGCTCTTCTTCTTAAGGATCTGAAAATGGCCGAAACCCCCAGCCCCTTTAAAAGTCAAAGTAAATCGTCAACTGTGAAAGTCAATGCTTCTTGCGAAAGTCCAGTACTTATTAACCCCATGATTCGATTTAAACAAATAGACGTATACAAATCAGGAGAAGAGTAAACACAGACCTCTAAAACCATATCTTATTTTTACACACGATGAAATATCAAAACTTCATGGATAAGTACCATGAAATATTTGAAGATAACGAACAGCATTCGAGCTCAAAAGTCTATTAAACAATACAAAATAGGTGCAGAGCAATCACGGACCACGGACAGACAGAGGTAGGGTCTGGTGCCATCACACACGAATTCTGAAATCAGAGATCCTTTCTTGTTCAGCTTAAGAGATTGTCTTTCTACTGTTTTATTAGAATACTAACTACACATTCCTAATTATGGACCAAACTTCTAATGAAGGGCACAGGGTGTACACATTTCATTTGCTAGGTAATACACTTTGGCTGATGGACAGTTTCTTGGAAAATGCTTTTAGGATCGGTTTGCTCCGAGGAAAAAGTTCCTAGAGGTTAAGAGGACACCCTCAAGACCTCAAATACATTATCAAATAATAGTTGTAGATTGATGGTTGACATAATTTCTGAAGAAGTCAAGAGAAGTCAAGAGAGTCTCCCTGTTGGAAACCGTAAATCAGATGAGGAAAAAATGTATTCGTTAATTAAAAGTTTAAAAAAAATGAAAAATAGAGGTAAACTCGTATTTCACAGACATTTATTGAAATGACCAACAAGCATGTATTTAATGAAGCAATTGTAATTTTGAAATCACGAATTTCCACACATTCGAGTAATCAAGGAGCGATAGTACCACGCCTACGTTGATATTCTATGATGGTTTAAATAATACACTCAAGTGTATACGCCCTTGTATATATGGTTGAGTACTTAAGCATTGCTAATTTGTAACGAATTGTAACTGGCCGATTTGGAGGAAATATATGCTTACTAGTAAAGAAAACAAATCTCTTAACTGCTAATTTCAATAACAACGTTTTGAACATGAGACAGATGTAGCCTTCATTATTAAGCTCGATTTATTTCGTCTTTATTATTTGTTATAAAATGTATACTTTGATTTACATTGTGCGACAACAATAAAATGAGACATCTTAAAATAACTGTATTATTGACACATCATATTATCTACCTTCCCTGAAATGCTTAAAAGCTATTTAAACTAGAGAGACAAACATGTAGACATTAAGTCATTCAAAAAGTTAACTTCTGAATTATCCTCTTGTTTTGTTAATTGTATTCAAACCATGTGTACGTGTTGTGATTAAATTTTACTTTCAGCTGCTTATGAGCATACATGTAGTACTGACCAAAAAATATGTGTTTACTAGTATTCACACTTCGCATATTCTACTAATTCAAAAACAAAATTGCGTTAACCATGTTTAAGGCTTCCGCCTGGATCTTTAGATACTGCATTCCCTGGATCATTTGTACACAAATTATACATTTATATGATTGTATTATTGATATAGAATAAATTGTTCCCTATGCTTTTAAGTTTGAGGTTAGTTTTAGTAATAAAAAAAAATTTTATGGCATACTTCTGCCAGCACTAGTTATCAGATTTTATCTCAACTTGTGTGATAATAACCATCATCATTTATGAAACATATGGCGATAACAAACAGTATTCAGGATCAAAAGTCCATAAAACAATAAAGATAGGAGCAAAGCATACACGGACCTCAAAAACTTCAGATGTGGGATCAGGTGCCATGGAGGAGTGAGCATCCCCTGCCGACTGGTCACACCTGCCGTGTGCTCCTTGTCATGATCGGGAAATAACGGAAAAATCCGTCGTCAATTCAGTGTACAAACAATTGACTTACCATTAGTATGAAAAACGTCAGTCAGTCAGAATTTAACCTGCTGATATTCATGTGCCATCAACTTGTTTGTCAATAATTTACCTCGTTTTAGAAATTGATCATGCGTAGAGCATACTCTTGCGTATCGAATCAACTGAGATAAATAAACGTTTGCAGGTGATGAAGGTATTGATACATAAGTAAGGGAAGTTGACAATAGAAAAATTAAAGTCATCACGTTTATCTTAGAGCTTGGTTGCAGAATGATTTTTAACAAAATAATTTGCAAATTACCAATGACAAGGTAAGTACGAGTTCCACTTTTATAAAAAAGAAACAGCTGTCAGCGATATAAAAAAGAATAGTATATGAAATATTTTTGCATAATTAATGATTCTATTTAGAATTGTCAAAATAAGAATATCTCACTATATATTCCTTTCAAAGAGATTAAAACCATTTTCAATATAATGTAAATTAGAAAATTATAAACAAAATTAAATTTTGGCATGTTCATGTAAACATTAACATTTTTACTTTCATTTTTGTTTATTTTGATTAAAAATGCTTTGAGCTAATTTAACATTTAGGATGTTATACCATCACATTACAATTTCAAATAAAATAAAGTTTAGATATGTAAAACATTTTTAATATTCATTTAACAAAAACATATCTCTATAAATAAATTACAAAAGGCAAACATGTATAATGTTTAACCCATATTCAAGGGAGACATTCTGTTAGCCGGAAATCAAATGTAAAAACAAGACAAATACAAAAATAATTAAAATAAAACATTCTAAACTCTAGACAGAAAAATCATAATTAAAATCAAACATACATGTAATAAACATTTAAATCATTATCAAAACATATATCATTCATAACCTTTTGTAAAAGCAAATATTTTAGTCCAAAATTAATAAGAAAAAAACATGTAAGTAAAATCTGTTTAAAAAATACAGAGCTGATATCAAATGTTCAGGCCGTTTGTGGGGGCTCTGTCGATTGACCAGCTGTTCCATACTCTCGACGATTCACGAAATTTGCGCCCGGATTATCCATCCTCTGATATGGACGTTTAGATCGCCTGTGTCTTTTAAACATCAAGGTTACTATGGCAATAGTTGCTATGACAACCACGGTGACCCCAATTACGATGCCTGCTGTGGTACCAGTGGAGACTTCACCTTCACCTTCGTTATTCGTCTGTGGGTCGCCATTTTGATTTTCTTTGTCAGAGTAAGACGGATCCATTGCTAGATCCGTCCACGTTTCTCCACCAACACTAATCATATACTCCTCTTTTACTCCGGTATCCACGTACGCATCTCCAGGAAGTGCCATAAATGGCGGTCGTCTAACTGGTGGAAGTCCTTTGTTTGCAAAAGCATGTGCCTTCACGCAATAATCTATTTCACAGGAATTTTCTATTGAGGCCAGATGCATGCTATATCCCTTTGGACATCCTCGAGGCCAGGAATTGGGACTTGAGGACTTCAGATAGGAGAAAAGTGAGTGCAACATCTCAGTGTTTTGAGAGGAGGCTTCCTGGTGAATGAATAAAGGATTTCCCGTCATACAGCTGAAAAGTCCTGCAAATGGAACTGAATAACGGAACCCTAGCTCATAGTCATCACTTACACACACTTTCATGTCCATACCGAATTTCAAGGGATAGAAGTAAAGAGGGCAACCATGAGATTGAGTCAGTGGATTATCAACCGATGTGGTGTAAATACCACCAAACTGGAATCCAGATTGTTGGTCAACATGCCCTTGTGCTACACACCAATAAGCTTGATATTTTGCCTGTCCGTGTACCATGTAATTATCACAACATGTGGACCATCCAAGAAAACCACAACTATGACAGCTCCTTCTACTCTCAGAACCGGAACGTTTGCCCTCTGTGAGTAAGATACTCTCATATCCGCTCGGGCAAGAGTAAGCACCAGTAAGAGGGTTTTTCTGGGTAAGTCCATTGCATAGGTTTTGACGAAGTTGCCCTGACTGAGTACAACTCTGGTATACTCCTCCAAATGTGTAATTGGTCTCCGGACTCTCGCACGTACCGTCGTCAACGTTAGCAATAAAGCTGAAATTTGGTGAGTCAATATTGGTGCATCCCCTGTAGACATTGAATTTGTAGTACTCCTCCACTGCCTGTTTTACAGTTTGGACAAGAGGATACAGGATAGACGGTGGTAGATCTGGTAGAGATAGTGTTGAGATAAGGTCGTATATAGGAAAACCTGATCTGTCCACGGGGACTAGGTCCAAACCAATTTCAGCGGCCCACTGATTAAGGGAAAAGTTGCTGGGCTGAAACACAGGCCCACCAAATGTCTTCACCTTTGAGTGTGTTCGGTTGCCTAGATATTGATCAATGACCTCCTTAGACACGCTATGCTTGTACTCAGCCCCGACATTGAATATACTCCCGAAAGACGCACTAGCGGCTGCCACTACTTGCTGACTGTCCATGCTGTAACTGTTGCTAAAGGTTGTTTTTACTTCGTCTAACTGTGCAATGATTGCGCCTGCGTCAACGCTTGAAATTACGTGGGTACCGTAGTCTCTCACAAGCAACTGACTCTGGTATCGAGCCATATTAGTTTTGTTGGTCTGTATATAATATGCGATATTCTTGAGACGCCTTTGGAAGGTTGGGTTGAGCGGAGTGTCGGGTTGTAATTTAGCCGAGTAGCGTACATACCGAGCCTGTACTCGCGTTGTCACTGATTTGTCCATGATTTGGTGTTTACGTACGCTTTGAGATTCATGAGAATATTTTCCACTGATACCAAAACTTCCTAAATGGAGTCCCGCTTCAACGTTGACAGAGGACGATGTGGTGGCTGTATAATTATTCCAATGCTGGAACAATTCTCCGAAGACCTCTAGCTGACTGGATTTGATTGGAACGGTAAATACACCATCTGGAATAAGGTACCTTCCGTCGTCCGTCGTCCGACACTCCGAGTAGTTAAACTGTACTAGCATCCCAGCATCTTTGTTCTGAAGATTATCCCAACCGAGTCCCGGTAGAACTTCAAAACGGGCAACGGTTCCACCCATTTTCCATGCACACCATTTTACGTCCCCAGGGGTGAAGGGATTTACAGGCGGTGGAGACGGAGGTTTTGGTTTTACCTCAGGTTCGGAATTCGCGACTGTTAGAGCACAGCAAAATGTCAACAAAATATAGAAACGTCCGACCGCCATGCTTGCGATATGGAAAATTAAAGCAGGAAATATAATTACAAGTCACGGGAATCCCATTATATTGAAGCACATGATTCACATTATAAATCTTTTTTTATTTTAGGTCAAGTGCTAGACATACGTAAACTTATGAGTAGACAGATAATTTACAAACACGATGTTAATTTCCAAAAAATCTCTGTCTACCCAAAAACATTTTTGTTTTTGTTTTAAAAATCGATTTTCCAAACGACACATTTTCAGAAAACGGAGAAAATGGGAGTTGCTAAAACTTGGAACGGAATATGAAACAGAACAGTAAACAAAGAGAAATGAAAAATACATTTTAAGATTTTTACTTCAAATTAAAAAAAAATTAAGATTCCAAAAATTCTTATTTTGTCTAGGTTCCATTTCTTGACGACAAGGAGATATTTACTTTCTATAAATGTAAATTTTGTACCTACAAGTATTAAGAAAAAGTTTTTTATATACATGTATATTTTTGAATATTAATTAATTGGGTCATCGGTTCTGTGAATAATTGTATGAATTATGAGTCTGATATAACAAGTTAATAAATATGAATGGACTGGTTTTCCTCTGTCATTTAAAGTAATAACAATCTGTACCTGGGGAAGCTTCTTCTCTTAACCTATATGTATCAACAAAATATTGTATTGCAAAACAATTTATAAAACACGATATATGACTGTTAAAGCTTTGAATTTATTATCAACTTTAATTTGATAAGTCATATAAAATAAAATGATTGTAAGTCCGTTCCGTTCACCGTTCTGTGTTTTACCAACTCCCCTGTTTCTTCCGACGATTTTCAGGTCGGTTATTTTTAACTTTAGAAATCCCATTTTCAAACATTATAAACTATCACGAGTGTGTATTCGGTTGAATTATTCTTCCCACTTGTGTGCTAAGGTACACTGCAGATATAGACGAAAATCTTAATATAGACACACCCGAGTCAGGTGCTAAATATGACGACATACAGTCAGCCTAAAATCAAAGTTGAATTCTTGGCATAAATTCGCGTGTCTTATTTAAGTTATTATTAACTTTGAATACAATTATCCAGAAAAAAAATTGTCAGGTTTACGTAGAGCGCAATTTTGGTGAACTTTTAACCGCAGTATTAATAAATACAGTATTTATAGTATTATTTAAAAAGGGGAAAACATCTTTACGGGAGAAAATTAAAATCAGTTCATGCTCTGTGTTTTTGTTTATAATTCTTTTTTTTTAAATTTATTATTTCCTGTTTGATTTACTATTCTAATTTAAAATCGGTTGGTGATGAAAGTTACATTAGTTGTAATTTCTTCCTGAATCAAAGAATATATCACGATACGGAAATTCTACAAGTATCTAATACTTGGAACCCTATGTGTAAGCCAGTATTTTACCAAGGCTTTATCTAGTATATCAAGATAATTTTAATATGATTTTCTCCATGAATAGTGGATTTTAAACAATTTTCCCTTGACATCCTATAAACAAGGGCACAACAAAGAGGTGCTTTACCTCGCATGACTCGCTAGAGAGAGAGAGAGAGAGAGAGAGAGAGAGAGCATTAAAATCCTGATATGAAATACATGCAATACTTACTTAACGCACGAATCACACCTCCCCCTTCACACATTGCCATGCTCGTTATTTTATCCCCTTTAATTTTAATGCGTGTAGATAACACTTTATTTATGACCAGTCTCTTCACCCTCTTACACTGTACATTGACTTCCTCTTTGATTTAAACTGTATTGATGTGAGGAATACTCAGTGGTTATTTCGTTGCCCAAGAACCTAAAGAGCTATTCAGGTTATTAATCTCAAAAGTGTTCAAGAGTACTTTCATAAAGCCAAACTTTAGCAAAAATTGTCATGATTAAATCCAATTTTTTATAGGCTTTAAACCAGATGATTCAACCGTACATTGGAAAAATCTTGAAAAGATCTGTTAATATATAATTATTTCCTAAACAATAAAGGGTGATTTGAATTAAATTATTCATTTGCCTTATGAAAGTTGACAATAATTGGGTCATTTTGAAATTTGAAAAGAATTATTCATGACAGAATGAATCAATGTACAAATACACGTATTTTAGAGAAAAGGAAGTTACTAGAAATAACACCTGAATTTGTTGGTTCATCGATTTCTTTCTTATCAAAGTGCAAATATTTCCCCAAACTTTTGACAAACTTTAACAATTTCGTGTCATGAAATAAGCTATAGATTATATGCGGATACTGAAAATGTTCAAGGAACTTTTGAAAATTTGAAATAACAAATTTTACTAAAATCAAGATCTTAAAAGCTTACATGTACACTGTACGACTTTACAACTATATACATAACCTTTCCCTACGATAAAATAAAGTCCAGATATCATTGACAGCTGCTTTTTCAATAAAAATGGAACTTGTAAATTTACTTACCTTGTCATTGGTCATTTGCAAAATGATTTTGTTAAAAAATATTCTGATTGTACACATATTTACTCTGAAGTTGACATCAAAAAGATGCTTGAGTTTCTGATTGACAATATCTATTTGGTTCTTGAAGACCAGGTCTTCCAACAATCTATTGGAATCCCATGGGTTTAATGGCACCCTATTATTAACATACCTATTTTTGTTTTCTTATAGGCAGGATTTGTCCAACATTTTATACCTGATAAGAATAAAACACTTGCTGTGGCGTTCAACTTGGCATTTATATTATAATATTAAATCGATATATACGTATGTCAATTAACAGTGGTTATTTCCATTCTTATGTCGATACAATGTACACCGGTGAGCTTGATATAAAAGATGCTACAGAGTCTGATATACTGATACATATGTTTCATATTCGGATATTTTACTTGAAAAAGACATTAAAGGTAATCTAAAGACCAAGCTCTATGTATGGCACGCCAAATTCACAAAAATGAGCTAAACATAGTTTCACAGTCGATAAACTAGGTTTATCGGTTGTAAACTATAGTTTACGAACTGTAAACTATAGTTAACAACGTAAGTCTATATTTTACATCCGTAAACCATAGTCAACGCGATAATCTATGTTTCACAACCGTAAACTATACTTAACATCGAAAACAATCATTTGCGATTGCAAAACATAGATTATCTGATAAATACAGTTTCACGATTTGTAAACTATAGTTTACAAACCGTTAACTTTAGTTAACGATCTGATAAATATAGTTTCACGATTTGTGAAACTATGATTAACAACTCTTAACTATACTTTACGATTGTAAACTATAGTTTACAAACGTGAATCTATGCTTATCAACAAAATCTATTGTTATCGCTTATTACAGACTGATAAACTTAGATTATCATCCGTAAACTATAGTTAACAACCGTTAAATAAAGTTTTACAGATGAAAACTATACTTAACGAATCGTTAACTATACTTAAAAAATCGTTAGCTATAGTTTACGGTTTGTAAACTATAGTTTACAGTCGATAAACCTAGTTTATCAAATGTGAAACTAGGTTTATCTCATTTTTGTGAATTTGGCGTGCCATATCTATAATAAACGTGATGATTTTAACTTTTCAATCGTCAACTTTCCATACTTATGCAGCAATATGCCGTCATCACCTGCATATACGGAGTTAATATATCTCAGGTACGCAAGAGAATGCTCTACGTATGTACAATTTCTAAAATCAGATGAGACCGCTTTATCCGAGGTCCCACATCACAGAAAGATCCCTTCCTCCTCAATGGCCCTGAATGTCGAGTGTAGGACAAAATTTGCTGTTCTCTGTCGGCAAGTGGTGGCGTCTCGATATGAGTAAAAAATTCTCGAGAGGGTCGTAAAACAACAACGTCAAAAAAAAAACCCCAAAAAATTATAATTAATTGACAGCAAGACAAATCCGCTAACTTTTCAAAATCTTCTCTAAAAGTCCCTTCGTGTTTTACTTGCAACAACTGTTACTGCGTAGGAAGTCAACATTATTCATTCTTTCTGCCTGATCGGTACACAGGTCGCACAGCGGATGTAACAGCCAGACAGGGGACAATTACTCCTCTTATCAGTACACAGGTCCCACGGCGGATGTAACAGCTAGACAGGGGAAGACTATTCCTCCCAGGCATCTGATTCAAGCCTCTGGACTTTCCCCGGGGCCCGTGTTTATGTCTCTTCACGGATGCGTATTTTTGTTTTTAGATCGAACATTGTTCCTCAACTCCACTCTTTTCATACATGTAAATATTTCATTTTTAAATATCGTTTTAATTATGCCAGAATTTTTTTTATTATGTTAACCATACGCAATTTGAATTGAATTGAATTGATATATCCGAAATAAAAAAAAAAATTAAAATATCAAGACCAACAGATGTCAAACTATTGAATTAAAAAATGTTCGCAATTTCAGATCAAATTTTAAAATTATTTACGAACATAGGGCTATTTGTTACATTTGTATGTATAAATAGATGTTAAATTGAGCTTTGTTTATTTGTTCTCTACTGATAAAGAGAAATCGGTATGTTCCTATTTATTTTCCTTAAGCTGATAATTTTTGTCATTATTACTTAATAAATGATGAATTATAATAACTATGATATTTGCTATGAATTTAGCAAGTACCAAAAATTTTTGTAAAAAAATAAAGTTTGTTGCAACCGTTAATGATAAAATGCCTTTTAATGAAAGGAATATTAATTAGCGATGCAATGCAACAGTTAATGTGATAAATTATCGCATTGATAGTTGACATTTCAACCGCTTAATTATATAACTTTTTCAATAAGCCGCGATTAAAATAAGCGGTCGAGAATGGTGCCTTCTAATTTATGGCATAGCATAAAACGTTGCAATGGCAACGCTTAACTTTAACTGGTTCTATATTTTGATACTAGACACTAGTAATTCAGGAATTGTCCAAGAAATGACTGAATCACCTTTTAAATGAACGATCGTGTTATTTCTATCATTAAGCGGTGTTTTCTCATTAGTGGTTACTACAAAGCTAAAACTTTCTTAACAATGACCACGCTGCCAGATGTTTTTATATTGTCCATGATTTTATATATGTGTACAAAACAATACACAATTTTTTCACAAATGCCACATATCTCAGTTTAATTTTAGGATAGTTTTACGTCTATGTCTCAACGCCAGAATTCGAATTTCAAATATCTATCATATATTTTTGGGCACAGTTTTTTTTCTCTGTTTTATACCATTCTTCCACGTTTGTGAGTAGTATTTAGATATAGATCAAAGCTCAGTACCATTTAAAAAAAACAATGAAAAGTAATTTAGGAGCGTTGTCAGTGTAAACAAAGGGTTCCAAGTGAAGTCCGGTCTGCTGCAAAAACGTTATAAATAGGGATATCATATCTTTATGACAGACGTTGAGTTTTTCTGTCAATAGTTTTTGGGGTTTTTTTCTCCTTGATATTTTCATAATCTGTTAGACTGGCAACAATACAGATACTAAAGAAAAGGACGTCAACCGCTTAATTAAATTTGCTTAAAATTTTAACAATTTTTTTTCTGGCTTGTTTTATGAAAATAATTATAATTTTATCCGAAATTTCCACTTCAAAGTTTCTCATTCAAACCCTTGGCCATACGCACTATCTGCGATTGCATTTTCTTAAAACACCATTCTATTCTATTCTCATAGGTATTTTCATCCTAAAACATTTAATAAAAGTATATCTAGAACCATTTAACTGGACAAAAAAGGTACGCTGGTGGGTTAATGGACAGATAGACTGGTTGACGTGTGTGATGTGTTAACCTTTAATCGAAGTTTTGCATAATAAGTTCATACTCGTACGTTTAAACCAATTCAGTCAAATTGTACAAAAAGGAATATTTTGTCTCATTCTGTATTTGACCCAAAGTAAATTACACCACACTGGACAGACATGCAGTAGAAATTCCATCTAAAATATTTGCAGAAGTTAAATGAGCATTCGATTTCTGATTACCGAATTTTAATGTCTACTAAGTTATATGTCATCGACTGCATCCCAAAACAGAACTTCATTAACGGTGATGGTTTTATTCCCTCGACTATTTTCTGTATGCCGTACAAGTTTCATCTTATCTCAAACTAAACATACGAGGGGTGATCAAAACAAAAAGTTCGCGAACTAATTGAATAACGTTCATAAAAGAAACAATATTTTGTTTCAGTGTTGATTATATTTTAAATTAGTCCTCTCCAATTTTAATGCACATCTGCCACCATTCTGCTCATGCGCGAATCACGTGAAATAGGCGGTCACGTGACCCCCTCCGTAGCGGAATATGAGCAAATTGTATTGGTCTTACATTCAGTTGGCTGCACTTTAAAGCTTCCTTATAAATTTTACTTTATATTGGAACGTACATCATCTTTAATTATCATTTGGTTGCAAATGTAATCAAGAATTTATCAACTTTTGGGCTACCACCCTTAACTTAATTAAGTGTCTCAAACAAATAAAAACATAGATAAAAAATTTAATCTTCACACTGAATAAGATACATCCTACTTTTAATTAAAACTGTTGTTGTAATGGTGTATAGAACTGTTTATATTTATATTCTACATACAACACAGCAGAAACTGTGTACATTATCAGATAAGTTAAAATGGCCTTGAGAAATTCTTCCGATCATGATTGATGCCCGAGTAAAACTCAGAAGATGCTGGGATACTGAATGCACCTTTAGATATACCTTGGAGCCCTATGTGTAGCTGAAGGCTAAATATTATTCAACCTCTCAAACCATCCATCTTTTTGAAAACTGTTATATATATGAACCATCAATTTGATAATTGCATACATATGCTGATTGATCTTGGCAAAATGTAACTTTTTTTATGAATGGTATTCCACTATAAACAGCTAGTCACTGCAAGTTTCATGAGTTTGACATTATTTGAGTTCATGTGAACCCAACCCAGTGATGTGTTAAAATTCTTGTCATAGTATAGTAAATTTTCAGCTACATGAATGTTTGCATGAACTGCTCTAATTTTTACATGTAATTCACATTTTGACTGTGACCAGTGAGTGTGACTTCTCAACAATCTTGATTAAAATTTAATAATTCATACTGTAACAGCACATGTGTACTGGTTCTAAAAACAAATAATTCAGTAAGTGTCTGTACTGTTATAATTACATGTATTATAATGCTTATATACATATACATACAAGGGATTCAGAATCACACAGACAATTAAATTAATTTATTTTTTTTATTTTGTACTAGACCATGGACCCAGCAGATTCAGGGTGAACCCTAGTGGGGGTCCAGGGAGTTTTAAGGTCTTGTAAGAATTAAGGCAGTGCTGTCTATTTCTTAATTGTCACAATATTTGAATCCACACTTTTCAAAAGTTATGTCCCTTGGCCGCCATCTTAGGGGATAAACCCATACATTCCACACAGTAGCCTTTGTATTTTTCAGGTTTGTACTTTGTCATTTGACTCAAAAAAAGCTCCGCCTTTTGTGTACTGATTACCCCAAGATGGGGCTACCCACACATTGAAAGAAAAGAAATTAAACACAATGGATTTATAAAAGCACACCCAAATATTTAGTAGCTTAAAGAGGAGAAATTACTTTTCTTTCCCTATTGACCTTTTGGTTGACCCTGCAAAGGGAAACAACTTTTGCAAAGTGTGGATTGGACAATACATGTACATGTTTATAATGATAAGAAAGAAAAGAAATATTTTAAGGTCTTGCTACGAAATAAAGCAGAAGTTCTAGCTGCCAAAAAGATCACAGGAATAATTACCTATTCATATCCAAAATTTCATTATTTTTTTCTCCTAAGAATTAAGAAACAATATTATCTTGAGTTTGTCATTTTTAAGAGCTAGGATATGCGGAGAGCTGGGTTGGGGGGTTGGGTGGGCGTTTCCATCTTTTGAATACCTGGGTACTTATTTGACATTAAAATTCTCATGTAATTGTACATGACAGCAAATGTTGAAAAATATGATCATGATAACTATAAAGTTTTAACTTCAACTGAGGTTATAAAACTAATGAAGCTGTAAGATTATCATGAATCTTATGTTTAAATTTTACCATGATTGTTTTTGCTGCATTGTTTTAGTGACCTAGATGAATACCATGTATATTACTTCAGACTTAATTTGTAAATAAATCTGTCAAGGTTAGTTAAAACTTCAGGTGTTCTCACAAAACATTCCATGCATTCTTTCTATTTACAGGCAGTAAAAATTAACATGTGGAAACTTTTCTTATAAAAAAAAGATAAGAAAACATGCTCACACAAAAGACATAAGATGTCAGATGTTCACTTCACTGACACATCTATATCTGTTAAAATCTTACTCATTATGTTTACAGCAAAGAAAACTTAAATGAACACAAGTTTACTGGAGTGTTATATCCTTTAAATAGCTCTATCTATACACACAGAAGATGGGGAAACCATCTGCATTCCTGGCATTCTTTCATCAGTTTGTATGTACATATATGGCACGCCAAATTCACAAAAATGAGATAAACCTAGTTTCACAATTGATAATCTAGGTTTGTCGACGATGTCGGGGCTGAGTACAAGCATAGCGTGTCTAAGGAGGTCATTGATCAATATCTAGGCAACCGAACACACTCAAAGGTGAAGACATTTGGTGGGCCTGTGTTTCAGCCCAGCAACTTTTCCCTTAATCAGTGGGCCGCTGAAATTGGTTTGGACCTAGTCCCCGTGGACAGATCAGGTTTTCCTATATACGACCTTATCTCAACACTATCTCTACCAGATCTACCACCGTCTATCCTGTATCCTCTTGTCCAAACTGTAAAACAGGCAGTGGAGGAGTACTACAAATTCAATGTCTACAGGGGATGCACCAATATTGACTCACCAAATTTCAGCTTTATTGCTAACGTTGACGACGGTACGTGCGAGAGTCCGGAGACCAATTACACATTTGGAGGAGTATACCAGAGTTGTACTCAGTCAGGGCAACTTCGTCAAAACCTATGCAATGGACTTACCCAGAAAAACCCTCTTACTGGTGCTTACTCTTGCCCGAGCGGATATGAGAGTATCTTACTCACAGAGGGCAAACGTTCCGGTTCTGAGAGTAGAAGGAGCTGTCATAGTTGTGGTTTTCTTGGATGGTCCACATGTTGTGATAATTACATGGTACACGGACAGGCAAAATATCAAGCTTATTGGTGTGTAGCACAAGGGCATGTTGACCAACAATCTGGATTCCAGTTTGGTGGTATTTACACCACATCGGTTGATAATCCACTGACTCAATCTCATGGTTGCCCTCTTTACTTCTATCCCTTGAAATTCGGTATGGACATGAAAGTGTGTGTAAGTGATGACTATGAGCTAGGGTTCCGTTATTCAGTTCCATTTGCAGGACTTTTCAGCTGTATGACGGGAAATCCTTTATTCATTCACCAGGAAGCCTCCTCTCAAAACACTGAGATGTTGCACTCACTTTTCTCCTATCTGAAGTCCTCAAGTCCCAATTCCTGGCCTCGAGGATGTCCAAAGGGATATAGCATGCATCTGGCCTCAATAGAAAATTCCTGTGAAATAGATTATTGCGTGAAGGCACATGCTTTTGCAAACAAAGGACTTCCACCAGTTAGACGACCGCCATTTATGGCACTTCCTGGAGATGCGTACGTGGATACCGGAGTAAAAGAGGAGTATATGATTAGTGTTGGTGGAGAAACGTGGACGGATCTAGCAATGGATCCGTCTTACTCTGACAAAGAAAATCAAAATGGCGACCCACAGACGAATAACGAAGGTGAAGGTGAAGTCTCCACTGGTACCACAGCAGGCATCGTAATTGGGGTCACCGTGGTTGTCATAGCAACTATTGCCATAGTAACCTTGATGTTTAAAAGACACAGGCGATCTAAACGTCCATATCAGAGGATGGATAATCCGGGCGCAAATTTCGTGAATCGTCGAGAGTATGGAACAGCTGGTCAATCGACAGAGCCCCCACAAACGGCCTGAACATTTGATATCAGCTCTGTATTTTTTAAACAGATTTTACTTACATGTTTTTTTCTTATTAATTTTGGACTAAAATATTTGCTTTTACAAAAGGTTATGAATGATATATGTTTTGATAATGATTTAAATGTTTATTACATGTATGTTTGATTTTAATTATGATTTTTCTGTCTAGAGTTTAGAATGTTTTATTTTAATTATTTTTGTATTTGGTTCTGTCTTGGGAGAGACATTTATTCCAGGTGGATAGGGAAAGGGTGCCTCTTTTTTCATCATATCTATTATGTGTAAAATCTAAAGTAAACGATATCCTAGGAATATAATAAGTATATTAATGTTGAAATATTCAAGGTTTTTCAAAGTGTAAATCGGAGGTCTTTGATAGCACATTGCTTGATTAAAAACACATCTCTTTTCAAACTTGCTTTCACTGGGCAACAAAACAAGTATCATTTTTATACATCTGCATTCCTTCATTAACACGACCAATCCAATTATTGATTGACTTTTTAGGAGGAAATTTATCTTAATAAATAGTGTACAAATTATTATACGCTACTTCAAAGGGATTTTTAAGATATGCCATAAATTCTACAGTCGTCTGCTGAACGAGTACGAGTGAGACAACCAATTTTTGTCACAAGTGACCTACATAGTGACGTCATTTTCACATTGTGGCGTCACAATCAAGGAGCAAAACTTTATTCAGCATATGCTATTTATAGACCCTGTGTATGGCTATGTGTGTACCATTTTTTTTCTAATCTGAAATGTGGTTTTGTAAATATAGAGATAGTTCGCGAACTTTTTGATCACCCCTCGTATTTGAAAAGGAGAGAGCTAAATATCAAAACATTTACATGTGCCAAGGGTTTACAAATTTTCATGTGCTTTTTCACTAACTAACTAAAGTCTTGCTGGACACGTTATTACAGATGATGTAATATAGTTAAAAATGAGGTCCTTGGATTAATAACTTTGAAAGATCCTAAATACAAAGGGAACTCCGATCCTTCAATTGGCGTCGGAGTTTCATAAATATTATGGATTCTGTCGATGATTATTCCAGATGATGGACCAGATATGAAAAAGAAGACGTTGACGCTTTGTCAGAATGGATTAAATATATCAGATCTATGTTACAATCGCGTATAAAAAATTGCTAGTCATTATGAAAACCATTATATCCTTCTGTGTCCGACAATCCAGAAGTGAAACAAAAATTAGAAAGATTACATGATCAGTACATACTAGTTCCTGCTGACAAAGCAGGTAACAACAGTGTCTTTGTTTCTAAAGCTCATTATATTAATTGTATTTTAGAAGAACTTGGTTTTAATTCTACAAGTGGAAATCCAACTTATGCTAATAGTTCCCTTGGCTTTCTAAGGAAGAAATTCTCGAAAATCATATGTCAATTTTAAATAATTTTAATATCACAAAGAACAAAAATTAATTTGAACTACCATATCCACATTCGATTCCTAAACTTCATAGAAATCCTTACAAAAAAGACACATACCCGGTTCAAGTAAATGCTCAACCAAGCCTCTTTCTTTACTCCTCAATAGTAGTAAAGGGGAAACTTCAAGGGTACTATGCAACAATATAACAAATGACTACAGTATATTCAAGACGTGAGGTAAATCAGATGTGGATACATATTAGATCTTAGGAACTTTTGGACAATTTGAAATCACAAGATTTTACAAAATCAGCAGCTTAAAAACTTACGACTTTTTAACTTTATGCACAACCATCCCCTCGATGAATTAAAGTCAATGCTTTTTTATATCATTGACAGCTGCTTTTTCAATAAAAATGGAAATTGAAAATTAAATTATCTTGTCATTGGTCATTTGCAAAATTATTTTGTTAAAAAACATTCCTGATTGTACACACAAATCCTTTGAAGTTGACATCGAAAAGATGCTGGAATTTCTGAGGTCATATATCTCAGTTGATTCGAAATGCAAGAGCATGCTCTACGTATGAGTACTTTCTAAAAAGAGGTAAATTATTGACAAACAAGTTGATGAAACAACAATTTCAGCAGTGTCGTTTAAAGGAATTTCTTAAGTCATATGGTCGACACAATGACCTTGTCAGCAAATACAATTAATCATTGAGTCAAATGCTGATTGACGTTTTTTTCATACGAATTTTTTGTCCATTATTTATACGTACTTATATAACGTAATGAGACACCACATATATTTATTTCTTTTAAAATAAAACACTAATACGGCATATATATTTTTAACTATTTGTACATGTACATGTAATTTTATCTCGGACAAAGACATTGAAAATGTAAATATTTTCGAATTTAGCTCCTGCCTCTGATCCTCGTTAATTTTATCTTATTAATCGTCCCCCGCTTTTGCGAAAGTGGAAAGACATTAAATCCAATTCGTCTGTTCGTCGATCAGTCTGTCCGTCTGTCCCCAAACATTTAACTTTGGTCATAACTTTTAATGAGAATAGGTATGACTTTCATGTTTCACGTGTATATTACCTGTGACAAAACCTTTCCGAATACACCGTGAATTTTTTACCCCGTGATCTTGAAGCTTGACCTAACTTTCCTATTGATGGACTTAGCTCAATTTTTCGTAAAGATAGAAACTCACATGGGCATGGGGGCGGTGTAATAATATACGCATCTGACTCTTTGCGCACGAATAGACGCCCTGATCTTGAACCTTTGAACCTAGAATGTATATGGTTAGAAATAAGCGATCCTACCTGCAATATCTTGCTCTGTTGTATGTATCGACCTCCTAACTCCGATAATTCATTTTGTAAAAAATTCGAATGGTCCCTTGAAAAAGCTGTTGATATATACGATAGAATTTTAGTCATAGGTGACCTAAATGTAAACTTTCTAAATCTCCAAATCACACATGTAGTCAATGAAATTCTTTTAAAATATTCCTTCCAAAACACGGTATGCGACGCAACTAGAGTCACGAAAAACACGAAATCTCTCATGGACCCAATTCTTGTCAGCGAAAATTTACATGCCGATGTATTGGACTCTGGGACAATAAGTTCAAGTTAAAGTTCAAGTTCAGTTTATTCTCCCAAACCAAAATATTGGTACATGGGGTACAGTAAAACATATATACATTTTAAACAAACTGGTCAGAGGTACAAAAAATATAATATATACAATACAAAATGTTACAAAATGAAGAAAAACATACATAATTTTTTCAGAATTTGTTCGTTTTGAGTTGACATAAGTTCTGTAAATTTAATAATATTCGGTCTACTAGAATAATAATTACCTAGGTATTTTTTCCTTTCATTTTCCAAAGCTTTGTAGAACAATAGCTCAGCGATCATAAAGGCACATACATGTATCTTAAATCACATACAATACAAGCACAATCATAAATATGAAAGGAAAATATGGCTATATAAAAATTCAGTTTTTGAAACACTAAACACACTTGTACGCAATACAGATTGGAATACACTTATTAATGACGCTAAAGATATAGATCAGGCAGAGAGTAATTTTTCAAAAAGTTTTTTAAACCATGTTAAAAATTGCATTCCTGAAAAAACAGTAAGATAAACCCCGGATGGATTCCGCATTGCGAAAAACGCACAACTTAGGTCTCTGATCATGCCGAAACTTTGGAAATCCAAAATATTTTAATTAAAAAAGGACAGCTGCATATTCGAAGAGCTCTGTTTTTAAAACAAATCTCTATTGAGTTAAAATACAGTGAATCTTCTGTGACAAAAACAGTACTTATTCATTAAACATATTACTCAGAATTTTAATATTTAATCATGCTGCATGATCTGTATTGTAGTGAATTGAAGTAAAACATGCATATCGTTTTTTAATGCTTTCTTTGGTTGTTAGAAAAAGAAAATCATTACCCGCTTAAGCTTACTATTACACTGTCTGTAAATATTTCATATGTACCCGAAATAGGTTTTGTTTACGGAAAAAATGTATTATTTTTCGATTTCATGATGTGATCAATCGATTGGCTTGCGTGATAATTTACATAAACGCCGAGCCAATCGTCATGAAATAAAAAAAAAAATAAGACAGTTATTCTCTATATTTATATGCTCTTGATTCCACCAATCCACGTGCTACAAACCTTGCTTCTGTCTAGCTATTTGTCCCACCCTGCTTGTGATTTTTTTAAACAGCGCCTATTGATGATTCAGTACATTAAAGATATGTATGCCGTGTTAAACAGTATTTTTGCACAGCTGAAACCGAACAAAAATTTCTGAAGTATGATAAGCTATCAAAAAATGAAGCATTCTTGCAAATTCGACGAAATATTATTTGGTATTAACAAAGTACTGGTCGGGAAAGAACACGATATTCTCAAGCATAAAGGACTGACGTTTATCCTGAATGTGCGCATGTGCGCGGGAAAAGCATCGCGAGAATCAAAATATTTTTTGTGACGTCTGTTCAGCGAGGAACAAATATGACTGACAAATCGACCGATCAGTTCAATGAGTTGCATTTAATGCATTTATGGGTTACTACGTAAAATACTACTTGTGTTTTTCGAAAAGGCTAGTTTTTAAATTGCTCTCGGAAAGACTTGATGCATTTTACCAAGCATTTACACGCTTAATGCATTATATTATATAAATATAGCCCTTTGATGAGGTCGATCCATAGATATATTGACTTCACAGAAAAGCATATTGACAAAGCACGCAGTGCGAGGTCAATATGCTTTTCTGTGCAGTCAATATATCTATGGATTGGCCAAATGAAAGAGCTACATGTACATTTGTTATATTATTTTTTACAGAGGTTGATAAAAAATTTGAAAAAATGGGAACAAACCACAGGTTTTCTCTCTTAAACACTTAGAGACTAGAAATCAAAATAAATTTAGCTGTTTAATATAAATGTGTTTCCTTTAAAGTTTTTGAGTAATTTAGAGGATATACTAATTGAAAATACTAAAAATGTACATCTTTTTGACTATGTTTTGTTTCAATTTTGACAAAGATATTCAATATGTTCTAATATTAAGTAGATCCTAATTCAGGCCATTGTTACGTCTTATCAGTTACAGGACATTACAAATTTAAATCCAAGTTGAAGTATAATATTTTTTTTGCGGGGGAACAATACTATCGTTCGTAGTTCTTTGATCAGAATAAATCTGCGCACTTGTTGTAGAAAATATCTAAAGATTTCTCCAAAATATTTAATAAGAGTTTGAAACTAGATCTCAAAAGTGATTAAAGAAACGTCCGAAAAATAAGAGTTCAAAGTTGATTTTAAAAAATAGTCAAAATAGTTTCATTTTCCGGCATACATGGTAATACGTGCTCAGAGGGTGTTCATGGTCCCGCATGTAAAAGTAATTTTTAATTGGTTGTCTTACCATTGCTTTGCCAATTACCCTTGGTCTGTAGGACTATCAATTGACTTATGAACCCCAACAGGGCACCACCCTACAACCAAGGTATACCTACATAAGTGGGCTCAGTCCCTCTTAACTGTATCACAGGAGTTCTAGCCTCAACCTCTTCTTTTACTAGGTCAAGAATCTTAATAGTAACTTTGCATTTCCGTTTAAATTTTATCACATAGTATCGATGGACTTAAATTGTCATTCTGATATTTCCGTTATAAAAAAACTCTGCAAAAGTACAGTTCATTGTACCAATCTCAAAATCGAATTTGTTATAAAAAAAATTATAGTTCATTTTCCGATTTTAAAATCACTACATGTGGTACACAATTATTGTCCATCCTTGTTTAATAAACTTTTATTTTATTTTACTGTCATTAATAAGTCCATCATTAATGGTTAAAACGATTGTAATATGAATATAACCTCCAAGTATAAAATGTTCAAATAAAAAGGTCGTTCTGTGGGTTAACAATTTATCTCGGTATATAAGGGTATTTTTAATTTTTGAAATAGAATTAAAGAATAAAACCGAAGGAAAATTAGTCATAAAACAAATGTAAGACCAAGAAATAAATCTTGCTAATATTATTTATATCATGTATTTTGATTGCGTATTAAAAGACAAGTCAATTTAAAGTACTTCAGGAGTACTTTAAAACAATATGATTTTTTATGAAGAGTCAAATGCTGGCTGACGTTTTTATACTAATTGTTAGTCCATTATTTATACACTGAATTGACGAAGGATATTTCCGTTATATTAAACGATCGTGACAAGGAGCACACGGCGGTGGTGACCGGTTGGCAGGGGATGTTCACTCCTCCATGGCACCTGATCCCACCTCTGATTTTTTGGAGGTCCGTGTTGGCTCTGCTCCTATTTTGTATTGTTTTATGGGCTCTGATATTTAATACTGTTCCTTATCTCCATATCCTTCATTACCACCGTTAACCGAGTTCTTTAGTATACAAAACACATTGAATTGGAATGTAACAGATGTATACACTTTTTAAAATAATGATATAATTTTATAATATTTTTGTTTCTAAAATGTTGAAATACTACTTAGAAACAGGTGTTACACAATAAAAAAGAATGAAATTATCATGAATAATCGAGGATGGTAAAACGAGAATGTATAACTGAAGTGTAGAATGAACAGTGCCTAGGATAAAGTTTTGCCAATTAACTCGCCAGGTTGTGTTGTTCTTTATTCAAATTTTTAATAATATAAATCATATACTCATTTTGGTGCACGAAATTTGATTTCCACAACTTAGGTCTCTGATCATGCCGAAACTTTGGAAATCCAAAATATTTTAATTAAAAAAGGACAGCTGCATATTCGAAGAGCTCTGTTTTTAAAACAAATCTCTATTGAGTTAAAATACAGTGAATCTTCGTACGAACTTAACAATTTCGAGCCACCGCGAAATCTAATGATTCCATAGTATTCATATTTTTTTTCAAAAATGTTTCATAAATATTTGATCAAATAAATCAAAAGATCTCTTTACATACCTCGTTCTTTCAAATACAAAAATTAAAGCATTTGTGTTAAAAACGGTCTTTTTATCCAAATTTAACCGATCCCAGTACGTCATTATCATCATTAGACATGTGATTGTTATCTACGCATTTGTGAATTATGTAATATTTTACAAACATCAAAACCTGTTAAGGGCAATGACAATTAGTTGTCGTTTGCAAATGATACATTAAAAAATGTTGTTGTTTTTTTTAAATTTAGATGTCCTTAATTCAAATGCAAAATTAAATTTTCTAAATGAATAGACAAATGACCAGTGAATAAGATTTATTCAAATCATGCTGTATGAGCCAATGGTTTCAAAGAAACATGGCAAAAATAATGTCTAAAGCCAACTCTTACACTTACATGTATCCATGTAACTATTCTATCTTCATTATCTTTATCTAGCCTTCAACATCCTAACAGACTAGGCCCGTAAAATTACAGAAATGCCTAATTAAATTTCTTAATATTGAATGAAGCTTTAAATAAAGCCAAGCTTCAATGTAGTGACTTGCCAAGAGTATAAATAATTACATAGTTCCCTCAGATTAAATGAATTGAAAAAGCAAGCTCTTGTGTATCAAATCAACTGAAAGACATAAACCCCGTAAGCAGTTGATAATGACTCATGTATATTGCTTAAGAAATTTGAAGATATAAAATTTGAAAATCATCACATTTAACCATACGTTTGTTTTAGATCATCATTAATTCCTTTTAAATTTCCAAATACAAAACTTACTTTTCTAACTTTATGGCATTTTTTTTTATCTCAAGTTCGCTGACAAAGATCGAGTGGACTTATGAATGAAAGTAACTATTGTTTAATGATAATTCTTCTTCGCCGATAAATCTAAATTTCCAGTTGAAGGTATCAGCAAACAACAATTATTAGAATAATAATTGTATTTATGTATTGAATGCGATAACTTAGTTGGAGGTTTCCGATAGGATTAATTTTGGTAAAATGTGAAAATTCTTAGATCCACGCCTTGGTTGATGAATTACGTGTGATAGAAGGTGTAAGGTCACGGTAGTTCTTTCATAAAATATCCTTAAAAATCTATACAATAACGGTGAATTAATAGAGTCGCCAAGTAAGGAGTTGGCCTGGGTTCAAATCCCAATGTCGGACGTGGAAACCGGATTTCGAATGAGACCGTTTAAACCGAGGCCCCGTGTCGAAGTAGGTGCAAGCACGAAAGAGATCCCTCATGGCCCTGCGGGCCGAACATAAGACAAAATGTTTATCTCTCCACTGGCAAGTGGTGGCGTCTCCATATGAGTAAAAACTCTCGAAAGTGACGTTAAACAACATACAACATACGTTTAAGTCAGCATTTCGATAATTCTACAGTCGTTATAATGACATGATAAGCAAACATACATGTTCATCGTCATTGTGTTGTATTTTGGCTGACTTGTTTCATGCCAATTGTCAAACCTTTGTTTTTTAATACAAAATTTGACTATAAAATGTTCAACTTGATCAATACTTAGTGCTCATTGGTGGAGTGAACGGTCAATTGTGTATGCTTACTCGACCTAGACACTTAGTCCTACCTCTGGGGTTTCCAGGGTTACTTGTTTATACACTGTTTATACACTGTTTACGGATTTGTATTTCTTTACTATATTTTTGAGATCGTTCTCTGTTCGTTTTCTTTAACCCTTTTCATTTTCAAATATTTTGAAATAGTTGGGTGAATGATGATTAAGAAATAAACAAGAATGTTTAAAAGTTCTATAGGAAATGAGTTTGGTTAGTCACGTGGTCAAAACCTATAAAGCCCAAGGGCTTCACGGTAGATTTGTATCATATACCAACCAAGTTTATTTCCCAGAGAACTTTTAAACATTGTTGTTTATTACTAATATTTACAATTGAGATGAGTATTCCGAATAAACTGCATGTATTACACGAACGGAACCCTGTATTGCTAGTTGTGACGCGGAATGACCAAGACGGTTTTTGGTCTTGAAAGTTCTCCTCGTTCGAACATTTGAATATTTACATTGATGTTCAGCAGCCCAATTCAGGAACTCTCTGTTTATAATGAAAAAAACGAAGGATCGCTACTGAGAATAGTCTTACTGTTTTATGAGTCTGAATTAATATATTTGAATTCAAAAGCGGTGGAATCGCCTGTTTTAGTTCACAGAACTTCGAAGAAACTTCGGGTTAAAAGGTTTGTGCGACTTTAGGGTAATTATAGTATTCAAAACATTCTTCACATCAAAAGTTTTTTATTTGTGAGAGAGAATTTAATAGTAATTATTGCAAAAATTTCATTTATATGACATCTTTTAATAATCATTTTATTTCAGTGTTTGTTTTGTAACTAATTTTATACTAAACAGCTACACTGCCAAATTATGGAGAGAACGATCATAGACATTTATGCCGGCTGTTCAATCTAATTCACGGAATAAAATGTATTTTAAACTAAAATCCCAATTTACATAATGAATTAAACCTTTTTCCTTTACCCAAATATGGTTTCAACCAATCAGCAAAGTTCTTATCCATCACGTGATTATTATTCATCTGTTTACCAAAAGAGAAAGTAACGTTTATTGAAATGCTGAATTTTCGAACACACCAGGTACCCCATCTGCCATCAATGCTTGTTATTTCTGTTAGGTTGACTTTTTTTGTTTTACCCAGGGTTTGAATTCGTACTCCAGTCTGGTTGACCCCCCCCCCCCTTTTTTTTCCTATGTAAATCATGTCACAATGTTAGTGCTGGGGGGTCAGATTGTGCAATAAGCCTAAGATTTGCAATACTATATATTTAAGTCCCCTTTTTCTGACCCCCATTTTCTTAACTGTTTTACTTCTTTCGTCATTTACTTTAATAAATGACATATTTCACTTCTATTATGTTATTTTTTTGTCTTTTATTTTAAAAAAAAAAGCTCAGTCGCGGTCGGCAGGAAAACTAAGAAACACACATGTAAAAATATTTTTACATTAGAAGAAGAAATTATTTTATGTATTCTTATGCTTATATGCAAGCTCACCGCAGCTTGTTTTTGCTAATTTTGTATAAGTCAAATAAAACACTTTCATAGAGATGAATAATGTCATTTATTAAAATGACGGTATAAATGTGAACAATTTAACAAACAAGAAGGGGATCAGATTCACAAGCTTTGATTAGCAGTTACGTAAAATATGATAATGTCTGATCCCCCAAAACTGACTAGAAAAAAGTATCTGTAAGAAAAGACAATGAAAACTTCATATGAAAAAGTTAGCAAAAAGATGGCACATCAAAACAAAATAGGCCACAAGATGTGACATGCATGTCACATCCATGTTAGATGTGACATGCAGATCACATCCGTGCCATCCAAAGTGAGCTTGCACACAATACGAATTATTCATGGAAGCAGTTAATTACTGGTCTCTCCATACATTTCGTTTTAAAGTAATGAAATGAAAAATCTTCCTATCATTATTCCAAAATCACCCCTTACCAAACTGATATGTTTGCTGCAGGCCTGCAGCAACTCTGCTGCAAGCTTGCAGCAAACAAAATTGTTCGCAGGAAGAAAATTTTCTAGTTTGCAGATGATTGCCGCTAGCTGCGATCTTGCGGCGAACATTGCAGCAATTGCTGCAAGCTTGCAGCAAATTCGCAGGAACCCAACATGTTTGCAGGAACATTGCAAGAAACATACACGCCAATTTAATGTTCGCAGCAAGTTCGCAGGAAACTTTTCACAATTCAAATGTTTGCAGGAAGTTCGCAAGAAGCAAGGTCATAGGTCAGCAATATTGGGTGAAGTTTTTCATTAATGAAAAAAAAAAGATTTGAAATGAATAAAAACGTTTATTCACATACATGAATTTTCTCTAAATATTTGTTAAATTTCCATGTTTTATATATTCGGTCGACGATGTGTCTGTCGGTGACCCTTCTTTTGGTGACTTGTTGTATCAGCGAGTTTTATAGTGTCGGTGGAAAAAGTGTCGGCGAGTTGTCGTTCGGTGAGTGGTCTTTCGGTCACCTGTCATAGACCCGAAGTTTTGACCAACTCTCGTATTACCAGTGACAAGACATTTCTAAATACCCAATGATGATAGACCTCGTGACTTTGATGTTTGACCCACTTTTCAAAAACTTTAACTTTGTTCATGATTTTTAAACGGGCTTTCAAACTGAATCTGTGTATTGCCTGTGACAAGACTTTTCTAGAAATAAATTATCATTTTTTTATTATGTGACCTTGACCTTGAAGTTTGACATACTTTTTATAAACGTTTACTTTTCTTTTTAACTTATGATCAGGAAAAGATAGGACCTTCAGATTTGACCTTGACCTTCAAGATTGACTTAATTTTCAATAAATTCTACTTTCAAATTTGGTAATTTGAAACTCTTGGTGTGATAACTTCTGAATGACATATGATGGGACATTCATACTTTACACAATATGCCGTAAATAATGACATTTCAACAACAAAGACCCCGAAAGCGGGGACCACTATTCTTTGAATTTGCTTGTAATCAATTAAGACCTACTGTTAACCATCATTTTAAGAGAAATATTTTTTTATTGCAGCACGTTTGTGGTTCAGAATGAGGATCCTATTGCTGTTTATTTTGTTTCTCTGTCTTCAGGAGAACATGTGCAGTGGAGCTTGTCCTCCCTGCTCGGATACTTACACTTCCTGTGTGATGGGCTGTCTAGGAGGTAGCAACATGTACACATGTGTCGACAGCTGCATCCGGGCATTGAGGACATGCCTTAGCAACTGTATGGGATAAAACATGCTTCTATGTCTTGATTTGCCTTTATTTGTCATGGCCAGTAGTGTAAAGCCTAGATAAATAATAAAACATTTTCAAACTTTTGCATATAATATATAAGTATTTATTTAGTCTATTATTCAATATTACAGTAAACAACTTACCAAAACAACTTGAGACAGTTATTCCACGATAATTTTCAGGATCACTAGTATCACCTTTGTTCTTGTATATAGTACAAATAACTCCTTCAGACCAAGATGAGGGTATTATTCCAGTTTTAAAAACAAGATTAAAGCTTTTTGTAAAATTATTGATCATCTTTGATTGAGATTTGTTTTTTTAAATCATTTAGTATTAGGTCATTACCACAATCTTTATTGTTCTTAATTGACTTAATCCCTTTTTGTACTTTTAGGCAATGGAAGACATAAGATTTCTTTATTTCATTTTGCTTTATATATTGGTGCTTGACAAAGAAGAAAGCGTACAATGAATCTTTAAACAATGGTTCAACATCTATCGAAGCACCGACTGAATTGTTCTTGACACTCTGTTAGACAAAGGTCAATGTCTCTGATGGGCGGTCTGCAGGAAAGGCTACAACCGATATGGTCCCGATTACAGTTGTCCACACACTCAATAAATGAAATTCGCTGAGAGCTGGTGGCAGTAAAAAACACGAGGACCGTCAGAAAAATCAAAGTTCTCATCCTTGAAGAGTAGCTGGAAAATGCAATAGAAATTTATTGTAAGAAAGGAAACGAGGGTTGATAGGAAAATTCCCAAACCAAGTTAATCTTTGTTCTACTAGTTTCTGAAAGTTGGAAATGAGCATATAATAATTTGTAAAATATTTATTTTGTTGATAAGTGAAATTCTTTTCCATTTGATAGGAGTACTTAATGTTACTTAGTTTAAATTTTTAACCATTATGCAATGACATTGACTTTTGACTCAATTTAACAGTTAAGGTAGGATTCTTCTCTAGTTTCTGACTAGATTAAATATTCAAAGTATTATATTCTTATATGCCTCATATATTTAGGTGTAGGAGATTTAAAAGACCATATTTTTCTTTCCTCGTCATAATTGTGCAACTTTAAATAGAAATGGTAAACTGCGGTTGAAAACTAACAGGGACTATATTTTTGGCGGAATGATGGCGTATGAAAATATCTAATTTTCTGCCCCTCAAAATTTTTATAGAACAATTATAGCTATCATTTTTACGTAATCAGAGACTTGAAAAAAATTCAAATGTTAATTAAATTGATAGTAAGGGACTAAAGTTTCAAAATATATCAAATGAATATTTTTTTCAACCAATCTAGAACTGTGTTAGCTTTTAAAAGCTCCCAACTTATGTACAGATTTGAGCCAAAAAAGCTGTAAAAAATGTTTTTCTCTCTTAGTAAACAATCAAAACTTTTGGTTTTTGTATCATTTTGTATCTTTATGTGACAACTTTACCATATGAAAAAATAAGAAAAATTAAGATATAGGAAGCATAAGAAAATAACTAATATATCCTAAAAATTTAAGAAAAGCAGAGAAAATTTGGATTAGCAAATATCCATTTTAGTAAAATTATTTATGTCAATTTTGTAATATCGTCGTATAGGCCCAATATGGTAGTGTATTTTTATGCAAAAAGAAAAACATTTAATCTTTTGAAATACAAGACGGGATCACATGATTAACAACAGTATTTTTTCATTCTTAATGTCCAGGGAAAAGGTATCGAACTTGACTTGACTTTGCCACTAATACAAAACGGTTAAACTCAATCTAACTGATGCCATCTTTTAATGATATTGTCTTCTTGATTCTATGAAAATTTCATTAATTTTTAAATACAAGAAATATGAGAAGAATCCTACCTTAAAGGTTCAGATCTTCAGGAAACGTGGTACAACTATCAACAATGTTGGAGTCCCATAAATAGCTCAAACCTAATGTCCCTTACTCTTCTTTAATACACATAATCCAATTATCGTTACGTAAAACCATATCTCCATTACTGGCCCTAAGAATACAATTTCATACAAACCTGATTACCCAAAGGGCTATTGATCACATGAAAGCTTTCTCCATATAATCAAATATCCATTTGAAGACGCCCGTTCTTATTTTATTACATTTTAAATACATGCCTTGTACAGTGTATGATACTTCTGAAAGGTTTGATAAAATGTACAATATATGTTTATTTATATTTTTGATCCAATATTGGCATTATGATTTTGACTTATTAATTAAATACATTTTTATTTATCATTAATAATGTTTGACTTCACCAGAATTTTATTTCATAATATTTGATTCAAAGGACAACTGTCAATAAGGCTTATATGTGGTCCCCGGTAACTCTTCAAACGAACATTCATCAAAAGCCTTAAAATGAAATTTTATTATTATATAATGTCTTTATTATTTGAGTCATAATCTAAAAAATGTCAAAAAATAGATATACGCATCATACAAAGCTGCGTTTTGAAGTTGAAAGTTTGAACTTTGATTTTCATGAATATCAGAAGAAATCATTGACAGGTATACACTTTAAAGCTTTCGTAAACACTGAGCAACGTTTGTTCAGAGTCGAGTTTGAAATATAATGAGTATATTATTTGGGTAAAGGTTGAGTAAAAATATCTTTGTTGCACAAACTTTTGCTCTTTGTTTTCTAATTAAAAGTATTGTGATTTCGAACCTCATAGCTGTCTTCATTTACATGCGATTAACCTCTTTATGACTTGTTAAGAATCATAACAAACCACGTGGATTTGTGTCGTTGTGGGTAAATGCTCGCAGTATAAATGTGATTGCTAGCTCTCAGTTGAAACGTACTCAGTTTTATATAGGTCAGCTTGGAATTTTTTGGTTAATCTTGTAAAAGTATTTCGCTAAAGTTTTGTTAATAGAAAATTGTATTTTTAGTTCGTTTTTGAATGGAAAATATCATGTATCAAGAATATTCTTTTTAAGGTATCTAATCTAAATGTTTCCGCCCTTTTTCATGTAAAAGAAAAACCGTAGTCTGCTGGGGGAAATGTTCCGGCATTTGCGATGGGTTTAAAAATTGGCTTGTATTTTTTGACATGTTTAATTATTCATTACAAATACATAATGCTGTAATTAGAAATACTTTGTTATACACAATGAAATCAAACAAAATACCCTTTGCTAATATCTAACCAGTAAACCAAGGGTGTAAAAAGCTAGGGACCACGCTACTATACTTATAAGTAGAATACTCCTTTGATGATTTTTCTTTATTCTATGGGTTTCATCAGTTTGGATGTATCTAAATTGACACTTTCATATAAAGTAAGTACAAAGTATTATATTCAAGATCTCTTGGATCCCATCTGCTAAAACAGCATGATTTTTAAAAAAGAATATTCATTTGCATTTATCATTCCAAGCATTTATTAAATTACTAGGATATTTTCGTTTAATTAAGTGACGTTTCCCTCTATAAACTCATTTTCCCCTAGGTACCGTTACCAGATGGCGATTTGTGTCGTTTTTAATGACTGGTTAGTTTCTCCGTAAAAAAGGACGATTTTCATTTATGCGTAGTTGACAATCACGTGCCTTCAATAATAACATAATGACGTAATGGGATCGGTTTTGATGGATAAATAGCCCGCTTTTTCAACTAAATGTTTAATCTCTTGTCTGTGAAAGAGCAAGGTATGTAATGAAATTAGATATATTTAATATAAATATATATATATTTTAAAATATTTAGTAACTAATCAATGAAAGTTTTTTTTAAAAGCAAGGTTTGTGTGGTAAATTGTGAGTAGTATTCAAAGCTACAAGTTAGCCATGCATAGAAAACTCATTAAGTTTGTTGTACTATTCTGTCGATTTTTTTAAATAAAGATAAGTCCAATTAAGTTAGTTAAGAGAAAGATTGAGCAAAACTATTTTAACTGAATTTTTCATCAGTTTTTCAAATGTAATGCTGAATAGAAACTTCAAATTTTTTAATTCAATGATTGCATTTTGCAAGAAGTCTTAGCATATTAACTCTTTTCTCAAACATAAAACAAAAAAATGCTGAAAGTATATTTTATATTTTCATCACAGCTAAGTTGTAAAGTTAATGAATTTGTATAGTGCTTTTGCTGTATCCACTTTGCCTATTTTGCGCTTGTCATAACGCTCTGGATCTTTAACCTTTAAACTGAATCAAGTGTCAAATGTCACTGTCATTCTATTAGCTCATGGAAATTTCTGATAGGCTGATTTGTAAACTATTTGTTGTTATCAACTTACCACGAATCAAGAAACAACTCTTTCAATTATCAATCATAATATCAATTATACCATATTTTTTATCTTTCGCCAACTTTAATAAAATAAATAATCTAAATATATGCATATTAAAGACGTTTGCGGGAGTTTTTTGTGCGCATCTTTCTGCGCGAGATGTCCATGGTATCAAAATGCCTGGACTTTTGGGAAATAGTGGTGTATAAAGTGTTGCCGGTCAGCCGAAAGATGCTTCCTCCTATATGGCACCTAATCTCAGCTCTGATTTCTTAAAGGTCCCCGTTTGCTCTCCTCCAGATAATGAATTGTTTAATGGCCTTTTGAGCTGGAATACTGTTTGTTATCTACATCCGTATTTCATTTAACGTCCTTTCCCGTCTTAATAATAAAATATCGTGTTAACAATCCATTTTATACCAAAAGCAACAAAAATAAACAAATGTTTTATTTCAATTATTTTAATCAGCATTTGGATTATATAAGATCTTTACATTATTGTATGTTGATGGCGATGGGTTTTGCTTTATACCGTCTATCCACCACCACAACCGTTGTAACAGGATTGGAAAGTATTGAAGCAGTTGTCGTAACATCGCCTCTGTTGAATAAGCTCGGTGCTTCTGCAGCTTGTATATCGACACATGTTGTAGCAGATCTGTCGACAGGACGCGCTGTTGTCCTCACAAGCACAGTGACAAGGTTTATTCTGATTCCAAATTCCACATCCCTCACAGAAGTTTATGGTTAACAGGGTCACTAACGCAAGAACAGCTAGATACTTCATTTGAAAGGTGTATAGTTTACTGGAAATGAAAATAGTAGGTTTAAAATAATGTTGTTTTTCTATTGCTCTGTATAATTATTAATTTATTGTTAAGGATATGGTCATAACAAATTAATAAATATATCATTTATCATTTATTTTTAATTTTAAGTGAAGAAAAAAATTCTTTGATAAGTTGGACAAAGAATAATCGAGTACAGCTAAGTTAAATTCATTGTCAATGAATACACTTCAAATAATTTGTTTATGATAATGATTTAATGATTTAACGGTTGTGATATTGGAGAATGGTTGAAATGTATAAGAGACATCTTGAATTCTTGTAGTCTGTATTATGTATGAATGAATCAAAGTTTTATTATTATTACATGGTTAAAGTCTATTGTAAAAGAAACATTGCAAAGTCAATTTTTATATGGGCTTAGAAAATTCAACTAAATGTTTAAATCACAGGATTTTTTAAAAAGATATAAGAATCATATTAACAAAATTTAGAACTTGTAACCACAAACTTCCAATCAAAGCTGGTAGATGGACAAATACTGACAGAGTTTTAAGAATATGTAATTCATAGTAATAAAAATACTTTGATATTGAATTTCATTATGTAATGGAATGTTCATATTTTCCTCATTACGTGTGAAACTTATTGATAAGAAGTATTGTTTTCATATATTAGTAATGCTTATAAGTTTGAGAGAATTGTCTCCATCACTGTTGACTCATTGATAAAGCTGTCTTTATTTGTTAAAGGGACATGGGCACAGTTGCAGCTAAAAAAAAAATTTTTTTTCCTTTTTTTTTCTTACAATTACTAGTTTTTATAAGTGATCTAATGATCATCAAAAATTCTAATTTCAGTTGTCGAGATACAAGACAGATTCAGAGCTCCAAACCTTTGTTATGTAAGCACTAAGCAGGGTCCGTGTTATGTTTTTGTTTACAAAGGTTAATATACTAATATATGTTCGTTCATTCAGATGTTTTCAATAAAGAAGTTAATTTTAAAAAAACGATTAGACAGTATCTAGTGATTTGTTGAACTTCATTTTGTAATAAATATTTTATTTCCTATACATGTATGTAAACAAAATCAAGACACGAGCCTTGTTTGTATTATAAAGATCTGAACGTTATGTATATCGTTTGTTGATCAACAAATGATGTTCAATTTTTTACGGTCATTAGATAATGCCTTAGTTAGGAATTGTAAACATTGAAATAGTTTTAAATAAAATCAGTCGAAACTGTGTCCATGTCCCAATAAAAAGATATTGGCCTTTTTCAGTGATATTTTCTTATTTGACACTCTAATCTTCCTTACTTGATTTTGTATTTTGTATAAACAACTGTATATAAATATTCTTATACCTCATGATCATATACCATTGTATGGTCTGAGAGTAAATAAACAAACAAAGAAAAATGCTTAACCCGCGTTTTGTCCTAATGATTTATATCCGTAGTCAATGCAATTCTAATTGTATGACCACGAAGTGATACATGAATGAATATTTTCCTTCTGAAAGGATAAAATATGGGGGATTAAAAATGTGTATTTGATCCAACCACCCCAACTCCAAATACAAAATGAAACAAATATTAAATGTATA
Organism: Saccostrea glomerata; assembly: GCA_003671525.1. Classification (NCBI taxonomy): domain Eukaryota; kingdom Metazoa; phylum Mollusca; class Bivalvia; order Ostreida; family Ostreidae; genus Saccostrea; species Saccostrea glomerata. The sequence goes on from PRKT01000309.1 coordinate 631,070, forward strand.
TATAAGTGAAATGAAACAGATATTGGATGATTCGACAGACAGTATATTTTAACCTCATAGAATAAGAAAAAAATAATAATAACTATAAAATTATGTTCCATGAAATAATAAAATAAAAAATAAAAGCATGAACAAAAAAAAAAACAAGTCAAATTCAATTAAGAAATTTAAAAGATTACGCGCAATTTAAACAACTAATGATTGATTGCAATTCACGCACGATCTATCGCTTTACACAAACGATCACGCAGGTTTCACGATCCGCTATTCAAACAAGAGCGTTTCAGCTTCTGTGTTAATAATAGAGTATTTTTCAATGTTTTAAAGACGATTTCTATAATTTTTTTTCCGAATTTATTTTTTTTCTTTTTTACATATTTCCTTCCTTAGAGTATGCTTTATGCAAATATAAAAAGAAAAGGTATGGTTATCAGATTAGTTTTTTTGTTGTGAAGAATTTTTAAAACTGACCGTTAATCAATTATTGAGTGAAATTCTGACCATTTTTCAATTACACACTATCTTAAAAATATACTACTTTTTATATATTTATCAGAGTTCTAACTTTTTCATTTTATCATACAAGTCAGTATACACTACAAACAAGATGTTGAATTCAGATATTGATTGAATATAAGAAAAAACACAAACAGAATATCATTTTTCAAATTATCATTTATCTAACCAAATGTACATTGTTTTCGCATAATTTATACAATTTACGCATTAAAAAGTCAATAAAAAAAGTTTGACGAATTTATTTTTTTTTAAATTCATACATATTGTACATTTAAGTATACTGATAATAATGATATAAAGAAAAATGGGGGTCATCATATTCATTTAGTAAATAAAACAACATTTGCTAGCACGATGTTAGACGTTTTTCAATGTCAGAGGTTGTAAAATATGCATCAACATAAGAAAAACATACATTTTTTCTTAGATTTTGATTTCAATTACAAAAAAACCCCAATGCAACATATTACATCTGAAATTCCTCTTTAAGGGGTCCTGACCCTCTCCTCTAAATTTCACTATGGAAATTTTAAATTTCTAATATTGATTTTCATGAACACAACAATGACTTTAAAACCAAATACAAAACCTTATACAACGTGGTATAATGCAGGTTACATACAGGGTTTTGTTTTTCTTATTTACAAATTTACATTAGATCTATGATGAATTTGTGAAAAATTTAAAAAAGAAGTTATCCTTCTTAGCAGAGGGATAATGTCCCTTAAATGCTGAAATTAAAAAACTACAGAAATATTATTTACTTTTCTAATTGGTATGGCCATATATACATTCAAATGTTTACAGCTATACAGAGCTTGTAAAACTAAGATGCAAAAAAACTATACATGTACAAATACAGCCAATTAAACGTCTAATGTCTATTGTTACATTCAGCTAAAATTTGTTTTGCCTTACTGTTTGTCTTCAAAATACTTATTTACTTTTTCAAGTAAACATTTTTTTGATGTTACTCGAGGTTTCCCATCGAATTTTTCAGACAAGAGTGTTTTTAAACCACCTCTGGTGTGAGCAAGTTTTAGATGACCTAAGTTTAATCCACTTTCAGCAATCTTTTTACACATTTGCTTTGAAAGTATCTTATCATTGCATAAAACTAACAAGGTGTTTAAGTTTTTATCTACAATTTTGTCAAAAAGGTACTTCTCAACCAAGGTATGCATACTTGAACTGTGGCGTACAAGAACTTCAGTGCACGGTTTTACATGTTGAACAAGTTTTTGAAGAACAAGAACATCATCCTCAGCATTGTGAGCTGCATAGTTTTCATTTAAAAAATGCTCGCTTAAAGAGATATCTCTCTAGCTTATAAAGATATCTCTGTACGTAAAAGAGATATCTCTCTGAGTAAAAGAGATATCTCTTTTACAAAAAGAGATATCTTTCTAAGGTATAAAGATATCTCTATTAGTCAAAGAAAAATCTCTAAAAGAGATGTCTGTCTATGTTAGGGAGATATCTCTCTCATTGAAGGAAAAATTTTATTTCACGAATAAATAGTAAAAGGGCTTGAGCGTAGTTTTTCTCAGTTAACAAAAGTTTAGGAGTCAACTCGTACACAAAGGTTTTTCTTGTACATTTCAATCTTTTTTATATATGCCTCTGATTTTACCCATACCATATATGCAGATTGTTTTTTTTCTTACAAGGTCTTTCGCAGCGTAATATTAAATCTGAGGCGTCAACTCCTAAAAATTTTTGTTATTAAGATAAATATTTACGAGGGTCATTCTAAATTTCGAAGACTTTTGTCATAACTTTTTAATTTAACGTCATATTATAACAAAATTTAGAACACATATTTAAACAATAAATTCAAATAATTTGAGCCAAAGAATTGGAAAATATCTTGATAATTATAACAAATTATCAAAGATTTAAGACAGAAAAAATTGGAGTCACGGAGCAGGGTCAAATTTGACCTATTTTCTTATTATACACTTTATTATGTCTAGAGTCATACCTCTAATACATGGTTCTTAAACGAAATAAAACTGAAATGTTTAAATTTAGAATTGTTCAATTACTTCTGATGCGAAAATTTAATGTAATACATCGCTGTTTTTTAAGATATCAATCTTTAAAGGCAGAGAGACTTCATGAAAAAAAGCAAAAAACGATGATGTAGAATGACATCACGTAGCAGGGAGTAACGATAAAATTTTATTTTGCATTCGGAAAACCTTTAAGACAAACTCGGAGAATGCTTGATGTACCAGGAAGTATATATGTGCTATGCATTTGTTTACAATGGAAATGACTATTTTTTGAATGTTAGAGACTTGGAATCGGACCTTGAATGGTCTGCGAAGAAACAAATTATAGTAAAAAAATCAAACTTGTCAAAGAGTTAGTAACGTCATAAAATGTGATGTGCCATTCACTTTTTCGGAACTTGTGCAAACAAGAGTTACGCGATAAAGAAATTGAAAACATTGACAATTTAACTTCAGGTACTCAAACAATTGTTAGCGGACTAGCTGTAAAGGGCTATAGATTCATGAATTTAGAAGAAGCAACAAACCGTGGATGAAATGAAAAGGCAGAGTTCATGGAGTTTAAGAAGAGAAGTTTATGCGGTATTAACCAATATTTGCCCCCCAAATCAAACTTTGATGGATCAATATTTAATTAAGTCCTTAAGCAGGGGAGTATATGCTGACTTCAAAGCACTGAATAATTTTATAAGTAATGACGTCATATGTATGTAATGACGTCACAAATATGACGTAAATTTCAGTTTTTTATGAATTTTACAGAAAAATGTACATATTTCGTCGATATTTTGAGTAAAAGTCACCGAGCGCATGTGTGTTCAGGATAAATATTTTGATATAATGTGTAGAATGATAATATCAATGAAATATGTCAATATTGTTCCTGAACACACATGCGCTCTATAAATTTTAAAGCTAAAATTGTTGAAATTTTGTCCATTTTGTCCTCTTTCTGAAAAAGGATATAAAATCGGACTAGTTTGTGACGTCATAAAAACAGAAATTGT
>PRKT01000309.1:635727-652738 GCA_003671525.1 Saccostrea glomerata
GTAATGACGTCACAAATATGACGTAAATTTCAGTTTTTTATGAATTTTACAGAAAAATGTACATATTTCGTCGATATTTTGAGTAAAAGTCACCGAGCGCATGTGTGTTCAGGATAAATATTTTGATATAATGTGTAGAATGATAATATCAATGAAATATGTCAATATTGTTCCTGAACACACATGCGCTCTATAAATTTTAAAGCTAAAATTGTTGAAATTTTGTCCATTTTGTCCTCTTTCTGAAAAAGGATATAAAATCAGACTAGTTTGTGACGTCATAAAAACAAAAATTGTGTATACACTGCTTTGGAACTATGATATTTTCTGTTAATTTATATTTCTCGTACAATTTATTGAATTCAGCACATTTCAGGAAGTTTTCAAAATTTGACTTTTGTGGGGGCAAACATATGCAATATACCGCATATAGTTCTTTCTCGACGTTGTTTTTGACGTCACAGTGTTGTTAACCGTGGTCCGTGGTGACAAAACATGTTACTTTTAAAATTGTCTAACACAACTTCCATTAAATCAAATGGAATGAAACTTTACAAACTGACAAAATGTTTTTACATATAAAATATGTTGATCTAAGATTTTGTAAGAATAATATGATGATGGAGCACATTGTCTACGTAATTTTTGAATGACCCTCGTATTTGATACATAAATGAGAAATCCGGTTTTTTTAATTCTGTGGATTTAATTGTAAATAAAAATATTTTATTAAATAACAATCAATTTTACTGAATTTGATTTTTAATTGTTAAACATCTCTACAACCAGATATATTAATTTTACATTTTAAAATTATAGTCTTCTTTTATGCAAATGATATGTGAATATGAATATAACTTGATTTACTTTAGAGAATTAAGAAAGTTAGAAATTTTATGGCACCATAACGTATATCGTTATATATAATGTAGATAGTAAATACGATCGAAATACCGCGTAAGATTTTTTATGGTAAATAGTATCATTGCATACAATTTCAAAAATTTCAATTTGATTTCATCAAATTAAATCTTTTTTTAAAGACAGTTTTACGGCAGGATAAACACGCCTCTAACACCATGGTGAAGTTTAAGAAATGGAGAAATTTGGACAAAATTAGGAGCATTTCGTAATAAGCAATTGTCGGAGATCCCAGAAACCGCCGCGCTTGTGTTGGTTTAACAATAATTGTTTAAATTCCCAATAAGAGAAGCCATAGTCGATTTAAAATGATAAACCACTAAAGTATTTATGAAAAGATCTAACAAAATAAAAATCTCTTCTCTTTGTCCTTGTTTTATTTTTTTCTAGATTATACATCATTTATATAAAAATAATTCCTAACAATTGTAAATAAAACGTTGTGTACGAGTTGACTTCTGATTTGTGTACGAGTAGACTTCTTGTCAATCGCAACTTCTTTACAAATTGGCTAACATGAGTTCTATTTGATCAATTGAAATGAAACTTCACACTTCGGCAAAATAATTGTTTTTGGTTACGAAAATGGGTTGACCTATTATCTTGTGATCAGTAACATTGTCAACGTATTTCTTGAATGACACTCGCATGTATTTCATTATATGTCATGAATTTGCTAAATTAAGCAGTCCAAAAACACAAAATCAATCAAATAAAACGAAGGAAAAAAGTCAAAATTGAAGATGGGCGATATTAATTTCATATTTCTGAACTGTAAGTCATTTTAAGTACCCGATAAAATTGTTTTCAAAATGTATAACGATCATTATTTCAAAATAGAATAAATGTACATGTATATTTATTTTTTATAGTATATCATACAAAATAGATTATTAAGAACATTAGTTTATTGCATTTACTTTTCGGATTTCAATAGTAGGTAACAATATTTCATATTTTTACAACCAGGCAATCACCTCTCCAGCTTATCATTAAATTCATTGATTTACTCTTTAATGAAAAGCAGCAACAGCTCTCGACGAGGTTGTTGGGATTTAGTTTTGTCAGAAAATAGACGCAAATGTTGCACACTAGTAGAGGGAATCTCGTACAATTGGTAACCACTCTTTGTGATTGTAATGTCATTAGTGTATAATAGTTCATGACCAATAACTAGAGCATCATATCCAAAAAAAACATACTAGTACTTGTATGATATTGCAGAGATTTATATTTGTTAAAAAAATGTAAGATTATGCAAACATTTGGTGTTTGACACCGTCCAAGGTCTTGTACCACTCCTATTTTGTATTGTTTTATGGACTTTTTAGCTTTTATACTGTAGTTGATCGTTATCTGCATATATTTTACTTTTCAATTATAAAACATTTTACATTTTGTTGTAACTATTTTCAATGCAAAGTCATAACGTTAAGTTAAAAGCAGTGGTGATATTAGTAAATATAATCTATTTGTAGGACTTGTTTTATACCGATCTGTAAGTCTTTGCTTTTTGTTTGTTAATTTTAAAAGTTCTGTTTACGTGATCAATACCCAGGTGTTACCGGTCAGCAGAGGATGCTTCCTCCTTCTAGGCATCTGATCCCGTCTCTGGGACTTTCAGGGCTCGGTGTTTTTGCCGTGTTCACGGAATTGTATTGTTTGTAGCTTTAACAGGTTTAACAGGTCTAGGCGGCCTCTGTTTTTGGAGGATAGATTTTATCCTCTAGAAGTAGAGGATGGAGGTGTCGCCACCTACCGGACTTTTCAAAACAAAGGGCAGTCTAAACCAAAGAAATAACAGCAACTCTTGCATCTAAAGTCCCAGTTGGTCACTAGTTAGGTCACTTGTGACGAAAAATGGTTGTTTCAGTCGAACTCGTTCTACAGACGACTGTACAATTTATTGTATACTTAGAAATCACTCTACAGTATCATTTAATAATTTGAACGCAGTTTATTGAGATAAATGAGTTCCTATAAATTCAATAAATGATTGGATTAATCGTTTTAGCGAAGGAAGGCTGATGGTGAAAGATAATACTTGTCATCTTGCCCAGTGAAAGCAAGTTTGAAAAGATATGTATTTTTAATTAAGCAATTTGCTATTAAAGACCTCCAATTAGCAATTTGAAAAATAGTTGAATATTTGAACAATGACATAAGTATTAAACACCTAAGATATCGTTTACTTTAGATTTTAAACATATTAGATATGATAAAAAGGATGCACCCATTCTCTGTCCACCTTGAATAAAGGTCTCTCCTGAGACAGAAGATTTGTGTTTTAATGGTCGCCATGCTTATTTTTGGAAAGGGTATTATTATCCACCCATTCTGTTGCCTAGATATGACCATTTCTGAGAAATGAACTGTTCTTGTCATAAAAATTAACTCACATGGAAAGAAATGTAAAACTCGGAAAAATCTTTCAACTTTTGTGACAGAACACTGGGGTCACGTGACCGCCAATATCACGTCATTCGCGCATGCGCAGAACGGTGGTTGATGTGCATTAAAATCGGAGAGGATTAATTAAAAATATAATCAACATTTAAATCAAATATTGTTTCTTGTATGGAAGTTATTCAATTAGTTTGCGAACTTTTTGATCACCCCTCGTATATTTTTCATGATTAAATTTTGCATTTGATTGTTTTAGCTAATTAATATCCCACCCTATTAAGTTAAGAAATATGAAAAAAAAAAAACATCAATGATTTAATGTTGACCTTTTCTTTTGTCTTTTTTTTTTGAGGATTTTGTGTGTTTGGTTTACTTAAGTTTGTTTAACCCTTCAACAAAATTTAATAAAATTAATTTTGTGATTATATTTCATACCAAGATCAGTGGGACAATTGAGCTTGATATTTTTTAATATCTAAAGCTTAGTGTAGATAACACAGTTTAATCGGATGTAGACTGACATATTTATTACAAATTAAAAGGCGACTTATCATCTAGACTTAAATATCCATAACAATGAGAAACCCGTTACCAAATAACGACAAAAATACTATAAGCTGACTGATTGATAGGAGGTGCTTGCTCCTCCATGACCTCTGATCAAACCTATTATATTTTAAGGGTCCCTATTTGCTCTGTTCTCGATATGTTTTGTTTGAATGGACTTCCGAATTTAATAACTATTCGTTATTTTTAGATTTCATTGACATCTCCTCTGAGAAAGGATTACAATTTTGCATTTAAGAAGAGAAATCTTAATATATTGATCATTAATTTGGTGTTATTCTAATATCCAAAGCCAAACACATATAAGTCCAGTCTTTATTTCAAAGCAAATCCTAAGGCTTGACATCTCTGAAAGGTGAGATAAAAGGAAATACATTTATATTTCTGAACCAACTTTGGCATTTTATTCAGAGATAATCATCTAATCTCAGGGTAATAATTGAAATTATAAAGAACAATTTTTCAATTAGGATTAAAGAGGTCAATTATTGAAAATAAACAACAGTGAAGATATTGAAATACACGTAATAGCCTGTTACACAAAAATGCACAGTATGCCCAGTCAAAAAGCTTGCACCTAAGCATAGCGGTCTTACTTATAAACAAGGATGCACAGAACATATAGATAAATGCATCAGTTGTATTTAGCCCTAAGGATATTTTTAGATGATTACATTAGATAGGTAGTAAGAGGTTGTTTTGAGCATTATACTTTGCCCGGTTTATTTGAATCCATTTGCTTATACAGCATTTTTGTTTTGAATGGATTTTAGTTTGTGTTTATTTGTCTATGCATTTTAAGAATTACATTTTCGTTTATTTCAAGCACATTATAATTTCAAAACCAGTTCATCATTTTTGAGCGACAACCGAGTGTCATTGTCATTAACTGATTTAATTTTATGTAACATTACGTATAATTTCAAATCTGCGTAGTTAACAATGCTGAAAAAAAAACATTGTGAGAATAAAATAATGTAAATAAAAAGGAAATTCCTAAGGGCAAGGACAATATAGGGTAAGACCCCTGTTTGGACTCTGATTTTGGGTGTCTTTCAGAATGATGCAGCTGTTTATAAATGAAAATCTGATGAATCCCTGCCACAAAAAATTATTGGTTATAAGTTTTGACATATGGAGAGGTCACAGAGAAGTTAGAAAATAGGTCAATTTTAGAATTTTCTCATTTAAATGGCAATTTTCATCAATTTCAGCACATTTTGAGTTCATAAGTACAAACTATCACAAATTAGCTACTGTTCTGATTTTTACATAAAAAAGGGGCAAGATTTTGCCGTTATCCTACATTTTCATTCCAATTAAAGCTGAAGCAAACTTGAATATACGAATGAAAAATAATTTGTCTCGATTAATCAACTTTATTCTTAATAATTACTTTGGATCTGGGAACTTTAATATTATCTTGATAACTTTTATGACCATGGTATACGGTTTATGGTATTCGTTATTCGGATCCATTGAATAATATTCAGTATAGAAATATATTTATATTTTAGCTTATAAACTAAATCTTTTTCATTGAGCGTGCGGTGAGTTTTGCAAAATGTAATTCAATTCACATTCTCTCGCACGTATATCTTGAACAACTAATTTTAAAAACTTATTTGGCCTGACGAAGAATATCTAATTTAACTGTGGCGTTTGTTCTTGGCTGATGTTATGTAAAACTTTTTTATTAAGTTGAGTATAAACTACTCAAGAACAGATTAGCAAAGTGTAAAATAAAATTTGAAATAAAAAATCCTTCATACATATGCATGAAATATAAATTGTAAAGCTTTTGCATTGTATAAATCATAAATACTGTTGTTTGATAAGTTACGGTTGTTAAAACTGGCGTGAGTTAAATTAATTTATGCTACACCGACAGTAGCTGTGTAAAATATACAGCCAGAGGATGGAAGTATCTATTATAGGCGACAAATTAAAAAAACAAAACATATGGTACTTGATTTAATCAGAACAGTATGTATAATGATGGATTGCATTTATTATTGTGATATTGTGATGCAATTTGCCGACACATTGCAGATAATCAAAACCCTAATATGTCATAAACGTCCTAGATATTGCATTCGTTCATTTTTGAGGAAAAGCTGACATTTAACATTTCAATCAATTTTTTTTATTACTAAATCAGTGAATATACTAGTGTATAATAATTTTTTTTTTTAAATGAACTGTGTATAATGATAATATAAAATATTGAAATATGATATTAATTATTTACTAGTATTCTGTTGCAAATTCTAGGAATTAACCAACTAGAGCATGTCAAGATAAGGTACCAAATAAGATCCAAGACCAGAAAATCGAAAATCAAATACAATGAAAAATTGATAAACAAAAAAGAATTGAATTGATTAAATTGTGTTTTCTTTTGATCAACATTGTGATATTTCACTTCATTTATGAAGTTCATGGAAAGAACTTTACCTATCCCGATACTAGAAACAAATTTTTAAAAAAGCACTATAGATGAATATTCCTTCAGGTCCGCTTTCTTAAAGTATTAAGAAGGTGAGGATAACAATCCAAGATTAAACAGGTCTGGGCGGCCTCCGTTTTTGGAGGATAGCTAGATTCAATATGGCAGCCAAATTTTTTACCATATATGGAAATCGCAATGCAATGTCGGATAGTTTATCTTCTGATTTCAGAGGATAGCACAGGTAATTTTCAAACGCCGCATGCCGCTAATATCTAGTGATATTCCTGATAAACTATCTCTTAGCTTTTCCACATGATCTGGCGCTGAGGTTATTGTAGTAATAAATTCAGCTACTAGTACCTTCTGTGTTAAATTGTGCAATTTTTGGATATAAATGTTGATATTATTGAAGTAGCTGGATTTTAACATCGATGATATCCACTGGTATTGCTGATAAAGACAATTTTATAGCTTTTCCACATGATTTGGCACTGAAGTTATCGAGATATCTTTAGTAATGAACTAAGCTACTAGTACAACTGTGTTATTTCGGATACAAATATCAATATTATTGATGTAAATGGATTTTAAAATCGCTGATATCCACTGATATTGCTGATTAAATTATCTCTTAGCTTTTCCACATGACCTGGCAGAGATGTTACTTATATATCATTAATAATCCGTAATTAACTCAGCTACTAGTACCTTTTGGGTTAAGTTGTGCAAATTCTGCAATTTAGGGAATCCAATTTTAATATTATTGAAGTAACTGGTATTGCTGATAAAAACAATCTTTTAGCTTTTCCACATGATTTTTCACTGAAGTAACCAAGATGTCGATAGTAATAAACTCAGCTACTCGTACCTTTTGTGTTAAATTGTGCAATTTTGGAAATCAAATTTTAATATTATTGAATATGATGGATTTTAACATCGCTGATATCCACTGATAGTGCTGATAAAAACAATCCTTTAGCTTTTCCAAATGATTTGGCACTGAATTAAGGTTCTAAGATATCGTTAGTAATAAACTCTACTACTATTACAATTTTTGTAAAATTGTGCAATTTAGTAGCCGGATTTTTACTAAGCTGATATCTTGGTACCTTTAGTGCTAGATCATGTGGAAAAGCTAAGACATTGTTTTATCAGCAATATTAATAGATATCAGCTAAATAAACATCTGGCTTCATTAATAATATCAACATTTGTATTCCAAAATCGCACAAATTTTCACAAAAGGTACTAGTAGATTAGTTTGTATCTATCAATACGAGGGTTGTCCGTAAGGTTCGTGGACAACATTAATAATTACTGCCAAACATTGATAAAATATATGAAACAATTATTTTTATTAAATTCATGTTTGTTTTTATCAATATGCAAGTTTTAAACAAAAACAAAGCCCAAATAGGTATGGGTTTTTTTTTCAGAAACAAAATAGACATACACTCTAACCCGCAGCACTAAAACGATAATTCTTGACGTTACCCGAGGTCAAAAGCTAAAGACATTTAGAACTTTTAAATTTCTCAACATAGTTAACGTTTAACTCAATGCATTCCTTATGTCACTTTAACCAGTCAATAAAATGTGCACAAACTAATCTGGTTTCAAAGTTACGTAAAATAATATTAAACAATGCCTGTCTCATAATCTGCAAATCATGAAACCTCTGTCCGCGTAAAAACGATTTATTTGCGGAAAAATGGCAATGTTACGTTACGAATCAAATTAATTTTTACATCACTGCAATCTCGGAATGTATGTCATCTTGTAAACTGTTCCTTCCGTCCAAAAATATAATTTACCATTTAAATACTAATGAACGGCTTCTTTTACTTTTCCCCGATTTTTTTTACAGAATTAATGGGTCTCTGTTGGTGTCTACGCAGAATTTTATCACTACTCTCTTCTCCACCTTTTCAGAAAACGTCCCTTTTTTGAACAATGCCGATCCCGTCTTAATGGATTCTAACCTCGATATCTCAGTCATTTAAAAACTTTAAACGTTCAAATTTTGTAAGTTTAACGTGATGACTTCTGTCATCCTCAAAATGTAAAAGTTTGCAAAATTTCCACGGAATTTTGCAAAATACAAATGAAATTTTAAAGTGATAAATAACTTTTTAATTCAAATTTTGCGGTGCTCCGGGTCTCCGTTCTAAGTCTAATTATGAAGCCATAATTGTAATTTTTCATTTGAATTGAATATGATTTAAAAAATGTTTGATTCACATTTAGTAAAGGATTAGAAATATGCTTATATAATAAAATATCAACGACACAACTATCATTAAATTTTTTAGGTTGTCCACGAAAGTTACCGACAACCCTCGTATCTTGGTAACTTTTGTGCCAGATCATACTGAAAAGCTTTGAGATTTGTTTTAGCTACATCAGTGGATATCAGCGATGTAAAAATCCAGATACTTCAAGAATATTAACATTTGTATCCCAAAATTGCACAATTTTACACAAAAGGTTCTAGTAGTAAAAGTGACAATACGGCGCATCTCTTCAAAAACAGACTTGTTAAATTTTTCCTATAAGATTTGGAATTTTTTTCATACTCATAATTGTATACACTTTCAGATAATTACAAATTTCATTAGAAAATAATTCTGATTATTTCATTAAAATTAATAATTATTTATGGTTCATAGATATATACATCGCAAGTGTTCGAGGTTCCACATTTCATGCTATACACACATGCGTATAGTTTTCATAAACAAAACAGCATGGTAAGAGAGGGAAGCCCGATAGACCTGCTACATTGACAAAGTCGACCAAAACGAAAAACAAAACCAAAAATATATCTTGAAATTAAAAAGCAACTTTCCTAACAAAAATTTAGTTGGGAGATTAATATAATCTTTGGATGAAGAAGAAACGGGATCTTGGCGACATTCACGTGGGGCTCGCAAAGGTTCTATACCCTACAGGTTTGCTGATACATGCTATCATTTCTCGTATTTCCATGGCTTTCAAAGAAAAAGGCAGTAAAAACTCAACATAACAATGCACTTATGACATATAAAAATCATTGCCATTTGAAGTGCAAATTTTATCGGAACTGCAGAAAGATATTTTGTTTGATATTTTGCCGCAATGACGTTTGATTTGGTGGATTTTCCTTTCCTGCACCCCAATACCCAAAAAGTCATCATGTGTACTTAATCATGTTGAATTCGTCTGAATGCAGACTTAAATGTTAACTAATATTAATTAACCGGAGAGATAAGATATTTTGATTTTGAGAATTACTCACTTTATATTCCATTATAATTGTAAACCCTACATTGTATGCACGTGTCATGTTAGAAATCACGTGGTACAAGTAAACAGATTTAAGTTGTACGACCCTTGATTTTCCGTCAGATTCTAATTACGTTAATTTTGTATGATGAGAGAATATCTATTTTTCTCAAAATGCTAACTTCAACTTTTTACCTTATTCCTGAATGATATACAGTCAAACTTGTTTTAAGAGGCCACCTTTGGGAAGTCCGGAAACTGGCCACTTAAGACAGGTGGCCTCTTATTCCAGTTTGCCTTCGAAAAGGACATTCGGTCAATAAATAAACAACATTAAGCACTACAGTTAAATTAATTAATCACAATTAAACAGGTCAATTTCACAAAAGCCTTTTATTTGTATATATAATAATTCAAGCTCATTTCAAAAGAATATTAAAGAATTCGAAATGTTTAAGGTTTTGTGCATGTTTATGTTCCTACATATTAGCTAAACATCTTGCCTTCATCAGTGTGCTTTTGTTACATTGAAATATTAAATAAATTCTTTTACTTTTAATTTCAAGAAATACATACAGTGCCTGACTGTTATCCTTTTTTTTATAAAAAAAAATACACAAACATACAGTTTAATGGTAAATAAAATAAAGCATAGAAATTTAAGTAAGAATATGTCAATAAAAATCTCACTGACATATGTTAAAAAGATAGTCAGCAATGCCCCCCCCCCACTAAATTAATCGGTAATTACCATACTTGCTGAAGTTTTTAAAGTCTGGTTAATTTTATTGTTTATAAAGCTGTCAGAATTTCTATCTAAAAGACACACAAATAAAATTAACCAGTTGACCAGAGAGATTTATCTATGCATTTGAAAATCATTCCATAAGACAGGTGTCACGTGCAGTAGAGCGTAACTAATCCCTATCGATCGTCCCCTGATAGTGAAATTCACGAGATAATCATGTCATATGAAGCACTTTGTTTATACAAGAGTAGCAATTAGGGCTTCTACATGGAATCAAAATCTAAAAGGTGTGAATTTCTTTAGCTAGAGGAAAGTATCAATTGTAATTAAATTCTTTTAATTTTCAATCGGCGATCTTGAAAAATAATTACAAATTGATCTAACAGGTCAGATATTTTTTTCATAAACACAAACAGAGTTCAGCGTATCTAAAAGAAATTTGTTTAACTGCATTAATAGGTTAAATTGACTATCGAGGATATAATTACCCAAGCCAACGCGCCTAAAAGATGTGATAGAATCGCAACAAGTGACGAAATGGCCGCCTGTTACAGTGTCAGTAAGGCTTTTGGGGGAGGATTTGAGTGGCCGCTGGCCGCGTTACACAGGTGGCCGTTTATTCCAGTTAAAATATATAGGAAAAATTGTCGGGAGGAACTGAAAGTGGCCGCTGACCGCGAGTGGCCGTTGATTTCGGGTGGCCGCTAAGACAAGTTTGACTGTATTGGGTAAATTTGAATGAAAAAGCATATGATCTGCAGCCGTATTGCCGCTTTAAGTTTATTACAAACAGAAAGGGGATGTAGACAGGGGAATCCTATATCCCAATATCTCTTCCTATTGTGTGCTGAAATTTTGGGCATTTTAATTCGCAAAAATAAAGATATAAAAGGTATAACAATACATGGAGAAGAGTATAAGATTTCTCAATATGCAGACGACACATCACTTATCTCTGATGGATCGCCTGAATCTATGGATGGAATTCTCAGAGAATTAGATTACTTTGCAAACTTATTAAGGCTCAAAACGAAATGATATGGATTGGTGGTAAAACAATTTCAAAAGATGTATATCATCATTCTAGGTGGAAGTGAGACTGGAATAGCACAACATTTGATCTTTATGGGATTAAGTTTTCCGTAGATTTAAAAGACATGATTAATCACAATTATACATTGAAGTTAAGTGAAATTAAAAAGGTATTGATCATGAATCAGTGGAAACTAAGTAAATTAATCCCCATTGGTAGGTTAACTGTAATTAAGACATTGATTATCCCTAAATTAAATCATTTGATACTTACTTTACCTAATCCACCATTAGAAATTGTACACTGACCTTCTATTTTCTTTGCGATTTTGAGTTACTCTTTATGAGTACTTATCTAAAATATACTTCTAAAAAAATCCTTGATTTAACAAATTTCAGGAGTGACTTTCCTTAATGTTTAACTAAAATTGATTTTAAGAAACAAAAACTTGTATAGAGTATAAAAAATGGTTGAGTAAGGTAGAATTTAGACCCCATGTATAGTAAGTTTTAAATTTATTAGTAATTCAGAAAGTTACTTCTAGCATCATTTACAATCAAAATGGATTAAAAACCATTCTAAGCATTGATTTTTTGTATGTAACAAGAAGCATTTCGACTTCCATCTTTGATCAGTTAAAAAATCTGTGCAAAAACATTATTTTGAAATTGCATAGCGCTTACCTGAGTTACTATGGCCTTCTGCATTTATCAGCAGATTCCATTTGATATAACCATATTAACATGTTGAAGTTTGTTTTCGTTTTATGTCCCCACCCTACCCTAGGGGGTCATTATTACTTGAATAAAATTTAATCTACGTGTCCTGAGTTTGCTTTCCAATAAATAAGGCAAAATATGAAAAAGCTGTTTGGAGAAAAAAAAAATTAAAATTATAGTATGTATTCCTAAGTAAAACTTTCATGGCTCAATATGGTACACTTTTTTTGTCATGGGTCTTGATTTGAAAAAAATCCCAATCTACACTACCTGCAAATGCAAACGATCCTCATAAATTCATATGTTAAAACTTAAACCACCAGATTTCTGCCTTAATATAAAAACAAGTTGCAAGGGCTCGTGACCTTAACAAAGTTTAATCTCCATTACCTGTGAATGATTCCATATAAATATGACTGATCATGGGTCTATTCTTAATAAGATTTTAGAATATATTCCCTATATACATTATATTTTTATGCATAACAGATCCTCAGTCATGACCCTGTCATGCCTCTAGGGATCATAATTTGGACAAACCTAAATTATCACTACCTGAGGAGGCTCCTTCATTAATATGACTTATTATGCTTTTGCCGCTCTTAAACATGTTAAAGAAATGTTTTTAGATTTTCAAATAAATATTTTACGGAAAAGTTAACCTTATTTGCATAAAATTGATTCCTTATTAAAAACAAATCTATAGTACGAAATGTGATCAAAACTCCTCGAACCATCCACTGGGGTATTTACAAAACCGCAATTTAGATTAGAATGAAATTCGGCACATATATAAATCATACATATGCTTTATTAAAAGCAGATATTAAGGTTTTTTTGCTCCATGTCTTTGGCTTTATTGTTTAAAGTTTAACGCATATCTTGTAAATATGTAACAGCAGAATATTAAAATTTGTACATAGTTTATGAAGACAAAAGAAATTGATGCTTTCGAACAAATCTACTCTGAATTTTCTTGATTAGAGTTTTCATATTTTTCATTAATACACAACAAAATTGCTACTTTTCTTAAAGTGACATGGACACATTTTCGCTGAAAGTGTATACAATTATGAGTATGAAAAAAATTCCAAATCTTATAGGAAAAATTTAACAAGTCTGTTTTTGAAGAGATGCGCCGTATTGTCACTTTTACTACTAGAACCTTTTGTGTAAAATTGTGCAATTTTGGGATACAAATGTTAATATTCTTGAAGTATCTGGATTTTTACATCGCTGATATCCACTGATGTAGCTAAAACAAATCTCAAAGCTTTTCAGTATGATCTGGCACAAAAGTTACCAAGATACGAGGGTTGTCGGTAACTTTCGTGGACAACCTAAAAAATTTAATGATAGTTGTGTCGTTGATATTTTATTATATAAGCATATTTCTAATCCTTTACTAAATGTGAATCAAACATTTTTTAAATCATATTCAATTCAAATGAAAAATTACAATTATGGCTTCATAATTAGACTTAGAACGGAGACCCGGAGCACCGCAAAATTTGAATTAAAAAGTTATTTATCACTTTAAAATTTCATTTGTATTTTGCAAAATTCCGTGGAAATTTTGCAAACTTTTACATTTTGAGGATGACAGAAGTCATCACGTTAAACTTACAAAATTTGAACGTTTAAAGTTTTTAAATGACTGAGATATCGAGGTTAGAATCCATTAAGACGGGATCGGCATTGTTCAAAAAAGGGACGTTTTCTGAAAAGGTGGAGAAGAGAGTAGTGATAAAATTCTGCGTAGACACCAACAGAGACCCATTAATTCTGTAAAAAAAATCGGGGAAAAGTAAAAGAAGCCGTTCATTAGTATTTAAATGGTAAATTATATTTTTGGACGGAAGGAACAGTTTACAAGATGACATACATTCCGAGATTGCAGTGATGTAAAAATTAATTTGATTCGTAACGTAACATTGCCATTTTTCCGCAAATAAATCGTTTTTACGCGGACAGAGGTTTCATGATTTGCAGATTATGAGACAGGCATTGTTTAATATTATTTTACGTAACTTTGAAACCAGATTAGTTTGTGCACATTTTATTGACTGGTTAAAGTGACATAAGGAATGCATTGAGTTAAACGGTAACTATGTTGAGAAATTTAAAAGTTCTAAATGTCTTTAGCTTTTGACCTCGGGTAACGTCAAGAATTATCGTTTTAGTGCTGCGGGTTAGAGTGTATGTCTATTTTGTTTCTGAAAAAAAAAACCCATACCTATTTGGGCTTTGTTTTTGTTTAAAACTTGCATATTGATAAAAACAAACATGAATTTAATAAAAATAATTGTTTCATATATTTTATCAATGTTTGGCAGTAATTATTAATGTTGTCCACGAACCTTACGGACAACCCTCGTATTGATAGATACAAACTAATCTACTAGTACCTTTTGTGAAAATTTGTGCGATTTTGGAATACAAATGTTGATATTATTAATGAAGCCAGATGTTTATTTAGCTGATATCTATTAATATTGCTGATAAAACAATGTCTTAGCTTTTCCACATGATCTAGCACTAAAGGTACCAAGATATCAGCTTAGTAAAAATCCGGCTACTAAATTGCACAATTTTACAAAAATTGTAATAGTAGTAGAGTTTATTACTTACGATATCTTAGAACCTTAATTCAGTGCCAAATCATTTGGAAAAGCTAAAGGATTGTTTTTATCAGCACTATCAGTGGATATCAGCGATGTTAAAATCCGTATGTGACGTCCTCCCCTAACTATACATATTTTTGATTTGTCTTTGGAAAGCGATATGGCCGTTGGATTCTTTCCAACTTCGTATTCTGTAAGATATGATCCACCCTTGTTCAGAACAATAAGTTTATCAGAACCTTTTTCACAAACGTACAAATTTTTGGCTTCATCAAGGATTAGTCCTGCCGGCCCTTTCATGTCGGTGTCCTCATATGTAAATCGGTTATTGCCATTGCCCATTACGCTGAAAACTTTGTTATTTTGCAGGTCAGTGTAAAAAATTAAGTTATTGTTGTATGCACAAATATATCTGACATCCTCTCCGTCAACAGTTAATGTTTTTGTTTCATCAAAATCGCTGTCGCAGAACACTATACTTTCCTTACCAGCAATAATCGTCGTCCCTCTTCCGCAGTAACATACACCATAACAATTGATTGAAACGTCGATGAACTCTTTGTCACTAAGATCTTCAAAATTGCCAATTAATAATTTCTCTTCTTTCGGAAATGTCACGACAAATTCATCGTCGGGTAGGACGGCTACGTCATATGGTTTATGATTTAAGGAGATTTTTTGCTTTAGTGTACCATTCTTTGTATTGTATATACGGGCTTCTGGTCTCCCTTTTGATACTGCGTCGACGATAATTATTTCATCTTCAGTTTTCCAGTCGCATCCTGTTACGTGAGAGTTTCCATTTTCTATGTTTATTGAATTTGATAGAATGTATGTTCTTCCTCCAAGTCGTATTTCCCTCGCACTAGTTGAACAGCCGCATTGTTCAGGTATTGGTTTCGTTTCGAATGACACACTTGAATGTGGCGAAGCTTCGGTCCGCAGATTTATTTCGTTAGATGCTCGCTTTAACGACCCAGTTTTTTCTTTCCCTTGACAAACATTTATCAGACTTGCCCATCGATTGATAATGTTCGAATTTTCCTGTACTGTGTTTGTTTCGGTTTTTGTAAACGGTAAATCATCAGAGTGTATTTGCCTCAAATTCCCAAAAGTTGCCAAGACTAACAAATCTTTTAGAGATGGTTCAAAGAAAATGGCAAGCCGTTGAACTTTTTCTTCCTTAACGTTTTCAACGAATCCTTGTACTTCTAAAAAAGTATTCTTTACTCTTTTTTTCTCGAGGAACCCACGGATTCCTGAGCTGGCCCTAGTTACTGATATTATACTTTGTGCATTTTCCAACACACACTTTTTTCGTCGCAAAGAAATGCAATTGATCTCTATTTCATGTAGCTTAAAATAAGCAATTTTGTAAGATTCTGCCAGTAAGAAATCAGTTTTCTCCAGAACGTTTTTTTCTATGGTGTCTCCCAGTGTTTGTAAAATACTTAGCTTTGATTGAAAGAAGTTAACAATCGTAGATTCCACGTCTGATAAATCGAGGACGATGGCTTTTATTTCATCAAGAAGTGATTTGATGCAGGTTTTCAAAGCCAATGCTTCGGAATTAACCTTACTAGTTATTTCTGAAATATTTTTGTGTTCGCTAGAACATACATCCATATGGTCACAGGAGATGCATGTATCACAGCATATTTTTCCTGTTAATTTACATACTCGAGAGAATCGTAAGGCATGATGCTCGCACATATCTCGCGCCGAGGAAAGCAGTGTTGTAATCTCATTTGTGTCTTCTCTTTTGTAGGTTTTGTGATTTTCTAGAATTGGTAAAGAAGTGTGAAAAACATAACATTCATCACAGATGTAAACAGCACAATCATAGCACCAATATACCGAGTCAGTTGTCTTCCCTCGATTTCTACATGGTGTGCAGTCAAATTTCTTAGACTGTTTGTAGAAATCTAACAAAGTAAGGATAGTATTTGGAGGTGAAAGGGACTTAAGTATCTTTTCTTTTACATCCTGTGTCTTTGCCATATATTCCAGACGTGTTAGATAGTTACAGGATTTGCACTTCAGAGAAAAACTGTCTGTCTCAGATACACTGTTTTCTTCTAACAATGTCATTAAGCATGGTTTACAGAGGGAATGAAGGCATCGCAGAGTTACTGGTGAAACCAAAACTGTATTGCAAAAGATGCAGTTCAATATAGAACACGTTTCCTCCTCTTCTTCCATTTTATTCTGTCCCGTTCTTATTATGGTGTCTGTAAATGAATAAAACAACAAATAAATGATACGATATACAATATC
>PRKT01000310.1:13772-67673 GCA_003671525.1 Saccostrea glomerata
GGGGGGGGGGGGTTAAAAAGACTTTTTCTCAGTGTCTACTACTTTCAATACCAATTCTAATACTACATTTTCAGTACATCTCTAACAGTGGGAGGCCAACCAGGCTTTCAATTTACATTTTCTACAGTATAAGTTAGGTTGGGAAAAAAAGTGGGGGGAGGGCAGGCCCCCCTTGCTCCCCCCCCCCCCCCCGGTTGCTACGCCCCTGGTCTATCAGTCAATCTGTCCAGTGAGAGAAAGGGGGTTAATTTAACAGGTTCTTTACTGCATTCCAAATCAAATAGAAATTTGACACATTTTGTTAAAGTTCACAGTAAACACAAGAATTCCGTACTGTTTCACATTATATATAATTAGTTCCAGAAATAAAACAAGTAGCATAGTGTATTAAAATTTGTATCAAACACGGAGATGAACGGTTTTTTACTGCTTTGTAAGTGTCATAAACATTAAAAATGACAAACATTGTAAAAGGTCGTAGAAAACACAGACATGAACAATTCATCAAATTACATGTATGCCATTCAGCAAGAAAATAGAACATTTTTTACGTCCACCTTGTTTCATTCAAATTTAAAATAATTATCAAACATGTATATTCATGTAGGCTTATTTTATGTTCTTTATTAAGACATGTTCTCGCCATGACAATTTTAATCGGTAATTCTGAGAAAGAGAGAAGAAATAATTACTAGTAGCGGGTATTTCTTCCCTTATAGTCCAGCATTTTTAAAAAGGGTTTACTGGTACATCTAAGTAAAAATAGTTTTTAAATTAGTTCAACATTAAAATTCATTATAAAAATTCTTATTTTTACGCATATTTTTAGAAGAAATTCCTACCAAATAGAAGAAGAAAGTAGGATGTACCACGTGCTGACATAATTGTACATTGTAGCTGTTTCAAATTTAATATTTTATCGACTTATTTTATTTCTGTCTATCGAATATTAATACGCTGCCAAATGGGATAGCTTGATCATTTCCATATTCGCCCTCCTTCTTTGTATTCCATCCTGCTTATTGCGTTTAAATAATCCCTCAATTGATTTGGAACAAATTCTGATTCTGTTCTTGCTCTCATGACTATGTTACGGTTCCGTAATTATTCCCGTTACTATAATTAACATTTTCTGTGGAAATACATAGTACAAGTTAAACAAAAACTCCCTGCAATATACTGGACTACAGAACGACAAATTATGTTTCGTTAATTGTATGTTTAATTCCATTAACAATTGTATAATTACCAAGTGTACAATTGGGACGAAGTCGGTAATTAGTGACGCCCGAAATTCCTCGATATAATGCACTCCCAAGTCACACCTAAAATGTTCATGATTGTTTTGTTTATGCTTACGAAGTCCATCAGCGATAAGTATTATGAATGTTTCCCTCGGTGATTATCCGCGCCCTAGGGTGCGTGTTTCCTTTCGACCGATTGATCGGCATGGCATCATAACATGGCTTCTTTGTTCTAACAAAGATGGCGGGTATTTTCACTCTGCCGTGACGTCATCACAATCGAGCCGGACGTCAATATAAACCAGAGCAAATAGTCTGTTTGCCAGTACGACTGCCAGAATCATATCGCCAGCATTACTGGGAGTGATAGTCGTTGGGTAATTGTCATTACATAATTTATTAATTAATTTTTGGGAGCTGATGAATTTTGTAACATATTTTATTATTACTTTTTACTACTTATATTGAATTAGCCTGTGGGAGAAAATTAGTGGGAGGTAAAATATCTCTCCCATAACTATACCTGACTATAATATAATTGTATAGCAAAGAACTCCCAATATTTTGGGAAAAGATAAATACTTTTATGCTTTTGTAAATTTATATATACAATTCCTTAAAACAGAATTCTCCCATGTAAGAATATTTTATTCCCATTCTGGGAGAGAAACAATATTTCTACGGGAGTAAGAAATAGAGATAATTATTCAAAGAGATCCTGCAAATTAAATACAACAAGTAATAATAAATTTTTATAAACTTTAATCCTGACTCATAGTTCTTTTGTCCAATATACAGAATTGGGAGACCCACAAGTTGTCTCAAGGGAGAAAACCCCTGAACGGCAACATTGGTGTCAGAAGTGGGATCCATAAATTTTCATTCCCATTATCTGATTGGACATAAGACAATTAATATAACAAGTAAATTCTTTGTATCATAGAATAAATAAGTACTCCCAAAAGCAAAAATGTCAAGGGATAATAGTCATTTAGAAGATTCGGGAGAGATTGTTTTCAATCCAAGAGTCCCGGTAGAAGAAGAAAATCTATCCCATGAAGAAATCTGTCAAGATGAATCTTTGTCAAATCAAACATCAGCTCCCAGTGGTTCTGAAAATATAAATGAACTTTTGTTAAGAGCAGTTGAAGGTTTGAAAAGGGATATTCTATGCATGAATCAAAATTTTGAAGAACAATTATCACAAATGAGACATGAGTCCCATCAATTACTTGGGAGGTTGTCATCACTTGAAAATCATGGGGAAGCTATTGGTCCACATAAATATGGGAACTGTTTTGGAAATCCCAGTCAATCACCATTTGTAGGGGCTGGGAAAAGATTTGAATCTTTCGGAAACCCAATATCCCCAAATTCAAGGGTGAACAGAAATGACAATAGCGTACATTTTCCCGATCAAGTAAAACCAACAGTCTCAATAAAGCCACAAACATATGATGGGGTGGAAGATTTTGAAGATTACTTAGCTCAATTTCAAGTTTTAGTAGAATTACATGGTTGGGATTATAGGACAAAATCTTTGTATCTTGCTAGTTGTTTCACTGGGAATGCAAGGGCAATTTTAGGGGAGCTCAATGAAGCTCAGATAAGGGATTTTGATTCCCTTGTTAAGGTTCTCAGTATGCGTTTTGGATCAGTAGAAAGGTCAGAGATGTATCGGGCAAGATTGAAAAATAGAATTAAGGGAGAAAAAGAGTCCCTATCAGAATTGGCATAGTCAATCAAGAAGTTAATCAGACAATCCTACCCGACTGCTGATCCTAACCTTACGAACATTTTAGCCCTAGATCATTTTATTGACGCTCTCCCAGACCCGGACATGCGCCTTAGAATTCGGGAGGCAAGACCTAAAGATATTGGGGAAGCTGAAATTTTAGCAATTAGGTTAGAGACACATAAAATGGCAGATGCCCAAAGGGGAAAGCCAGTCCATGTTGTCACTTCAAACACTGACTCCCAAAACCATCACCGCAATAAAAATGAAGATTTAGTTGTTTCTATGTTAAAAGACATAAAAGACTCTTTGTCAAGTTTGAACGATTCAGGGCAAAAGTCCCAAAATTATGGGAGATCCCGGGAAAACAGATTTTCAAACAATAGTCCCAGACAGTTTCATAACAATTGGGAACATGACAGATATGGGTCAAAAAATGGTTATGGAAATAGATATAATCAGGGGAATCAATACTCCCAAACGCCATCCCCTCATAGAAATGACTCAGGTTTTCAAAGACAGGGAAACCATCAAACGTCGAATTCATGGGGCGGAAATCGGCGCGAGTTGGAAACAAGCCCCAGAATAAACCATTAAACATTTGTACAGGGGTTGATCCGGTATCAAATAAATCTATGAAAAGTCAAAATAGGGAGTTAGAATGTAAACCTCAAAATGAACAAAGTCCCATAAGTATTTTAGTGGGAGATGTCAAACAAAGAGATGAGGGAATTTTTATATCAGGGAAGATAGAAAATGTTAGAACAGCAATATTAGTAGATACCGGATCCAGTGTGACTATTATAAACCCCAAATTATTTGAACATATTCAATTGGTAGAAAAGTCAAGTGTACAAACTTGTAGTGTGAAATTAAGATCAGCAAATGGAGAAGACATCCCAGTTGTGGGAAAGAGTCTCCTTAAATTTAGTCTTAGGGATATTGAAATTTCCCATACAGTTATTGTTGCAAACATTCAAAACAAATGTATTTTGGGTGTAGATTTTATGAAAAAGTTTTCATGTGAGATTTGTTTGAAGAAAATGAAATTTGTTATTCAGGGAGAAGAAATCCCTTGTTTTAGTGATGAGAATAGTGTAGTTGATTGTTGTAGAGTTCTTTTGCAAGAAGATTTGGTGATTCCCCCAAACTGTGAATTTATTGCCCCTGCTAGGATAGAAAGTCCAAATTTTCAACAGGGTACAGCCATAGTGGAACCCTCAGAAAAGTTTATGGGAAAACATGAATTATTGATTTCAAAAACTTTGGTAGAAGTAGATGGGGAAAATGTCCCAGTATGTTATATGAATTTAGGTGACGAGAGTTTAAAGTTACACAAGGGTAGTGTAGTAGCCTCGATAGAGAGGGTTGAAGATATTGAGAATGGGGAAGTGGTGAAAAACATAAGGGCTAATTATACTGGGAATGACACCCAGATGCCCAATCATTTACAACAAATTTTAGATAGGGTCCACACTAGTGTTAGCTCTGAAGAAAAACAGAGATTAGAAAAACTTTTAAGGGACTTTCAAACAAGTTTCTCCCTTTCATCAGTTGACATGGGTTCAACAGATTTAGTAGAGCATAAGATAAATACGGGAAATGCACTCCCGATTAAACAACCTCTTAGACGTATTCCTTTAGCTAAAATGGCTGAGGCCAAGAAGGAAATCAATGATATGTTAGATAGGAGGGTGATAGAGACATCAGACAGTCCATGGAGTTCTCCCATAGTCCTGGTTAAGTAAAAGGATGGGACAATCCGGTTCTGTATAGACTATAGAAAGTTAAATGATGTCACTATTAAGGATAGTTATCCCATACCTAGAATTGATACAACGTTAGATGCCCTGTCAGGTTCAAAATGGTTTTCTACGATAGATCTTAAGAGTGGGTATTGGCAGGTGAAAATGTCACCTGAAGATAAACCCAAGACAGCTTTTTCAATCCCAGGGGGATGTCACTGGCAATTTTTAAACATGCCATTTGGTTTATGCAATGCGGGAGCAACTTTTGAAAGACAAATGGAAAGGGTGTTATCACATCTTTCTTGGAAAATATGTCTTGTCTATTTAGATGACATAATAATATTGTCTAAAACTTTTGAAGAACATATTGACAGTTTAAGACAAGTTTTTGGGCGACTGAGGGAGGCTAATTTGAAAATGAACCCAAAGAAATGTTTGTTGTTGCAAAAAGAAGTTCCCTTTCTGGGACATAATGTAAGCGAACATGGGATAGCCACTGATCCCTCAAAGATTGACTCAGTCAACAATTGGCCCTTTCCAAGAAATGTAAAAGAAGTTCGAAGCTTCTTAGGTCTTTGTTCATACTATAGGAAATTTATATACAAATTCTCAGATATGACAAGACCATTACATAAACTTACAGAAGCAAATAGGAAGTTTATATGGGATAATGATTGCAACGTAGCATTTGACAAGCTACGGAGAGCATTAACTAGTTCTCCCATTCTTTCCTATCCTAATGAAGAAGGCTTATTCATTTTAGATACTGATGCCTCTAACATAGGTTTGGGAGCCGTACTTTCCCAAGAGCAAGGGGGAGTGGAAAAAGTCCTAAGTTATTAGAGCAAGACATTCAGCTCTGCTGAACGTTGTTATTGTGTGACTAGAAGGGAGTTACTAGCTATTGTAAACTCAATAAAGCACTTTCACCACTATTTATATGGGAAGACATTCAAAGTTAGAACAGATCATGGGTCCCTAACTTGGTTGTTAAATTTCAAAAATCCAGACGATCAAATAGCACGTTGGTTTGAATTTTTGTCTTCATATGATTTCAAAATTGAATACCGGGCAGGTCGCACTCATAATAATGCGGACGCTTTGTCCCGCAGACCTTGTCTCATGGGAGATTTAGATTGTAAGCATTGTAGTAAAGCAGAAGACAAATTTTCATTAGACCAACACTTACAAAGTGAACCTCCCATTGAAAACAAAAGCCAAGTAAAGAGGGAAATGATTTCTGAAATTGAACAAAGTGATCTAACTGCTAGTCCCAACATAAATAGTTTTGTACCTGAAAACTGTGCTGTTACTACAAGGTCTCAGGGAAATTCTCCAACCACTGGGATAAGCCCTACAAGACAAGAAGAGACTAAAATACTTCTAGAAAATGACAAACCAGAAAATGGTATTAAGGCTTTACAAAGTAAAGACTCAGATCTAAGGAAGGTAATTAAATGGGTCAAAGCTAAACAAAAACCTCTCTGGGAAGACATTTCCCATCTGAGTGAAACAAGCAAATATTACTGGGCAAGATTCGATTCTTTGCATTATATAGATGATATATTATATCATAAATGGGAAAGTGTGCAACCAAAATTTCAAACTGTTCTCCCAAAATCTATCACTGGGAAAGTATTGAAAGATATACATTGTAATATAACGGGCGGTCACTTGGGGTTCAAAAAAACTCTGTCAAAGGCCCGAGACAAATATTTCTGGCACAAGATGTCCCAAGATGTAAAACAATTTTGTAAAAGCTGTGATAAATGTGCAGCTAGAAAATCTCCTAATGAATTCCCAAAGGCCCACTTACAAAAATACCTGGTTGGTGCTCCAATGGAAAGATGGGCAGTGGATATATTAGGTCCTTTACCAATGACTCACAGGAAAAATTCTTATCTTCTAGTTGTGGGAGATTACTTCACCAAATGGGTTGATGCCATCCCTATTAGAAATAAGAAATCAGTTACTGTAGCTCAAAAATTAATAAATCATGTAGTCTCCATTTTTGGAGTGCCAATGCAAATTCATTCAGATCAAGGACAAACATTTGAATCTGATGTCTTTCAAGAAATGTGTAAAATACTGGGTATAGATAAAACTCGTACTACTCCCTACAGACCTCAGTCTGATGGGATGATAGAAAGGGCAAATAGAACAATTGAAAATATGGTTTCAGCATTTGTTAGTAAAAATCAAAAAGATTGGGATGACCTGATACCCTTACTCATGTTGGCATATCGATCATCTTCTCATGAGGCCACGGGGGTAAGCCCTTGTGAAATGGTATTTGGGCGATCAGTCACACTCCCAGTAGATTTAGTACTCGGCAGAGTAGACCCTGAAAAATATGAATCAAAATTAAGTTCTGAATACGCCCAAAATCTATCAGAAAAGCTAAACAAAATACATGATTTTGCACGAAATAAAATGAGCATATCTTTTGATAATATGTTACGGGATTACAATGCAAAAATTCACCAAAATCTCTATAACCCAGGAGATGCTGTATGGGTCTTTTTCCCAAATCAAAATATGGGACTCCACAAAAAGTTATCACTTAAATGGAAGGGACCCTACATTATTTTACAAAGAATAAATGATGTTCTTTACAGAATAGGGAAACATGCAAAGCATAAGGGGGATGTTATCCACCACAATAGATTAAAACCATATCTGGGATCAAATAAGCCCACGTGGTTCGAATCTCATGCATAGACTCCCTATTTCAAAATATAAATGGGATATTTGTAAAATTATACAAATAGATAATTCCCATAATGTTAAATATTTTTATGATTTTGTTTATTAGATTCAACGCTTCAGATGCCTTTTGTGCGATAGTAAAGAGTTTACTCAACTAGTTCATGTAGAGAGACATATGACGAGCTGTCATTCTGGATTCGTTTTTAAGTGCAACATCTGCGAGATGCTTCTGAACAGAAAAGACATAAAACACACATGTCCAAACCACACATCAAGAAATCTACTGGCACATATACAGAGGAAGAGAAGAGGGAGTTTGAAAAATTCCAAAAAGAAAGAGGGAAGCATGTGGCACCCTAGCCACAGAAACTTAGGCCCGTACCTACCACGGAAAAGAGCTCACCCATCAGACTCACTGAAGCGCAGAGACCTAGTCCCATATCGGCTACTAGTACTACAAACGTCTCAAATGTGACCGAGGTCCCGAAAGCCACCCCTATAATTCCTGACAAGACCAGTAAGACTTCAGTAGAACCTACTCCAGTTGCGTCCGGCTATGCGGCTCCCTTTTCCCAAAAACAACTACCAGCAAAGGTTCGTCATGTCTCAGGATTGTCATCCTGTTCGAGTACATCCACGTCGTCATCCTCGTCATCATCATCTTCATCATCGAAGTCATCCGGATCATCCCAGCCCGAAAAAGCCATATCGCTGGGTGCTCCGGATACTTATACTATTCCCGAGGTGAAGGACGCCCCAGTGTACCACCTCACTGATAGGTAGGCTACAAACAGTGCTACAAGGGATTTAGACTGCGCAACAAGAGAGACTGATCCTCAACGTTGGAGGAAAAAAATTCGATACCAGCAAGCTTACCCTTCAAAGCGATCCCGACTCTCGTCTGGCAACTCTCGTTTCGAATGAGTCCCCGGTGAAGCCGTATACTAAAGACCATGCCCCAGTCTTCTTCCTAGACAGAAATCCTAGATTTTTCGATTTCATTTTGGATTTCTTGCGTGATCCGTCCCAGGTGGAGCACATCCTTCCCACGGAAAATACAATTCTAAAACAAATATACGTAGAAGCGAGTAATTACCGGCTGGAGGGCCTTTGTGCATCAATCAAGAAAAGAAATCAATTGATGATGAAAAGGGCCTCGTTATGGGACCATTTGTAAGTGAAATTAGGACTTGAATGGATAGATTTGACTGTGATAATTGGACCTTATTGTGATATATATTTATTGAAAAATTGTTGTTAATATTATTCTGTTGTAAATTTGATTTCACTATTTATTACTTAATGTATCTTCGCTGACTACTGAATGTTATGTATGTTTTATACCCCTATTATTAATTTAATACCAAATGAATTATTAACTCACATTTAATCGTTGTAAGTCGTTTTTGTTCCAAACCTTTAGGGAAAAAACACTTGTACATACCTTTCAATATTCCCTGAACTGAAGTATAAAACCATACGAGGACGAATGTTCTTCACATGGGAGGGTGCCGTGTTACGGTTCCGTAATTATTCCCGTTACTATAAGTAACATTTTCTGTGGAAATACATAGTACAAGTTAAACAAAAACTCCCTGCAATATACTGGACTACAGAACGACAAATTATGTTCCGTTAATTGTATGTTCAATTCCATTAACAATTGTATAATTACCAAGTGTACAATTGGGACGAGGTCGGTAATTAGTGACGCCCGAAATTCCTCGATATAATGCACTCCCAAGACACACCTAAAATGTTCATGATTGTTTTGTTTATGCTTACGAAGTCCATCAGCGATAAGTATTATGAATGTTTCCCTCGGTGATTATCCGCGCCCTAGGGTGCGTGTTTCCTTTCGACCGATTGATCGGCATGGCATCATAACATGGCTTCTTAGTTCTAACAAAGATGGCGGGTATTTTCACTCTGCCGTGACGTCATCACAATCGAGCCCGACGTCAATATAAACCAGAGCAAATAGTCTGTTTGCCAGTACGACTGCCAGAATCATATCGCCAGCATGGCTGGGAGTGATAGTCGTTGGGTAATTGTCATTACATAATTTATTAATTAATTTTTGGGAGCTGATGAATTTTGTAACATATTTTATTATTACTTTTTACTACTTATATTGAATTAGCCTGTGGGAGAAAATTAGTGGGAGGTAAAATATCTCTCCCATAACTATACCTGACTATAATATAATTGTATAGCAAAGAACTCCCAATATTTTGGGAAAAGATAAATACTTTTATGCTTTTGTAAATTTATATATACAATTCCTTAAAACAGAATTCTCCCATGTAAGAATATTTTATTCCCATTCTGGGAGAGAAACAATATTTCTACGGGAGTAAGAAATAGAGATAATTATTCAAAGAGATCCTGCAAATTAAATACAACAAGTAATAATAAATTTTTATAAACTTTAATCCTGACTCATAGTTCTTTTGTCCAATACACCAATGTTGCCGTTCAGGGGTTTTCTCCCTTGAGACAACTTGTGGGTCTCCCAATTCTGTATATTGGACAAAAGAACAATAGTATGAGTCAGGATTAAAGTTTATAAAAATTTATTATTGCTTGTTGTATTTAATTTGCACAATCTCTTTGAATAATTATCTCTATTTCTTACTCCCGTAGAAATATTGTTTCTCTCCCAGAATGGGAATAAAATATTCTTACATGGGAGAATTCTGTTTTAGGGAATTGTATATATAAATTTACAAAAGCACAAAAGTATCTTTTCCCAAAATATTGGGAGTTCTTTGTAGTACAATTATAACAGAGTCAGATATAGTTATGGGAGAGCTATTCTACCTCCCATTAATTTTCTCCCACAGGCTAATTCAATATAAATAGTAAAAAGTAATAATAAAATATGATACAAAATTCATCAGCTCCCAAAATTAATTAATTAATTATGTTATAGTCATTACCCATCGATATCGCTCCCAGCCATGCTGGCGATGCGATGATTGAACCTATTCTAACCTGTTCTAAACCCATTCTAACCTAATCTGACTGTCAGTCGATTTGCGCTGGCTTATATTGGCATCGGGCTCGATTGTCGTGACGTCACGACAAAGTGAAAATACCCGCCATGTTTGTTAGTTGATATGTTGCCATGCCGATCGAACCGACGAAAGGAAACATGCACCCTAGGGCGCGGATAATTATTGTGGGAAACATTCATAATACTTATCGCTGATGGACTTTGTAAGCATAAACAAAACAATCATAAACAGTTAAAGAATGACTTGGGAATGTAAGATGTCGAGGAAATTCGGGGGTCACTAATTACCGACCTCGTCCCAATTATGTACTTGGTAAATATACAATTGCTAATGGAATTAAACATACAATTAATTAAATATAAATTTGTCATTTTATGGACCAGTATATTGCAGGGAGTTATTGTTTAACTTGTACTATGCATTTCCACAGAAAATGTTACTCCTAGTAACGGGAATAAGTACGGAACCGTAACACGGCACCCTCCCATGAAGAACATTCGTCCTCGAATGGTTTTATACTTCAGTTAGGGAATATTTAAAGGTAGGTACAAGTTTTCTATTTATCCCTTAGTAGCTGGCCACAAAACGACGTACATCAAAAGTGCATATTATGGTTAACAATAATGGATTAGTATATGTACATCATTCATAGCATTCAACAGTTAACAAAGATATGATATCAAACAAATAAGTTACCCATGTTTGAAAACATATAAATAACATTCACAAAATCAATATTTCACAGGTTAATATGTACATAAGTAGGTATAAATAATGTCTATATCACTTCCTTCAATTCACAGAGAAACTTCTTGGCATTTTCTATTTCAGAATATTTTAAAAGTCCATCCACAGGAGGCTCTATCCGTCAGCTTTGGCTTGTCTTCTTCTATGGTTTATGGTCCTTGATTCGTCTACGGATGGCTTTATCAGTAAGAAATCTTTAGCATGGGAATTATCTATTTGTATTACACAAATATCCCATAAATTATTTTACAGAGGGACTTTATGCATGAGATTTAAACCATGTGGGCTTATTTGATCCCAGATATGGTTTTAATCTATTGTGGTGGATTATATCCCCCTTATGCTTTGCATGTTTCCCTATTCTGTACAGAACATCATTTATTCTTTGTAAAATAATGTAGGGTCCCTTCCATTTAAGTGATAACTTTTTGTGGAGTCCCATATTTTGATTTGGGAAAAAGACCCATAGAGCATCTCCTGGGTTATAAAGATTTTGGTGAATTTTTGCATTGTAATCCCGTAACATATTATCAAAAGATATGCTCAATTTATTTCGTGCAAAATCATGTATTTTATTTAGCTTTTCTGATAGATTTTGGGCATAATCAGAACTTAAATTTGATTCATATTTTTCAGGGTCTACTCTGCCGAGTACTAAATCTCCTGGGAGTGTGACTGATCGCCCAAATACCATTTCACAAGGGCTTACCCCCGTGGCCTCATGAGTAGATGATCGATATGCCAACATGAATAAGGGTATCAGGTCATCCCAATCTTTTTGATTTTTACTAACAAATGCTGAAAGCATATTTTCAATTGTTCTATTTGCCCTTTCTATCATCCCATCAGACTGAGGTCTGTAGGGAGTAGTACGAGTTTCATCTATACCCAGTATTTTACACATTTCTTGAAAGACATCAGATTCAAATGTTTGCCCTTGATCTGAATGAATTTGCATTGGCACTCCAAAAATGGTTACTACATGATTTATTAATTTTTGAGCTACAGTAACTGATTTCTTATTTCTAATAGGGATGACATCAACCCATTTGGTGAAGTAATCTCCCACAACTAGAAGATAAGAATTTTTCCTGTGAGTCATTGGTAAAGGACCTAATATATCCACTGCCCATCTTTCCATTGGAGCACCAACCAGGTATTTTTGTAACTGGGCCTTTGGGAATTTATTAGGAGATTTTCTAGCTGCACATTTATCACAGCTTTTACAAAATTGTTTTACATCTTGGGACATCTTGTGCCAGAAATATTCGTCTCGGGCCTTTGACAGAGTTTTATTGAACCCCAAGTGACCGCCCGTTATATTACAATGTATATCTTTCAATACTTTCCCAGTGATATATTTTGGGAGAATAGTTTGAAATTTTGGTTGCACATTTTCCCATTTATGATATAATATATCATCTATATAATGGAGAGAATCAAATCTTGCCCAGTAATATTTGCATGTTTCACTCAGATGGGAAATGTCTTCCCAGAGGGGTTTTTATTTAGCTTTGACCCATTTAATTACCTCCCTTAGATCTGAGTCTTTACTTTGTAAGGCTTTAATACCATTTTCTGGTTTGTCATTTTCTAGAAGTATTTTAGTTTCTTCTTGTCTTGTAGGGTTAATCCCAGTGTTTGGAGAGTTTCCCTGAGACCTTGTAGTAACAGCACAGTTTTCAGGTACAAAACTATTTATGTTGGGACTAGCAGTTAGATCACTTTGTTTATTTTCAGAAATCATTTCCCTCTTTACTTGGCTTTGGTTTTCATTGGGAGGTTCATTTTGAAAGTGAAAATTTGTCTTCTGCTTTACTACAATGCTTACAATCTAAATCTCCCATGAGACAAGGTCTGCGGGACAAAGCGTCCGCGTTATTATGAGTGCAACCTGCCAGGTATTCAATTCTGAAATCATATGAAGACAAAAATTCAAACCAACGTGCTATTTGATCGTCTGGATTTTTGAAATTTAACAACCAAGTTAGGGACCCATGATCTGTTCTAACTTTGAATGTCTTCCCATATAAATAGTGGTGAAAGTGCTTTATTGAGTTTACAATAGCTAGTAACTCCCTTCTAGTCACACAATAACAACGTTCAGCAGAGCTGAATGTCTTGCTCTAATAACTTAGGACTTTTTCCACTCCCCCTTGCTCTTGGGAAAGTACGGCTCCCAAACCTATGTTAGAGGCATCAGTATCTAAAATGAATAAGCCTTCTTCATTAGGATAGGAAAGAATGGGAGAACTAGTTAATGCTCGCCGTAGCTTGTCAAATGCTACGTTGCAATCATTATCCCATATAAACTTCCTATTTGCTTCTGTAAGTTTATGTAATGGTCTTGCCATATCCGAGAATTTGTATATAAATTTCCTATAGTATGAACAAAGACCTAAGAAGCTTCGAACTTCCTTAACATTTCTAGGAATGGGCCAATTATTGACTGAGTCAATCTTTAGAGATCAGTGACTATTCCATTTTCACTAACAATGTGTCCCAGAAAGGGAACTTCTTTTTGCAACAACAAACATTTCTTTGGGTTCATTTTCAAATTAGCCTCCCTCAGTCGCCCAAAATCTTGTCTTAAATTATCGATATTTTAGACAATATTATGTCATCTAAATAGACAAGGCATATTTTCCGAGAAAGATTTCATAACACCCTTTCCATTAGTCTTTCAAAAGCTGCTCCTGTGTTACATAAATCAGATTGCATGTTTAAAAATTGCCAGTGTCCTCCCCCTGGGATTGAAAGAGCTTTTTTGGGTTTATCTTCAGGTGACATTTTCACCTGCCAATACCCACTCTTAAGATCTATCGTAGAAAACCATTTTTAACCTGAAAGGGCATCTAATGTTGTATCAATTCTAGGTATAGGATAACTATCCTTAATAGTGACATCATTTAACTTTCTATATTCTATACAGAACCGGATTGTCCCATCCTTCTTCTTAACTAGGACTGGGAGAACTCCATGAAAGGGAGAAACTTGTTTGAAATCCCCTTAAAAGTTTTTCTAATCTCTGTTTTTCTTCAAAGCAAACACTAGTATGGACCCTATCTAAAAGAGCAAGAGCCATCTTATGCATAAATTGGCCCTGTACTTATGTCAAATAATTAACTATCACCCTCTTTTCCATTTTATATGTCAAAATAAAGTAGACACTTGGTGCTTTCATTTTCTATGATAAAATTTTGTTTTGAGAATTCAGATATTGGAAAAAAGGTTTGAAAAATTGCAATGTTCTTGAAACTTGCAGAAAACATGCGTATTTGACTACCTTCGGCAACGAATTAAAATATGAGCACAGCCCCACGATCCAAAAAATAAAACATGTGTTTTGATCTTCAGAAACATAGCTTTCATTATGTATTTGCATATTTTGGATCAGAGGTTGTGCTCTATATGAAATATTGGGAAAATGCTTCAACTTTAGGTCATTTTCAAAGGAACTTACACGATATGAGGAAAATGAATTTTATGACGTCATAATGCATTGACTAGAAGGAAAATTACGTCCCGATTAATAGATACGTAGTCACCAACACTTCAAGTGATAAATGCTGCATTTGCAACCTAAACGGTGCGGTTTTGATCTTTCGGAAATTCTCAGGGCCAAATTAGGCCCAACATGGCTCTTGCTCTTTGTTGTAAATGATTGGGTATCTTGGAGTCATTCCCATTACAATGAGCACTTATGTTTTTCACTACTTCCCCTCTATCTATCTCTTCAACCCTTTCTATTGAGGCTACTACACTACCCTTGTGTAACTTTAAACTTTCGTCGTCTAAATTCATATAACGTACTGGGACATTTTCCCCATCTACTTCTACCAAAGTTTTTGAAATCAACAATGCACGTTTTCCCAAAAACTTTTCTGAGGGTTCCACTATGGCAGTACCCTGTTGAAAATTGGGACTTTCTATTCTAGCAGGGGCAATAAATTCACAGTTTGGAGGAATCACTAAATCTTCTAGTAAAAGAACCCTGCAACAATCAACTACACTATTTTCATCACTAAAACAAAGGATTTCTTCTCCCTAAATTACATATTTTATTTTCTTCAAACAAATGTCACATGAAAACTTCTTCATAAAATATACACCCAAAATACATTTGTTGTGAATGTTTGCAACAGTAACTGCATGAATGGGAAATTTCAATATCCTTAAGACTAAATTTAAGGAGACTCTCTCCCACAACAGGGATGTCTTTTCCATTTGCTGATCTTAATTTCACACTAGAAGATTTTACACTTGACTTTTCTACCAATTGTATTTTTTCAAATAATTTGGAGCTTATAATAGTCACACTGGATTCGGTATCTACTAATATTGTTATTTGAACATTTTCTATCTTCTCTGATATACAAATTCTCTCATCTCTTTGTTTAAAATCTCCCACTTAAATACTTTTGGGACTTAATTCATTTTGAGCTTTACTTTGTAGCTCCCCATTCTGACTTTTCATAGACTTAATCGATACAGGATCAATCCCTGTACAAATGTTTAATTGTTTTTCTGGGGCTTGTTCCCAACTCGCGCCGATTTCCGCCCCATGAATTCGACGTTTGAAGGTTTCCCTGTTTTTGAAAACCCAAGTCATTTCTATGAGGGGGTGGCCTCTGGGAGTATTGATTCCCCTGATTAGATCTATTTCCATAACCATTTTTGACCCATATTTGTCATGTTCCCATTTGTTAAACTGTCTGGGACAATTGTTTGAAAATCTGTTTTCCCGGGATCTAATTTTGGGACCTTGGACCAGAATTGTTTCAAACTTGACAAAGTCTTTTAACAAAGAAATAACTAAATCTTCATTTTTATTCTTGGTATGGTTTTCCGAGTCAGTGTTTGAAGTGATAACATGGACTGGCTTTCCTCTTTGGGCATCTGCCATTTTATGTGTCTCTGACCTAACTGCTAAAATTTTAGCTTCCCCAATATCTTTAGGTCTTGCTTCCCGAATTCTAAGCCGCATATCTGGGTCTGGGAGAGCGTCAATAAAATGATCTAGGGATAAAATGTTTGTAAGGTTAGGATCAGCAGTTGGGTAGGATAGTCTGATTAATTTCTTGATGACTGGGCTAATTCTGATAGGGACTCATTTTCTCCCTTATTATTTTTAAGTCTTGCCCGATACATCTCTGACCTTTCCACTGATCCAAAATGCATACTGAGAATCTTAACAAGGGAATCAAAATCCCTAATTTGAGTTTCATTGAGCTCCCCTAAAATTGCCCTGGCATTCCCAGTTAAACCACTAGCAAGATACCCCATCATATGTTTGTGGCTCTATTGAGACTGTTTGTTTCACTTGAATGGGAGAATGTACGCTATTGTCATTTCTGTTCACCCTTGAATTTGGGAATATTGGGTTCCCGAAAGACTCAAATCTCTCCCCAGTCTCTAGAAATGGTGATTGACTTGGATATTCAGAACAGTTCCCATATTTATGTGGACCAATAGCTTCCCCATGATTTTCAAGTGATGATAACCTCCCATGTAATTGATGGGACTCTTGTCTCATTTGTGTTAATTGTTCAAAATTTTGATTCATGCATAGAACACCCCTTTTCAAAATTTCAACTGCTCTTAACAAGAGTTCATTTATATTTTCAGAACCACTGGGAGCTGATGTTTGCTTTGACAAAGATTCATCTTGACATATTTCTTCATGGGATAAATGTTCTACTTCTACCGGGACTCTTTGATTGAAAACAATCTCTCCTGAATCTTCTAAATGACTACTATCACTTAACATTTTTGCTTTTGGGAGTATTTATTTATTCTATGTTACTAATAATGTACTTGTTTTATTAATTGTCCGTATGTCCAATCAGATAATGGGAATAAAAAAATATGAATCCCACTTCTGACACCAATGTTGCCGTTCCGGGGTTTTCTCCCTTGAGACAACTTGTGGGTCTCCCAATACTGTATATTTGACAAATGAACAATGAGTCAGGATTAAAATGTATAAAAATTTATTATAATTGCTTGTTGTATTTAATTTGCACGATCTCTTTGAATGATTATCCCTATTTTTCACTCCCGTAGAAATATTATTTCTCTCCCAGAATGGGAATAAAATATTCTTAAATGGGAGAATTATGCTTTAGGGAATAATATATAAATTTACAAAAGCATAAAAGCATTTATCTTTCCCAAAATATTGGGAGTTCTTTGCTATACAATTATATTATAATCAGATATAGTAACAGGAGAGTTGTTTACCTCCCAGTAATTTTCTTCCCATAGACCAATTCAATATATAAATATTAAAAAAGTAAAAATAAAATATGATACAAAATTCATCAGCTCCCAAAAATTAATTAATTAATTATGTAATAGAAATTACCCATCGACTATCACTCCCATAAATGCTGGCGATATGATTGTCAAACCCATTCTGCCTGTCGGTCGATTTGCGCGGGCACGATTGTCGTGACGTCACGACAAAGTGGAAATATCCGCCATGTTTGTTAGTTGATATGCTGCCATGCCGATCGAACCGACAAAAGGAAACACGCACCCTACGGCGCGGATAATTACTATGGGAAACATAATACTTATCGCTGATGGACTTTGTAAGCATAAACAAAACAATCATGAACAATTTAAGCGTGACTTGGGAGTGCAAGATGTCGAGGAAATTTGGGTGTCACTAATTAACGACCTCGTCCCAATTTTACATTTGGTAAATATAATGTTGATGAAATTAAACATACAATTAACAATGATTAATTAAACATTAATTTGTCGTTTTATAGTCCAGTTTATCACAGGGAGTTTTTGTTTAACTTGTACTATGTATTTCCACAGAAAATGTTGCCCATGGTAACGGGAATAATTACGGAACCGTAACATGATCAGCATTTTTTTGAATTTCAGTTGTGGAGCTACAAGACAGAATGCTAGACAAAGACAGAGCTCCAAATCTTTGTTATGTAAACAAGGCCCAATCCATGTTTTTGTTTACATATGTTAAACATACTGATATGTATTCGTCAAAGCAGTTTTATTCTACAAAGAAGTTAATTCTAAATACAAGTATACATTTTTTAATGATTTGCTGAATCTCGTTTAGTTATAAACATGATATTTTCCTTCGTAAATTTTTTGCTCACTCACAGATCATTAGAATTGCCTTAATTAGGAATTGTAAAATTAAAATTGGTAAAAGAAAATTCAGTTGAAACTGTGTCCATGCCCCTTTACCAATACAAAATTGGCGCAGAGCAAACACGGACTTCAAAAACATCAGAAGCGTGATCGGGCGCCATGGAGAAGTAAGAATTTCCTACCGATCGATGGTACCCGCTGTGTGATCCTTGACATGATCAGGAAATAACACAAGAACCGTTGACAATTCAGTATATATATATAATAGCCTAACAATTAGTATGAAAAATGTTAGTTAGCTTTTGTTTTGACTCAATGATAAAATTATATTTTCTGACAAGGTCTTTGTATCAACTATAGAACTTAGGAAATAATTACTTTGAATGAGACTGTTGACATTCTTGTTCAGCACCTAATTTGTCAAAAGAATTGTACATAAATAGAGCATAGTCTTGCGTATCGAATAAACGGAGTGATATAACTTCCATGTGCATTGTATTTACTTAATCTCATCGCTATAAACCGATTTTTTTATACATTACGTTCACCACTAATGGCGTCAGTGTGAAATTATATACTAGTAAATTGAAACTTTTTTTTGCATGAAATGAAAAATAATGTTAAGATGACGATACGAAACAGTGATTGGCTTATTATATAATAGTGTTGCATTATGCATGTACTATGCCTAAATAGTAGGCAGGGTTTGACACATGGTGCACGAGCCGGAGGCGAGTGCACTATGTGTCAAACCCTGCCTACTATTTAGGCATAGTACATGCATAATGCAACACTATTGTTATTATTATGCTGACTGTTGTTATTATTTATGCGGCAATCCATTTGATGTTTCCTGAAAATAATGGTGGTAACACAGCGCACTTGCAAAAACTCATTCAAAATCTTCATGCTAAAATTAGTTGCATGCTTATAGTTATTTTGGTTACTAGTATTTTCTCTAAATAAGTCAGAATTTTTGTCCCAAAGATACTCATCTTTATTTTCTGTTTTGTTAGTAAGACTGATTTGTTTACAGACGTGGATTCTCATTGATAATTTTCTTTTACATCCTTCGATCAAGCGCTATATAAAAAAGCGTTTTAACGACCCCATGGTATCAATTCATCTAACGATATGTACATGTATGTAATTAGTTTGAAACTTTGTTGTACACATGTATCTAAGATTCCTTAGAATAAATATAACTGTTTTCAAATAAAATTTGTCTATTTTGTCAATTGTATAAATTAAGTTTATATATTTAATAAAATTCTCTTAATCTGTGATCGTCTCTGTGGCGTAATCGATAAGACATCGGACTGGCAACCTCATGGTCGTGAGTTCGATTCCCGGTGAGTGCATAGAAGAATTTTATTCGGAAAATAAGGCCGTGCACTATTTCGGCAAAGTATGCTTACGCTATATAAATCCTTAGACCACTATGCGAGAATAGTAGGGTATGGGTTATATAGAGACAAACTGACAGGAAGCACAATAATAAACAATATAAATACATATGGGTTTAAAAAGATATTTAACACACATCTCTGGAAATATATGTACAGGAACAGATTCCTAGGAGACATTAAAAACATCCCATTTTAATAAAGTCGCACAAAACTGAGATGCTGACCACATTTCACTGAATTTTTTAAAGAAGTAAATATTTCCTACAATAGCTTCTACTTCCATTTGCCGTAGTGCTTAATATCTTCTTTAAAAATCGTATGGTTAGAACACAGTTAAAGTATATCATTGAGGGAGTTAGCAAGATTCCAGTTCCCTAAGACCAGGACTATTTCCCTCATGAAATGATATACTTTAACTGTTTTATTATACCGATACAAATTTAAATTGTAAAGATTTTTTTTAAATTCATTTACAGATTAACTAGTCATTACAGTCATTCCCTAATTCTAATGCAATCATTGCATTTTGTTTCTTGTTTATGTCTTATTCTTTTGCGTTTTGTTATATGAAATACGTCATGAAGCATTGTGATTTTGCATCGCTCTATTATGACGTCACAATGAAAAGTTATTAGCATGATTAGCTTTCGACGGAGAGATTAGCTCAAAAAATCTAACGCACGATGATTATCCGATTCACAGCGATTCCCAGGGAATTTTCCAGATCTAATCACTTAATTTCATTTAGGTAAAAATCAGAAGATGTATGATAATGTTAACTAAAATGTTAACATTCTTATTTACATGATTTTTTTTTCGAATTCACCAACTAACTGAATT
The DNA here is from genome assembly GCA_003671525.1 of Saccostrea glomerata. Taxonomy (NCBI): domain Eukaryota; kingdom Metazoa; phylum Mollusca; class Bivalvia; order Ostreida; family Ostreidae; genus Saccostrea; species Saccostrea glomerata. The sequence goes on from PRKT01000310.1 coordinate 34,356, forward strand.
TAACATTTTCACTCCTCGGACACCGCTATGGTATTTATATTTTTTCGTGGATATAATTCATGTTTATGTTAATTTTTATTTTTATCTTATTTGGAAATTGTCACGGTATTTCCTCCCCTCAAATGACATTTCCATGTAATATTGTTCTCTATTTCCTTGATGTTTTATTCTTCCCTTCCTCTAAATACGAAACAGCACCAAGATCTATATATAGCACAAAATGTAAGTTATCCCAAATGTACGTCTAAGTCACAAATGACTTGTTTGTGAGCTAGGAGCCATCCTCTATTCTCACTCATACATTCATAAATACATTAATATTATTTACGGAAAATGTCGTTTCTAATCAGATTTTATCACTTTCCAGAAAATCAATAAAGAAAATATTCAGTTATCTAATATACCTCAATTTTTTCATTTCTTCAAAAGTCTTTTCAATTCCAAAAAGACATCCAATAATTCACTAAATGTGCCAGAATTGATAGGAATAGACGTCATGTTTTGAATCTTATGATGTTTATAAGAGGGTCAATATGAAATACATGTGTATTGTACCTTGTGAAAGATTACAGGGTTAGAATTCTTATTATAGTCTGGTTGATCCCCTTTTTCCTATGTACATCATGTTACAATGGCATTATGGTACTGGGGTCAGATCGTGTAATATTATACAATTAATGACCCCTTGTGAGGTCAACATGGTGAAATAAGGACCCGAGACCTGGCCCACGAGGTGACCTGGCCTGACCGAGGCCGCGTAGCGGCCGAGGTCAGGGCAGGTCATCGAGTGGGCCAGGTCGAGGGTCTTTATTTCAGCATGTTGAACTCACAAGGGGTAATAAATTGTTTTATTATACCGATATGTATTTAAAAGTATGAATCTCTAATCGTTATCACTTCTTTCTTTGATATGGATTCGCTACAGACCGGACAGTGAATTTGTTTACATTGACGTCTGCAAGTTGCATGTGTAAGTTTTTGCATCATGATTTACTGATTAAAACAATATTTGGTTGATAGCGACATACATTGTTATAACTAACGATTACTTTTCCTCTACACAGTCAAAATCTAACACAGAATTTAACTCGAAGAGCCGCCTCTACATTATATTGAACTGAATTGTAACGATATATTGAAACGATATATTGTAACGATAAAATTTTACCGTATTCTGTATGGTAATGCAAAACAGACTATGCACAATTTTAAAAACAACTGCATTATTGTAAATAATAGCATTTATGTACTCATGTAATGATTTTATGTACTCATGTAATGAAGTTTTGAGTTTGTACTTTTAGCTTGTTAATCAATCCGTTTTTATCCGTGTTTCAATTTTGTGTCAATATTCGAGCGATCGATAGGGGGTAATTTTACCGACCAATCAGAAGAGACACTAAATTTAGATTCTACGTCACTTCTTGTTTTGATTCGATCGCAGTAAGAAGGGTTTTCCAAGTGTTGGAGTTTTACAAACTGAAACTCTTGTTTGCGATCGATTTTTTATTTGAAAAATAGAAGTGCGATACAGAAGTATTTGTGAACAGTTGGTTATTTGTCAAATCATAAGTATATCCATCAATGCCTAGGAAGCGACTGAAGTTCCCTCTCGTAGGACGAATGCAAAGGAGATCATGAGTGTGCGCCATCTGGGACATTCGTACATGTATATTCTATAGGCATTGAGTGTTCTTGGAACTTTATGAATGCTAATTGTAATGTGTGCAAATCAATCTGGATTGTAGAATTTTCATTTTGGACATTGGGTTTAAAGAAGGTCTAATATGCATATAGGACACGAAAACTAATACTTGTGCAGTGCGTGGGTTTGAATTACATTAGCAGAGCCCCCACCGCGTGTCTGCCTCAGAGTGCCCGATGTATTCTGTCGATAGCTCGTTATCACATTTGGGAGTCGGAATTCGGCGTGTCATCATAGAATTACTGCTGCGAAGACAACCTTGGGCAATCTCTCTTAATTGTCATTAATTTTTGGAGGGACCTGTCATACCTAAAGCCGGATGGTTTGCACATTGCCTGTAATAACCATAGATCAGCTCCAATTAGAGAGTATTTGAGGAGTGCAGTATTATGCCATGCCATTGACAAGGCTAGTAATTCATAAATATTCCATGTAATTCATATTCAATGGAAGCAATAATTAACTATAATAATAAATAGTTCTTCCAGTACCTATAATCCATGATGATATTGTTTTGGTGTCACAGTGTAGAACTCCAAATCAGTAATATAATAAATTTATGATAGATCTATATATAGTCTACAAGTCAAGTGACATTTACTTTTAATTTCATTTTTTAATTGACAAAATGTCATTATATCATGGAAAGCTTTTAATATAGGTATAAGGGGAAGTTATTTACTTATGAAATGACATGCACACTTTGTTCATATTATGTCTTAGTATGCTCTTTATCTTCTTACTACATGTGGTATGCTCTGCATTGTAGGGGTGCAGAGATAATTTAGCTTTTTGTAATTGATGATTTCCCATTTGTTTGTGCAAATTGGTGAGTTAAGGGTATGCATTGTAAGTCACTCTGTGATGTGCATTGTTAGTCATACAAGTTGATATAAAGGTATGCATTATGAGCCACACTATTATGTGCATTGTTAGTCATACGAATTCATAAGGTATGCATTATAAGCCACACTGTCATGTGCATTGTTAGTCATACAAGTTTATATGGTATGCATTATAAGTCACACTTAAGTGTGCATTGTTAGTCATACGAGTTTATATGGTATGCATTATAAGTCACACTATTGTGTGCATTGTTAGTCATACAAGTTTATATGGTATGCATTATAAGTCACACTTAAGTGTGCAATGTTAGTCATACGAGTTTATATGGTATGCATTATAAGACACACTATTGTGTGCATTGTTAGTCATACGAGTTCATAAGGTATGCATTATTAGCCACACTATTGTGTGCATTGTTAGTCATACGAGTTTATAATGTATGCATTATAAGTCACACTTTAGTGTGCATTGTCAGTCATACAAAGCGATATGCATTGTGAGTCACTTGAATGTACACTATAAGTTATATAATCTTTTATTTAATGCATAATTCAAAAATATAAATTTATGAACTATTGAAAGAAAACCATTGGTATGCATTATAAGTTGCACTTTAGTGTGCATTGTTAGACATACATATGAGTGATTTTGTTTTTGTAGGGCTGATTTGGGGTCGAAATTCAGCCCCTGTCCTAATTGAAAATATATGATAATGTCTTTTTTCTCAAAATGTAGTGGAAGTTTTCCTAAAGAAAAACTTACAAAATATGTGATCAAATTCGGTTGGTTTATTCTTCAAATATTAGTTTATGCTTACCCCTATTAGTTCTTGATGCAAGTAATTGGATAATTCATACCAAAAAAAGTCTTATTTGGTTATAACAATTGTTTGTTGATTGAGGTAAACAAAGACAAGAACAGAGCTTTTCGACAATGTTTTTTAAGTGATATATGCATTCGGAGTCACCTTAGTGTGCATTTTTAGTCATATCTCTTTACTTTAACATATATATGCATATTATGCATTGTTGAAACATTACCGGGTATGCATTATGAGTAACACTTTAGTTAGCATTCTTAGAAATACATGCGATATATATGCATTGTAAGTCTCCTTAGTATGCATTGTCAGTCATATCTCTTTACTTCAACATATATATTTGCATAATTCATGTATGTATTGTTGAAACATAACTGGGTATGCATTGTAAGCCACACTTTAGTGTGCATTATTAGTCATACATATGATATATGCATTGTGAGTCACCTTAGTGTGCATAGTCAGTCATATATTATCTTTTTACTTCAATGTATATATTATGCAAGGTATGCATTGTTGAGGCTTATCTGGCTATGCATTATAAGTCTCACTTCAGTGTGCATTGTATGTCATACAGGATATATATATGTGCATTGTATTCTGTTTAAGTGTATTGTCAGTCAGACTTTTCTTTTACGTTGACGTACACATATGCCTAATATGCAATTTTCATCTTTGGCATGCATTATAGGTCACACTGGCATGTGTATTGTTAGGCATACATATATAGTGTATACAAAATGATCAAATGAGGTATGCATTGTAAGTCGCAATATATGGTGCATTGTTAGTCATACATATCAAATCAATACAGGTTGATAAAAATTTGAATCATATATCAGCAGTTCATTCAATGCATATTCAAGGATTTTATTTGGCTTGTTATATTTGATACTTATTTCTGACAATTTTTTAAAACTGCTGCAACTAAGAAAGTTTATTTGAACACTTGGCAATTGCTATGTTCTGACACATTTTAGATTTTTTGCAGGAAATATGTCAAAGAGAAGCAGGTGTATGGTGTCAAAAGATACATGGCAAGGAAGGAATCCACACGAAAAAAGTCGAAAACTGGTGAAAAACATTAACTATGAAAAACTCGCTGCTGAGGTACTAAAACAACAAAATCAGTCAACAACGAGCAGCAAGGAGTCAGGATGACCATTCCTAGCAGAACTATTGAGCCAACTTCATCTCCGAGCACTCCCTAGGCAACCCCTCCTACACAGAGCACTATTCAGGCATCCCCTCCATCTACTCGGAGCACTATCCAGACAACCCCGATTGATACTCAAAACACTGAAAGGTCATCAAGCAGGACAATAAGGATTGGACACTGTGTCAGGAAGTCAAGGTGCCTCAGTGGAGAAATTGGTGACCAGTGTATTGGAAGGTACATGTTCAGGGGAACATATCAAAAAATGGACAATCTCATTTCTTTATCTGATGGCATCCCTTAGGAGCATCAATTTCAGTCAAAAATAAAAGGGTTTGGGTAAATATGGGTGAAGAAGTTTCTGGCCAAATCATGAAAATAATTCCTTCACTTGGACAGTGACTTCAGTTACAATTATTGAACAGTAGAATTCTTAAGTATCCCTCTTTTAATGTAAACAATAGACAAATACCTTTTAAGTTTTCATTTGTATCTACTTAGGGAAATTTCCAACTGACGCCCCACATCAATTATAGTATCTTACACTGGTTAAGAAAATGTGTAAATTACATGGCTAGGTAATACAAAAACACGTGGAACACAGTTCTTCACTTTGTAGGATTGGTGGCCCCTTTTTTCAATCAGAAACCTTTTAATGATTTTCGGGTCATCCCCATAACATAAGATGTTGTTCCTAAATTAGATCCAGGAAATTTAGGATAATCTATTACCTTGGCTTATCCCAGAAATGTTTCCATAAATTCAGGTGTTCTAGGACTCTGAGGGCACTATGTTTAATTGATGAGATCATTAAATTATTTAGCAGGAGGAATATCTCACATATTACCTGGTAGATAATTTCTTTTTTTATTAGTACAACCATTTCAAGAATATATTGCATTGGTATAACAATGTGTTTGTACGTGTCCAAATTAAAGATGATAAAAACACATTTCCTTCAACTACATAGTACATTTGTAAGTATGCTATCAAAATAGCTCTGTTGCTTTGGAATACTGATTGCCTGGGGCTGAATTACTTAAAGTAAACATAAATTTGAATGATACTAGGTTTATGAAGAAAGTATGCAGTCTTTTATTTGTCTGCTTAGTTTTGCATGTGCTGTATACGTAAGTAGTTCCCGGAAGGGCATTCCTAATGCGATCAATCAAGTTTAACTTGAGGGTACCAAAAACCTATTTCTTTACAATAAACTCACTTTTGACTGAAGCAAGGGCAGCTCTTGACACTTGGTAATATTTCATTGAGTATTACAATGGGAAATATATACTTCTTTCCTACCGATGATTATCTTTGCAATACCTCACACTTTTCACAGATGCCTCTGGGTCAGTAGATTTTGCTTCAGTCTTGGGGAATATTTCACCTTTTCTAGAAACAAGCATCAATACCACATCATCTCTTGATAAAGTAAACACCAGTGGCTTAAAGCAATTTGACTGCATCTTTATCAAATAGCACAAGAGCATCTTAATGTCAATGAAGCTGGAAGATTTTTAAGTCTGGTCAGCGGTTTCAGTTGCCTAATACCTATTTCACCTATAGTTTTATGCAATTTCATTACTCATTTATTTGCCAACAAATACTCAACTAATAGCATTTCATCCCACACAATTGTGCAATAGGGTTTATACACAAAATAAAAAATCTTGCAGATCCAGCATAATCTGTTCTTATTAAAAGAATTTAGGTGGTCAATTCATTGTGGTCAACCAGTGTCTCATTCATTTGTAAATAAACATCTAAATTAAGCAGTATCTGTCATAGGTCTGAATCAAAAACTATAGGAAAGGCATAGCTTTAGAATTGGTGCAGCAAAGGATAATGCAAAATTGGGATTTTCAGAAAAAAATCTATTCAAAAAATGGGGAGATGGAATTCGGATGCAATTAAAAAGAATTAAGATTAGAAAGCTTTCATTTGTAAGTGACAAGTCAATTACTTATAGGCATTGTGGGATTTAAATTTTTTAGAAATTCGTTGAGTTGACACTTCAGGCCAGAAGGTGTCTGCTGAAAATCATATTGTCGGCTGCAATCTATCATAAAGTGTAGTTTTTGTGAAGTTAAACCTTCAGGCCAGAAGGTGTCTGCTGAGGTCTATCATGAACTGTGGGTTTGATGAAGTCAACTTCCAGGCCAGAAGTTGTCTGCTGAAAATTATCACGAATTGTATATTGGGTAAAGTTCAACTTTAGGCCAGAAGTTGTCTGCTGATGTTTGGAGTATATCATGTATCGTACACGTATGTGGTTATCCATTTGCGTTTAATAGGTCACTCAAAAACGAATTTTTGATTAATCGGACATTTTTAGCGGTCATTAAAAATAATGACCTGGTCATTATATCCCACGTGCAAAGATTCATAGGTCAGTATTGCTGTAAACAGTACCATTTGGAGTCATTGTTGTGTTTTAAAGTTTTCTTACCAGCCAATCAAATTCGAGTATTATCAATAGAGATATAATAATTTACCTTAAATATGTAGTACTTCATATTTGTGTCTCCTTTTTTCTGACCCGCATTTTGTAAACAGTGTATACTTCTTCCACCATTTATTTTATGAAATGACATTCCTCACATCTACATGATGTTATATATATATATAATTTAATTTTAGTTGTGACACATCATTTGATTGCTTAAACGGTTTTATCAATTTTGTATAACATAACTTGCTTATGACGTAATGAGTTACGTCAGAAACGTATTACTCCGCTTGACGTTAAGGTCCCTAATAGGAAGAAATTCAATGAAATTGAAAACATAACAGATATGTAGGCATTGAATACTCAGTTTATTTAGATATACTTCCCATTTATTACTATAAGTATGTTTAATGGGATATGTCCTAATTCATGACCTTGTATTTTGGTAAGAGTTATCTCCCCTTTTTTAATTAATAAAAAAAAATCAATTAAAAAAAATTTAGCTGGTAAAAAAATTGTTTTCAATTATAATTCTATTTTTAATATTTTAATGCATCTTTCCACCACAGGATTTATTGATATTCAAATTATTTGAATTTTTATTTTGAAAAAAAAAACGTTTTTCCCCATAGACTTCAATGCAATCTTTGTTAATTAACAACTGCTTAAGGTAATTCCACCCTCCTATGATGTCATAGGTTTTTGCAAAAACTGTAATTAGTTAAACTCATGCCTAAATAGAACAATATCTTTTGGAAGAATGCTTTATAATAGGTGTAATGATAAATATTGTTAAGTAAAAGTTTTTTTAAATGCATATTTTATTTATTTAATCAATTATTCAATCTTTGAAAATTGTTGACAACGGCAATAACTCCTTCCAAGGTCTCTTCATTCAGGTTTTTGTTTTATTTTACTTCAAATGTGAAATAGTTTCACAATTCAAAAGTTTCTTAGAGTAGGAAGTAGTTAGGAACATTCATCAGCAGAATTATGCATTTTAACCATTTTTTACATATTTTCCATAATACTGTTTTAAAAAAAAATGTGCGATTTTTTAATGTTGAAATACACTTCTGTTTGTTTATGTTTCTCATCTTAAATAATAATTTGACCGGTACATTTTGTGCAAAAAGTGGAAAATTTAAAGTATATTAAATGAAAATAAATGCAGTTTTTGTACTTTGAACCATTAAAATTGTGAGGGTGGAAACACCTTAATTGATGAACTTTTTGAAAATTCCTCGTGGGCAATGCTTTTCCACTATAAAATGCTTTAATATAATATCAAGGTATTGTGTACTTGATGGACATTTAAGGGTAGAGAATTTGGTCCCATTAGGGATTGAAATGCTTAACTTTTAAAATATGCGATATTTAAAGCTAATTGTCTCATTTTCTACATTAAAATAAATTATAAGGAATGAACCTATTTTACAACTTCGCGGTTTATAAAAAAGCGTGAACTGCCCCAAGTTATGTTATATCGTATAAAAAAAGTTGAAATAATGCTTCATTCCTTAAATATAATTGTTTTTTACCTGCTTTTAACAAAAAAAAAACCTCGGCCATTTGGCAGGAGAACTAAAGAACATTAAGATATTTTGTTCAAATGCTTTATCAGCTGAGCCTCCCATTCATTTGCTGTTGTGTAAGCTCGAGAGTGTATGAGTCAATTTTTGGTATATATCTTGTTTTTTCTTCGTTCTTTACGAAATAGCAAAAAGTAGATTATTCTGTTTATTTGGTCATTTATCTACCAGATACTCCGAACAATGTCATTAGCCCTGAATAAGCTTCAATGATATAATATTTGTATTAATAATATACGAGGGTCATTCAAGAAATAAGTAGACTATGTTCCTCATCATCACATTATTTTTACAAAGTTTAATATCAGAACATTTTTACATGTATAAAGATATATTTTATAGATTTCTGAAGTTTCATTCTATTTCATTAAATGGAACTCGTGTTAGCCAATTTTAAAAACAACATGTTTTGTCACCACGGAGCACGGTCAAAAACAGTGTTACGCCTAAAACAATGTTAAAGAAAATTTCTCAAACTCGCAGTGCCTTTTTTATTTTATACACATTTGTATCGTATTCCTCATTCATTAAAATGTATCCACAACACTTGACACCTAGTATGCGAACAATAATTTGAGTATACCTTTAAAACGATTGTCAATGTTTTCAAATCCTTAACCATGTATCTCTGCTCTTACAGGTTCCGCAACATTAAAGCACACATCGCGTTTCATGACGTTACTAACTCTTTTGACAAGATTTTGAACTATAATCTGTTTCTTGGCAGAACACTTTTCGCCCAATTTAAAGTCTTTACCCCTAAAAAGTTGTCGGTTCCATTAGAAACAAATATATGGCTCATTTTCTGTATTTTTCCTGGTTTCTCCAGCATTTTCGGAGTTTGTTTTACAAGTTTCTAAATGCAAAACAAAATTATATTGCTACTCGTTGCTCCGTGACGTCCTTCGACGTCATGATTTTTTGCTTTTTTAATCAAAACTAAATGTCTATAGAAATTGATATTTTTTAAACAAAGCAATGTATTGCCTTAACTTTTAGCTTTTGAAGAAACGAAACAATACTAAATTTAAGTATTTTAATTTTATTTCATTTAAAGACATTTTTAGAGAGGTATGGCTTTAGATATGAAAAGCGAATAATCAGTCATTAACTCAATTTAGACCCTGCTCCGTGACCCCATTTTCCCTGTCTTAAATCTTTGTTAATTATGACTAAAATCAAGATATATTCCAATTTCTTTGCCCAAAATATTTGAATCTGTTGTTAAAAACAACAATTTTTAGAATAATAATTGTATTTATGTATTGAATGCGATAACTAAGTTGGAGGTTTCCGGTAGGATTAATTTTGGTAGATTGTGAAAATTCTTAGATCCACGCCTTAGTTGATGGATTACAGATAATAGGTGTAAGGTCACGTGGTCAGCTCAGCGAGTCATTCAGTTGTATTGTGATAACCCGCATGCTGACCACGCTAACATCAGGCACGTGTATTTTGAAGATTTGTGACAACGTCTGTGATTGTTAATCTTAGCTGAACGTGCCTTGGCTTTCAAAGTATTCTCACGTTGTAAAGTGCCGTTTCAAGTGCGTGTCACTGTGGATTTTCTGGTTTATTGTTTACTGATGCGGTGACCAGTGCATGTGCGCGGGTTATCAAAGATATTACACCTTATTACTATATGATACCTTGGTGTACATATATCTGTGTTATTCTGCCGATATGAACTTAAATTACGAACAGATACCCAGAACATATTACATGGAGCGATTTTATTGAGACATCAAACGTAGAACTTTTTCCTACAGTCTGAGTTTTGAAAGGATTTCAAAGTAGGCTATTTGTTACTGATTGAACGAAACAAACGGCTACCTTTAATGATTACTATCTCTATATCGATTAGCATGATCAGTGGACACAGAGTTCGATCAGCAAAATGTTGTGATAGATAACGAACATCCTGCAAGAATCTGCTGCAAGCATCGCTATTTCACAGCTGGGGCCACAGCGGGAGACCCTGAAACTCAACGACTTGGGCGTTTTAGGTCCAGCCGGCGTACACCTGTGCTGCTTCACCGCGTGCATAAGAGAGTTTGCCTTCCCATGCAATTGAGGACGAAGGCCAGTATCATATTTACTTTATAAGTGTATTACAATTATGCATAAAGCGCTTGCGGTTCCCTAGAATATTTTTGTGTATAAGTTATCACTTTCAATTATTTGCAATCATATAAAGGCATTGCTAAATACTCAAATCATGTATGCTCTATGGTGTAAGCTTTTAAATTAGCAATTTTATGCAAAAGTTATTCAATTTTGGTGAACTGCAAGGTGAATTACCTATCATAGTTTGCATACTAATTTCATGTTTTTGCATTAATTTTAACATGATGTATAACAGCTAGGCAGCATTGTAAAGGCACCGCCCCTTCATTAACAGGCATCTATTAGGTAATGTCTTCTATCTTGTAAGGTTAGTTGAGAAATCTGTATTGTAATCATGTTAATACATGTCTCAATATCTCATTTTCACTCTTTGGAGTTTAAGGGTTGTGAACTGAGCTTATACATAGTTCAGATAGTTACAGATACTTTGGTATTTCTTGAATTGCCCATTATTGTTTGATCAGTTTGGTACAAAGTTAATGTTTTCTATATTGATAAATATTGAATGGATATTGTACAAAGTCTAGGCAGTCGATGTTTATGTACTAAGTTGGTTGGTGTAGACAATATTAACATGATTACTCAAGATGTTTATCGTTTCCATACAAAGTGGATAATTTATGCTCTTATTGGGTTGGTGTTGTTAATGGTTTAAACTGTTGATACAAAATTGAATCGGTGTTACTCAAGTTGTTGATTATTTTAGTACCGTAAATTGTACAAAGTTAATAATTATGTACTAATTTGATCAGTTCTTTTGATAAAAAGTTGATATGTAGCTATTGGGTCGAGTTACTCAAGTGTTTATTGTTTTAGTACAAGGTTGTACGTATTGGGTCAGAGTTACCCACATTGTTTATTGTTTGATGCACAGTAGATAGGTATTTAGGGGTCAGAGTTACCCATATTGTTTATTGTTTTGGTACACAGTATATATTTACTTATTGGGTCAGAGTTACCTTTGTTGTTTATTGTTTGGTACACAGTAGATATGTACCTGTGGGTCGGTATACCCACATTGTTTTGGTACACAGTACATATGTACCTGTGGGTCGGTATACCCACATTGTTTTGGTACACAGTAGATATGTACCTGTGGGTCGGTATACCCATATTGTTTTGGTACACAGTACATATGTACCTGTGGGTCGGTATACCCACATTGTTTTATTGTTGGATGCTCATAATGACAATCAATTGGCGTCTTATGAAGCTTTTTGGTTTGTTGCTGGGTCGAAGTTACCCATATTGGTTATTGTTGCGTTAGAGTTAACCATACTGTTTATTGTTGAGTCGGAATTACAATATATTGTTTATTTATTGTTACACATATGGTCTATTGTTTGGTCAAAGTTGCCCATACTGTTTATTTATTTTTGGGTCAAAGTTACCTATATTATTTATCGATGGGTCTGGTAACCCATATTGTTTATTGTTAGGTCGGAGTTACCCATATTGTCTATTGTTAGGTCGGAATTACACATATTTTCAATTGTTGGGTCGAAGTGACTTGTTTTGTTTATTGTTGGGTCGGAGTTACCCTTTTGTTTATTGTTGGGTCGGAATTACCCATATTTTCTATTGTTGAGTCACAGTTACCCATATTGTCTATTGTTGGCTGTGAGTTACCAATCTTGTTTATTTATTGTTGGGTCATAGTTTCCCATATTGTTTATTTATTGTTGGGTCAGAGTTTCCTATATTGTTTACTAATGGGTCAGAGTGTCTATTTTTGGCTGCTCATAATGACAATCAATTGACGTCTTATGAAGCATATCTGTTCATTGTTGGATGGAGTTACCAATGTTGTTGATTAATGGCTGCCTCTAATTACAATCAAGTGGCATCTGAGGTAGCATATCTGTTTAGGGTTGGGTCAGAATTACCCATATTGTCTTTTATTTATTTGCTTATAATGACAATCAATATGATCGAATAGTTTTTTTCTGAAGCATATCTGTGGGTTGGGTCAAAGTTACCTATAGTGTTGATTCTTAATTGCTGGTAATTACATTCATTCAAATTGTGTCTCTTGAAACACATCTGTCTTTTGGCATGGTTTTTCCTATGAATCGGATAGGGATGCTTAGCTCATAATTAGGTAATTATTGGTCAGTGTGATCCAGGTGGTTTGTTGTTATGAATAATCGTGATTCATTTTATACCAATGAAACTGAATAATGATGTCGTTAATAGTACAGAGATGTTTGGCTGACCCATGGGGTTTAATTTACCCATCATGCCGATATTTGTTAATATTCAGATACAGCGGTTACTGATACTATGAATAGCAGTAATTAGTTTATTAGTTAATTAGTTTGGTTAAGGAGTTTATATGTACGAATGAGGCAGAGACATCTATTGTTAATTGCTCACAACAACAAGCAATAGGTTTTGTATGAAGGACATTTTCTTTTTTCATCGGTTAAAAGTTTTATGTACATAAGGGTCAGAGTTCAATATTTTGTTCATTGTTTTGGAACAAAACTTTTTACGAGGAAATATTGGTTCATTTAATCCATATTGTTTACCGACAGTTTACATGGTTTATGCCTTCTTTCTTAGAGTACTAATGTTTATTCATGTTTCTGATATGTCCTTGGTCATATTGCAAGATTGTTGCTAATATCAGTCCAGTCCAATATGAAAAATCGTAATTTTACTAAAATTCGTAATATAAGCAATTTCTAACTCTTCTAAGAGTTACTTCCCTTTTTTCTGATACAACCTACTTGTTATGTTTCATCAGAGATTATATGTCTCTGGTTCTTACAAATAAAATCATTGGTTATGTATCATGCAAGGAAATATTTTATCGATGGCTTAAATAGGATTTGGTATACGCTAATTATACCCCTTTAATTAATTACCTTGGCACTATGCCTTTAGTAATAATATTTTAAGGCTTTACACATATTTTATTTCTCCAGTTTTTCGTTAAGGCCAATTTCCCTGCACTCTTATTTTTAGAGATATTAGCTTATACTCATATTCAAACTTTAAGTTCCCTGTAGATGCTATTTACAAAATTCAGTATAATCTAGGAATTTGGCATTATTTTCATGAATGCTTGAAATCATAATAATATTAATCCTCACCTTGTAAAACTTATTCATACTGTCTGGAATAGCCGCATGGTATGTTCCTCCATTAAAAGGGAATATTTCATGGAACTAATGTATACCGCGTACCTTCTTAGTTCTACAGTTCCAAGAGGAACAGTTGTTTTTCAGGCATTATTGGGGTTGTTGAAGATTTTGTAGAATTTCTAGCTCTAATCTTTAAATAACAATTTAGAACTAAACAGTTAAAGGTAGTATAAATAGAGAAAGTTAAATAAATCAAGGTTGAGCAGGTAAAACTTTGACACACCTTGTGCCTTCTTAAGAACTTGCAAAATTTAAGTTTACATAAATTACTAGACCTCAAAATTTTGTTCTACTCCCAATGGATAGTCAGATTCTAGAATGGATTCTTGAATGTATCGGTATTTCAAATGCAGGTCAATTTTAGCTGCTGTTTTGTTCCACTCACGATAAACAGTCAGATACTAGGATGTAGTTTAAATACAGGTCAGTGAATTACTGCTGTTTGTTCTGTAAACAATAAATAGTCATATACTAGGAGGTAGTTCAAATACAGGTCAGTAATTATGTTCCCCAAACGAAGTTGGGGAACATATTGTTTTTACTCTGTTTTTTATTATTATTATTTTTCTTCTTCTTCCTGGGGTCGCCCGCGTGGCGCAGTGGTTAGAGCGTCTGCTCTAGAGTCGCGAAGTAAGGAGTCAATCCTTACGTCGCGGGTTCGAATCCCACTGTGGGACGTGGAGACCGGTCCTTCGGATGAGACCGTATAAACCGAGGACCCATGTCGCAGTAAGTGATGGCACGAAAAAGATCCCTAACAGCTCAAAGGCCATAAGTGCCGAGCATAGGACAAAATTTGTAGCCCTCCACCGGCAAGTGGTGGCGTCTCCATATGAGTGAAAAATTCTCGAGAGGGACGTTAAACAACATACAATCAATCAATCAATCAATCAATCTTCCTGGGTACTTTTTTGTCCGCGAGTGATCTTGTAAACGGTTCATCCGAAGTAGGTAAAACCTTTTTAGGGTTAGTAGACATGTTATGTAGATTTGCGGAATCAAGGTCATTTTCCGCGCACGTGCTTGCAAGAGCGTGCACGTGCAACACGTGAAATGACCAGTATAATAGATATAGCCGTAACTTTTCTATTTTTTGACTATATGCTTTGAAACTCATAATATAAGTATATATTAGTTGTATATGCATAATGACATGTTCCTTGCGCACGTGCTTGCAAGAGCGCGCACGTGCAACACGTGAAATAACTAATAATAGATATAGCTGCAACTTTTCTATTTCTTGATGAAATGCTTTGAAACTCATAATATAAGGATATATTAGTAGTATAGACATGATGACATGGTCAAAATAGCAAGATCTCACGCGCATGCACGTGCGCTTCGCTCTGATTGGCTGAAGCTAAAGTCTCAATATTTTTCATGTTTCTTGTCATAATCTTTTGAAATTTTGAACAAAGTCTTAAATTATGAAGATCTACAGCATGATATATAAAAATTTTCATGAAAGCATGCGCATGCGTGCGTGCTGCAATCTGATTGGCTGAAACGTTAAATGGCTATATCTCCTTTGTTTTTTGACGAAATGCTTTGAAATTTAAAACATAGTCATGCAGTAGGATATCCTACAATACGAGATAGAAAGAAAATCATGAAATCACGCGCATGCACGTGTGCTGCAATTTGATTGGATGAAACTTTAAATGGCTATATTTATTTTGTTTTTTGACGAAATGTTTGGAATTTTAAATATAGTCATTCATTAAGATATCCTTCAATACGATTAAGATAAAAAATTCATGAAATCACGCGCATGCATGTGTGCTGCAATCTGATTGGCTGAAACTTCAAATGGCTATAACTCCCTTGTTTTTTAAGCAAACAGGATGGGATTTACAACATAGATAAATATAAGGGACTCGTACAAGAAGGTGTTTTCATCATGCATTTGCTTGCACGTGCGTGCACGTGAAATGAGTAAAATTAAAAATACACTCGAATGAGAGTATTTTTTAATACTTTTGGATAACATCTTTGATATCAAGTATATTAAAATAAATAGATATTGTAGACAAGATAATATGGCCGTTACGCACATGAACACGCGTACAATGCTTAAATTTAAATATATTTTGTATTCTTCTGGGAAGACCTTGATAAGTTTAAATTCCATTAAGTATTTCTTATTTAATAGAGATTACAGGGAATATGGCACCAAAAGGGAGTTGGGGAGCGTTTGGGGAACATCTGTAACGGTCCCCGTTACAATTAGCACTAGTTAACTGTTGTTTTGTTCTACTCATGATAAATAGTCAGCTAATAGAATATAGTTTAAATACAGGTCAGTGATTAACTGCTGTTTTGTTTTACTCCTACAATATTAAGTACCTTATGGAACCTGTTCATTTACTCACTGACAGGTCAGTGATTAACTGCTGTTGGATATTAAAATACTCCTTTCCTGACTTTGCTTGCTTGCTGGCTCATTTAACAATACATCATTTATTCTGATATTATTGTTCTTCCATACTTTGAACTTGATAGTATAACCTATATTTCTTAACGTTTCTCGGATATTTTATTATTAGTTCTTCCTTCTTTTACATATGGCATTTTCGTATAAACCGTGATTATGAAATAATAATACGAATATTTTTCATTTCATTACTTTAAGATGCAATATATGGAGAGGCCAGTGACTAACTGCTTCCATGAATAATTCATATTGTGTGCAAGCTCACCTTGGATGGCGCGGATGTGATCGGCATGTCACATCTAACATGGATGTGACATGCATGTCACATCTTGTGGCCTATTTTGTTTTGATGTGCCATCTTTCTGCTAATTTTTTCATATGATGTTTTGATTGTCTTGTCTTACAGATACTTTTTCTAGTCAGTTTTGGGGGATCAGACATTATCATATTTTACGTAAATGCTAATCAAAGCTTGTGAATCTGATCCCCCTTCTTGTTTGTTAAATTGTTCACATTTATACCGTCATTTTAATAAATGACATTATTCATCTCTATGAAAGTGTTTTATTTGACTTATACAAAATTAGCAAAAACAAGCTGCGGTGAGCTTGCCTATAAGCATAAGAATACATAAAACAACAATTTTTAGAATAATAATTGTATTTATGTATTAAATGCGATAACTAAGTTGGAGGTTTCCGGTAGGATTAATTTTGGTAGATTGTGAAAATTCTTAGATCCACGCCTTAGTTGATGGATTACAGATAATAGGTGTAAGGTCACGTGGTCAGCTCAGCGAGTCATTCAGTTGTATTGTGATAACCCGCATGCTGACCACGCTAACATCAGGCACGTGTATTTTGAAGACCCTCCTCCACCCCTGCATTCCTACCCCTTAAAATGAGTATTAATCTGTTATATATATATATATATATATATATATATTGTACATGTATTTTGTTTCACTACTATCCTTGGCCTATTTTGTTTTGATGTGCCATCTTTTTTTTGCTAACTTTTTCATATGATGTTTAAATTGTCTTGTCTTGGCCTATTTTGTTTTGATGTGCCATCTTTTTGCTATTTTTTTTTCATATGATGTTTTGATTGTCTTGTCTTACAGATACTTTTTCTAGTCAGTTTTGGGGGATCAGACATTATCATATTTTACGTAAATGCTAATCAAAGCTTGTGAATCTGATCCCCCTTCTTGTTTGTTAAATTGTTCACATTTATACCGTCATTTTAATAAATGACATTATTCATGTTAAATAAAAAAAGTTATGACAAAAGTCTACAAACTTTTTGAATGACCCTCGTATATTTAACATTATCTTATACTATTTTGCTTTCTTATTGATACATATGTATATAGTTTAGTTTAACAGATTTTTAGGGAGTTATAGGGCCAGAAAAAATGATGAGTAATTCCAATCTGCACATAAGTCGTAAAATTAACAAATATTTATTACATACATAGAGCAGTGTTTATTATCTTGTCCTATTTTGCGTTCGAAAAATAGTTTGGCCAAGAACATTTATTATCAGTAATATAAAACGGAAGACAGTATTAGAAGATAGAAAGCAATATTTTCCCCATTTACGTCTCATTTCTATGGGTGCATGTTTTTTTGTAATAAAATTACCTGAAGCCATGATTAAGTTTTCAGTATTTAAGTTTCCAAATTTTATTAGATTTCTCGTTTAAATGAAGTTTTACCAAGATTTGTACTAGGTTCATTCCATTACCATCTGTGTATATATCACTTTTAATCCTCACCTGGATTTTCTATGTAACAAAATTAACTCTTTTTGTTCATTCATATCAATGGCATTTCAAACTTTCGTTTAGATTTTTTTTTTACAATTGTTACAATGCATTTTGACGTTATACATGTACATGTACGTGTACTTTTTGCTATTTGTGATTGGGAAAAATTGTCTCCTGAAATCACTTAAGTTCAAACAGGAAGTATGTTACCAAAACAAATATCGTGTTAAAATCTACAATAGAAATAGAAATGTCCTTTATCTGAAAAAAAAAATCTTTAATTTAGTAAATGTATATTATGGACTTTTAACTTTTTATTGGCTTTGTTGATCAACAATGCTGGCTGATGTAAAAATCAAGTATGAAATATATGGAGAAAACAATCAGAATTTAGGCTCAATAATCTTTTAAACAAAATAAGAGCAAAGCAAAAACGAACCTCTAAATCTTCAGAAGTTCGATCAGGTGCCATGGAGAACTGAGGATCCCCTGCCGACCGATCACATCCGCCGTGTGCTCCTTGTCATGATCGGGAAATTACGGGAAAATCCGTCGACAATTCATTTTTCATATATAATAGCCGAACAGTTCGTGTGAAAAGCGTCAGTTAACATTCGACTCAATGATAAACTGTATTGCTAAAAGATTATTGTATCGACTACAGACTACAATTTGAACTACCTTATATATATTGGATTCCAAAACTTCATAAGAGTCCTTACAAACAAAGATACATTGCAGGTTCCAGTAAATGTTCAACTAAGCCTCTTTCGTTACTTCTCACTAAGATATTGACAGTAGTGAAGGAAAAATTTCCAGAGTACTGTGCAACTATATATTCAAGAAGTGGTCTGAATCAGATGTGGATACTAAAAAAATTCTTAAGAACTTTTGGACAATTTGAAATCACAAGACTACAAAAATCAACACCTTATAAATTTACGACTTTTCAACTTTATACACAACAATTCCCCACTACAAATTAAAATCCAGGCTTCTTGATATCATTGACAGCTGTTTCTTCAATAAAAATGGAACTCGTAAATTTACTTACCTCGTCATTGGTCATTTGCAAAATTATTTTGTTAAAACAGATTCTGATTGCACACATAAGTACTCTGAAGTTGACATCAAAAAAATATTTGAGTTTCTGATTGACAATATCTATGTGGTGTTTGGAGACCAGGTATTCCAACAATCTATTTGAATTCCCAGGGGTACAAGTTGCGCTCCATTATTAGCAGACTTATTTTTATATTCATATGAAGCAGAATTTATGCAAAACCTTATGCGTGAAAAGTGGAAAACACTTGCTGTGGCAATTATTATTCTAATATTTATAGGAAACTGTCACGATATATCCGCCCTTCGAATTCATTTTCCTGTAGAATCGTTCATTATTTTCAGGGTATTTTCTTCTTCCCTTCCTCTCAATACAAAACAGCATCAAGATCTATATATATACCACAAAATGTAGGTATCTCAAACGCATATCTAAATCACAAAATGGGTTGCCGTATAATTTTGATGTTCATTTTCTTCTTCAGAGTAATTCATGAACTGTTCGCTGTAAACCCTGGAATTTGTTCTAATAGTTCATCTAGGTGAGAAGTAAATAATATCATAGTACTACTTTTACAAGTTATAAAGTTATCTTTAGGATGTAACGCATTGTTTTTTTTTTTTAATGTTTATATATACAATGTATATATATGATCTATAAATGAATAGTTATCTTTTTCTTTCGTAAAGCAGAAACATCATCACTTGCTGTCAAAATTACTATAAAAATGGCAACCTCTGTATAGGTGAGATACATTATATTTGAGTACAAAAATTCTTCTCTTGGAATTCCTAGCAAGATTTTTTTTATTTTTCATAAAATTTTATTTCACAAAAAGCGTGTCCCCCAGGAACTTTTGGTTCAAACTGTACCGACACTTGTCCTCATGGTTTTTATGGGTACTTTTGCAAATGGGAATGCAATTGTCGTCAATGTGATAAAGTCAGCGGCTGTCCAGGTAATCAATCGATTTATTTTTTCAATGCACCATTATGTTTATTTGTCTTTTAAAGAAAAAAGGATCAATCATTATTAAGCTACATATTAAGCTGTAAGAATGGACTAAATGTATCAGATCCATGTTAAAGTCACGTATTAAAAGATTGAGGGGCAATATGAAAACCATCTATCCTTTTGTGTTCAATAAACCAGAGGTGAAAAAAAGAATCAGATAGATTACACGATCAGTATGTATTGGTTCCTGCCGACAAAGCAGGTAACAACATTGTCTTCGTTTGTAAGGCTCATTATATAAATTGCATTCTAGAAGAACTTGGATTTAATTCTACAAGTGGTAATCCTACTTAAACTCATACTTCCCTTTCTAAGGAAGAAATTCTTCATAATCACCTGTCAGTTTTTAAAACTTTCAATATTCCACAGAGCCCAAATGAATTTGATCTACCTTATATATATATTGGATTCCAAAACTTCATAATAGCTCCGCTATTAGCAGACGTATTTTTATATTCATATGAAGCAGAATTTATGCAAAATTTTAAGCGAGAAAAGATGAAAACACTTGCTGTGGCCTTCAACTAGACAGTTAGATATATCGAAGACGTATTGTCAATTAATAATGGTAATTTCCATTCCTACGTCGATTCGATACATCTTGGTGAGCTTGAGATAAAAGATACCATAGAGTCCGACCCTTCTGTTTAATACTTGGATATTTTACCTGAAGAAGACACTAATGGTAATCTAACAACAATGCTATTTGATAAATGTGATGACTTTAACGTTTCCATCGTCAACTTCCCTTACTTATGCAGCAATATACCTTCATCACCTGCATACGGAGTATATATATCTCAGTTGATTCGATACGCAAGAACATACTCTACGTATGAACAATTTCTAAAGCGAGGTAAATTATTGACTACCAAGTTGATGAAACAAGAATATCAACAGTCTCGTTTAAAGTCATCATTTCGTAAGTTCAATGGTCGATACAATGACCTTGTCAGCAAATACAATGTATCATTGAGTCAAATGCTGACTGACGTTTTTCATACCAATTGTTAGTACATTATTTATACACTGAATTGAATTGACGACGGATTTTTTCCGTTATTTCCTGATCATGACAAGTAGCACACGGCGGGTGTGACCGGTCGGCAGGGGATACTCACTCCTCCATGGCACGTGATCCCACCTCTGATGTTTCGGGGGTCCGTGTTTGCTCTGCTCTTATTTTGTATTGTTTTATGGACTTTGAGATTGAATACTGTTCGTTATCTCCATATCCTTCATTAAGCTGTTAGTAAAGTAAAAAAAATTAAAAAAAAATTCCCATTAGTTTTCTATAAAGCCGTCCTCAATTAAAATATATACATGTATATAGGTAAAGTAATGGAAAAACCATATGCAGTCAATATACGCACGTTAATGGTTTTTTTTTAATTCACTGGATTTCCTTTTAAAAATGATAACACATTAATTAAAAGGACACAGTGAGTCAAAATCTTTTAATGTATCTGTAGCATACAGGGAAAGACTTATGAAAATTATAATATGTAGCTAAGATATGACAATTAAACTGCAAGAAAAAACTGCACGATATAAGGAAAACAAAGGATGTGTATCTACCGTTTCATTGCTTTCGTGTTCGTGTTTGCCAAGGTCATGCCACTCTTATTTTTAACTCAAACTTGTAAACAACATTCAACAGGAGCATGCAAAGGTGAAAAAAAATGTTCTAACAACGTTTTAAAAAAGATTGCCTGTAAATTTTTTGTCAACTTACATTCATTCCTGGGTACTTGAGACTATGGTAACTACGGACACTTATTCAACTTTTCTGCGCACGCATACAATGGGGTGAAAGAAGTATTTTAAGAGTAATATTTTCGGTCTGGAGCAAACAAAAATTATTTTTACTTTAAATTTATTTTTCTCCAAAAAAAAAATAGAATTTTCTGAAATCTAATACTTTAAAGCTGACATGAATTCTTAAAAACGCAACATTTTCATCTATGTACGACTTGTTTCAAACCAACGATAGCCGTATTCCGCTATATTTCTTTCAGATACATTGTCTCATTGTAACTATATATAACACAATGTGCTAGTTACTCTTGAATGATTTTTTGGTTTGGGTATCGACTTGTGCACATCTCCAATGGTAAAGCATATGAGAACACATGAGGTGATCAAGACATTTCAAAACCACAATAAACAACGTAATACTCATATTTCTGAATAATTATTGATTGGAATAAAAAAATGCAAGTTTGGAAGAGAAATTTAGATGCCATCGTCGCAAACGACGGCCAAAATGTACGATCCTCTCCCATTCTGGCCGTGGTTGAACGAGCAGAGAATTCCTCGTAGCTCATTAAAAAATTGACCAATGCGAGTAAAGCATAGTCGAATGATGAACTTTATTGCGACCTTTCAATGTTCAATCGCAGTATACACGATTTCAAAAATTCGCGCACTCAAGTTACTTCCCTTTACTATGACGTCAGACGAGGAAGCTCTAATCGCTTGTATCATAGACCTACAGCGAAAGAGTTATCAATTTGATATCACAGGCCCAAACTTTAATTATTTTTCTTTTAATGAAAAATAATATAGCCCTTACCTTGTGTTTATTAGTAGGTAGGGGTATATAATTCCTTATTTAAAGAAAAATAAGTAACGTCAGGTGCCTGTGATAGTTATCACATGTTCATGATGTCTTTTCTTTTTCACCTGATGTCGGTAGTATAATAGTACTATTAGAACCATTTATTGTTATTGATGCTTTTAACATGTTTTAAAAATACAATTAATCTCATTGACATGTATGAATTAGCGGAATCGTTGCGCTGGTACACAGAATCATTTTCTTTCGTATACATTGTAGACGTGTATGTACCATATAAACCCCCCCCCCCCTTTCAAAAAAAAATTTTTTTAAAAGAAAACTTGTAAACTTTTCAACAGGTTTTTCTACGTTAATATATTTCTTAACAATTTCGCATGTTCTGAAATCATTGTGTGGGAAAAGGTTTCCGGAAGACGTATACAGTAATTTGCCTCTACTCCAGCCATCAGTCTTCGTAATGAGATCCATCTTTCACTTTCAATTTTTCTGCATTTTTTGTACTTTTATTTGTCAGTAAAATCGGACAGTATTCCTTATTTGTATCATTGTTTGAGAGGTTTTCCTTTGATCTCAGCCATTCATTTTTTCCTGATACATAACAGTTTTCCGTGATGTATCTGTGATAGATCACACCACTGACAAGAAGCAAGAAATGAAAAAAAATCGTATTTTATTGCAATTTCTGTGTTTACAGTGTAAGTTACATGTACAAAACATTAAATTAAAACGTGCTCAAATAAAATAAAAAAGACATTTAATACAAGAAAACACAATGATTTCTTTTTTTACTGTTGAAAGAAAGCCACTCGGGAGTTAAAAATGAAAAATACAATTATTAAATACCGAGCCCGGCTTCAAAATGCAGCTGGTATTTGGACTCGCGGCATTTCCCCTGGAAGTCGCAATTTCACTTTCAGGTACAACAGCACTGTCGCACACCGGACTCAAATTTTCATCTTGAATATTTTCACACTCACTCGTTTTAAGAGTGGTTGTTTCACATTTAATTTTTTTCACATTTGGGGGATTCAAAACTTCGGAAACACGCTCTTGTAGTGCTGAATTTGATCTTTTGTATTTCCTTACTGCCGTTTCTGACCTGTGACCGGTCCGAGACATGATTTCCTGCTCGTCGATCCCTGCGTGGTATAACTGAGTAGCGCATGTCCTCTTGCCTGAGTGGTTGGTAAAGTTTCCCTTCAGTCCTGCTTTTCCTGTAATTTCCTTCATCAGGCCCTTAAGTTTGTTAACTCCCAGCACTTGTTCGCCATATCGCACGCATACAGGACCTGCGACAGCTAAGGGACGGCGGTAAAAAGGTCCATCATTATTGAGAGCCTCGAGATAGGTACGATAGAAATCTGCAAGACACCGTTCACCTGAAAAAATAAGAAAATTTTAAGATGTACTACTTTTCTGTAAGCAAAGAATAAATGATCAAATATCGCGAAGCAGTTTTTTTCCAGCCCTGTGTTTCAAAACGGAAATCAAAACCGGCGCCTTGCGCATAATCGAACCCGGTAGGCCTAGCCTACATTCTGTAGAAAATCAATATCTAAGGGGGATAACTCTTAAAACAAAACTTGTCGCTCTATTTCATTTCTCTTTTTCATCAACACTAAGCGATCGCCGGACAAATAACTAAAAGCTCTGTAGATCTAGTAGAGTACAATTTTAAAATATACTAATAGAAACAACTTACCTTCTTGGCAGTAATGTTTTAGATCTTTATTGGTAAGCTGCAGATGTTTCAGCCCCCCTTTGTAAGTCTTAGATGATCTGCCCGTAAATCGAATAAATTTTCCTTGCTCGTCTTGCCCAATTTCAAACTGGGAGCACTCCAGATTTCTGTGTTCGTCAAAGGCCCTCAAACCGAATATCTTACAGTTATAGAAGAAAACTGTGTACTGTAGAGCTTGAGACGAGTGTGACCCGAATACTCCTTTAGTCCAGATTTTTTCTTCATCATCCAGCAAAATTGGATCAGCTTGTTTCACTTTGGTGCCTAAGCCTTTTGATAACAATTCCTTCATACGGGCGTCCAAAACTTTACGGAAAACGGCAAAACGGTGATCATGTTCATCAAGAAAATTCATATTATGGACGTTTTCCTCTCGCAAATGACGCAGTAATCCACAAACAATGAAGTAGAGAGTACGCGGGGGATATTCACTGCCGTCCTGTTTACGTACCTCCAACACAAAGCGTTGTAACCAGTAATTCAGCATTTCTGCATTCATTTCTTTCATGTAAGGTACATTTTCTCGAGATGCGCGCCATTTATTAAACATTTCAACACACCATTTCGTATTTCTCCGCGTATTAGGATTTGTCTGAGAGTCAATCAGCTGCCGCAAATCATCATCCGACACAGCTTCAGCGAACCTTCGATTCTGTGATTCGTTCGGCTCAACACATTCAAAAGTTTCCATTTTCATGTCACCATCATTTTGATCCCGCGAGAAAATACCCAAGTCAAAATTTATAGTCTGAAAGTCCATAGGTGTAGAATCTTCTTCCTTGAGGTACACATCGCTTAATTGTGAAATGTTTAGGTTTCCTAACTGGCCTACAGAATTTTCGATTTTGATTTCCGTTTCTACCGTATCTAAAAATTGGGACAACAAAAAATCGCAGCCGTCATCCATGGCTGTCGATGTAGAAATATTCGAGAAAAACAGCGCCCTATACTTGCGAATCACGTGCTCTTTTTTCATTGGTCATGAAATGGTATGATGAAATTTTCATAGAGCGGTGCGTGGGAATATACCCCTGGGAACATAGGCCTGCCAAGATGAACATGCCCTATGAGCGTGATATTGATAGATCATGGTTATACTCAGTGCGTGAGAACAATGATACAAAACATATAGAATACCTTTTAACTCGTGCATCTTCAGATATCAGACTCGGGGGACAAGCCCCCTCGTCTGATATCTGAAGATACACTCGTTAAAAGGTACTCTATATATTACTTATACATGCTCTTGAATGGACGCTTATCCACGTGCTACAGGTCCCGCTTCTGTCTCAATCGGTTCACGGCCCGCCCGCACGTGATTTTTTTAAAACCGCGCCTATCGATGAACTAGTACATTCATGAAGAAATAAATAGAGGGTATTCAATGTTTTGTAGTTGAATATATGGAATTTTATTTTATTTCACGAGTGCCAGTGGGACAGGATTTTTTTTTTTATATTTTCACGAGTGCGAAGTTCCGTGATAAGTTTCAGTTCTTTTTGAAATCTGCATATCTTTATAGAATTTAAATCGATTTTTAGCGACAGGCAATGATTTCGCATGAAAGGAAAGGATCGTGCTATTTCTTTGCACGAAGTGATTTGATTTCTTTTTATATACATGTAGGTTAAAAAACTTTTTTTAACATTCATCGCATTCTCTTTGGAACTCTTTACGGCTGAGAATCCCTCCTGATATTGTAAATTTAAAAATGAACGACATGAAGATTTGCAGTTGAATTCGTTTTTCAACATTACATTATTTCCTTATCAAATGCATACATGTACAATATATATACATATATAGTAGGTAAATATTTACAAAACCATGTGTGTTTGTTAATTGAGACTTAGAATTGAAATCAATCATATAATTTAAAGTCAAGATGTTATAACGGTATATTTTTAAGTGACATAGAAAATCTTAATTGGTCATGTTTTCGTAGAATGACTGACGTATGTATCATTGTTTAAATAACAATGTGCGCAAAAAGTAGATTTAAGGATGGATTCTTCTCATATTTCTTATAGTTGCAGAATCTTGATTTTCTGAATACTCAATATTCAGACTGTGAACACTTATTTAACATCCAAACAAACCGGTGTAATCGGCCTTGATTTTCGGTCAAGGTCATTTGAAAGTCAGTCCTAAAAATAGTACTTTTACAGAGAGAAATTTTGAAATTTACGCATAGGAATAAATTTTGCTGACAGAAAAAAATTTCTTGCTCAAAAAAATTAAAGTTGTTACTTATTTTTGATCACTAACTAACATGAATTGAGATGGTGGAAAAAAACATGAAATCCTCAATATTCAATAAAAATATTTAATCCGAATTTCCTCGATAATTTCTTTCAAATTTCTCAGTTTTCATTAATTTACATGAAATTTCATCTCAATTTTTACAATTGATCATATGATGTCAAATATTAAGATTTTTGTGGGATGAATATTCAAATGTTGAATAATAATTTACAAGGTAGAAAAGATATGGTATTCATGCTAATTATAGAACAAATTTAGCCCGAATTTACTCAACAGTTTCTGAAATCTTCAATTTTACAGAGTGGTTTTAAAATCTACGAGAAAGATTTTTAACCCCCAAAATATGGCAATTAGGTGTAATTGTGCCACATATATACATTCAATTCTTCCAGTTATATATTTCATTTTATGATAGTTTTAACTAATAATATTTAAAATATTTATTTCGAATTTCCTCTGCCATTCTATCCTTAGGAATAAGTTATGTTTGACAATTTTATAAAATACATTCTGGATTCTTTTCAATTTTTATATATTCAGAAAAAAATTAAATTATGCATGGAAACACTTTAAGATAGGCACAATTAAATGACTAGAAAAAAATGTGGGGTCATCATCCTTGATTTTGCTTGAAGGTCATTTGAAAAGTTGATGCTCTCCTGTGGAATTCAGAAAATCCAATGTGGTATTTTAAAATAATGGAGATGATTATATATGAAAAAACAATTTAAGTCTTGAGTTTTATGTTAAAGCAATGTACTAAAGTAAAAAAATAACAAATTTTTTATCACAAATGACACAATATATTTATTCCGAATTTCCTCTGTACTCTTTATAAAGTGATATTTTAGTCTTTGACAATCATTCTTTTTCATTTAATTTTTTTACTTAAATCATATATTCAGAATTTTTTTTACAACCATAGGAAAGATGGATGTTGAATGAATCATTTACAGCACAAAAATGAAGGGGTGTTCATATTTATTAAATTCCCAGGTCAGCTCGAATTTCCTCATTTTAAAAATTGTCATTGAACAAAGAAAATGCTTTCAATATCATATAGGCTAATAATTTAAGAGACAGGACAGGCGGTTAGATAATACATTTTCTCTGAAATGTGATATGATGCATTTTTTTTTAAAATAATTGTTGAAGTTATTGCCATGTTTCCAAAAAACTTTAAAATATTCAATCCGAATTTCCACTGTTATAAAATATACTGATTTCATTATTTACAAAAAAAGTAAAGGTTCTCAAACGAAATACATGTATATTTTTGCAGAGTAAGGCCAAAATTTATGTTATATTATAGAATCTTTATATGTTTTGTTCATGAACTAATATATGACATGCATGTATATACATGTACCAGAAAAGTTTAATTTATGTATATAAATATTTATCGGTGCCAACACAATTACGATAATTGTCAAGGGCGCAACATACTAGTATAAGAATCAGCAATTGATCATACAATTTTATACAATACACTGCATCTATATTTTGAGGCTATACATAAATCATACAATAATATAATTTACAAAATAATTCACAATAATTATGCATTACAATGATTTCTAAATATATGGTATTTCTTAATAAATAAGTCTTATTTTCAGTAATTCTGTACATTGACTATCAAAGGTATAATTCTGTACATTGACTATCAAAGGTATATAAGACAAATTTGATACTTTTCTTTTCAAGAAAAAAATACATCAACTTTCTTTCAAAAGTTAACTTATAATTATTGTATTTTTGGTAGCTGAATGGAAAATGCAATACATCTTAAATCTCTCCTTTGTTACAAATAATTTACAAAATCTTTCATTAGGGAGTGTTTATAGGCAAATCTCTAGATCCCCTTTTCTGTGGCAAGGTTATGTGCACTAAGTCTCAAGCTGTTAATGGTTGGTCTCTCTGTTCTTTTGGGGGGAGGGGGGGGGGTATATCAGTGTAATCCACAGCATCTGAAATCATCAAAAACAACAATTACTTGATAATATTTTAGTTTGGTGAATTATGAACATTTTCTCTTTTGAAAATTGATCTGATATTATTTGTTTAAATGCTTCTCAGATATGATTTTTAATGAGGAAAAATCTTAACTTGCTGAAAATTGAGAAAATCTTTTTAGTTCATCACTCACTTAATGTGAGAATTTCTTGCTGAACATCGGTTCACCTGCTGAGAGTCCAATTTTGTTGCCTACAATTTAAAAAAAATTAAATATATGTTACATAGCAGTACAAATGCTGCATTACATGTTACAGTGTATAATACTTTCATGTTAAATACTAAAATCTGATTAGTTTAGATGCATCTTACAATCCTTATGGTTATACCTTTAAAAAAATTTTCCTTTACAAATCTAAATGAAAAAACGTCCAACATTTCTAATATTTTGCTGAGCGGGCATAAAACAATTGACGTTAATTCACTGAGTGAGATGTTGGACCGGTCGATGAGATGTTGGACCCCTTACATGTACATCACACAATTGGTGGAGCTTAATCTAATTTGCATTTGTGGATGTTTAGCAGTGACGGACGTGAAGTTCAAGACAGTACAAGATACATGTACATCAAAATAAATATTGAATGAAAGTTATCATAAAACATTTACTGACTGTGTTCTCAAGCAAATACATTTTGTCGATCCTCCAACCAAACTGTCTGCATTTGGCCTATCTGCCTCAGGCAAACACTTTGGATCTTGGGTCTGATAAAATGCATGTTGCCCTTGAACTCAGTCAGTAATATTTAAAATTGACACCCCTTGTGTCAGTTGACAATGGTTTTCCTCGGGGTGTCAATTTCTACTGCAGCCCTCAAAAACATGCACTATTTATATAATAGTTAGATAAAGTTGTGTTCATATTTCTTATAATTATGTACCTCAATAGTCCATCTGCAAGCAGATTTTGTTCAATCAGCCTGCCTAAGTCTGGCCTTCAGTCTTCTTTCAACTACATGTAGTCTACTCCTGGGTAAATTAAGTACTGTAGGGTTGTTTCCTCCTAAGAATTAAACATGAACAGTTCTTAGACAATGGTTTTTAAATTAACAAAAATTGATTATAAGATTAAACATTCAATCTTATCTGTATTCCATTTATTGATTTATACAAAAAAAAATGAATGAAGTTTTTTAATAAATATATTTCATTTTTTTTACACCACATTGTATAACAGTGTATAATGTCTTATATAAAATGTGTACTATAAAAAAAACATTTTAAACCTAAAATACAGAATAAAAATACAATAATATGAATAATTTCTGAACAATTGGTGTTTCATTTTGCTCCATAAATTAGACAACTGTCTGTCTCAATGTTATTGATTTTTCCACATACAATATCCTTATTTTTTCACTTTGATTTGTACCCCAACGGAACACCTTACTTTTCTAACAACTTGATGATGGTTGTGTCTTAAACAAGTAAGGCGAATTAGTAATATAACTTGTTATAATCATATACAAAAAATGATATTTTTGTGAATAATTATTATTCATAAAACTGACGAACACATAGAAATGACAAATTTCAATCCCCAAATGTTGAACAGTCGCGGAAACAAGCATACGAAATACATCGATCTATAATATCCTTGCGAATTCCCATTTATCAGTAAAAACCATGTAATTAAATTTCAAAATTATCAGACATACATAACTTACTTACATGTACAATCTCACTGCACAATGACACGACATGACATCAGGCGATCGAGGCAACGTGGGTCTGCAATCTCGCATGTTTGTGATCTTCAAGTTTCCTTTGGTTGATCGGGTGTCCCGGGCATAATTAGCTGCAGATCTGTAGCTATCCGAAAAAATATATATTGATAGACCGGATAGCTACAGTGCCACCCATTGAAAAAACTGTATATTTATTGTGCACAAAAAAGTGCGCTCGGTTCTTGATTATTTCTTCCAAATTCTTACCTCAATTGCAAAAGAGGGAAGATTTAAAAAGGTTTCTCTCTCTTTATCGAGTACATTCGTAGTTGACATCTGAACGAAGCATATTGGACCGAATTATCTTTGAAACCAAAATGGCAGTATATATAATGAAAATGTTCGATGATTACAATATCAGGGTCAGGAGGACTATTAAAAACAATTATGACGAATGTTTTGTTGTGGAAAGAGTCAAAGAATATGTTAGTAACACACGGTTAGTAATATTTTGAGATTACAGTTTTAGGAACATGGAGAAATAAATCGAGAACCGAGTGCACTTTTTTGTGCGCAATAAATATACAGTTTTTTCAATGGGTGGCACTGTAGCTATCCGGTCTATCAATATATATTTTTTCGGATAGCTACAGATCTGCAGCAGGGGATAATGAAATGGGTGATTTAAATTTGTTTTAATCATCCCTGGGCTTCTTCAATGCTTCAATAATGTTTACAGCTTGTAGATTTTACATAACAATCATCTCGGGGTTTTCTACGGGAAACGACCTGGACAAGTTGACATTCGCTACGGAACTGCGCATTTTATGGCAATTGTCGCAAAAAAAAAAAATACGAACAACTTATATTTTTTAATAGAAATAGACTCAACAATACGTAAACTAATAAATTAAACAATAATTTTTCATTCAGATTGATTAAATAGGTAATTTGCATTTTAATAATGCAAGTTTTTTAAACAAAAAATTGTTTCCATTTAAGTATATACGTTCAACAATGTTTTGAATCTTGTGCATTGTACCATGTGTGAATCTTACGTTTATCCTCGTTTGACGTCATCAATACATAAGGTAGGTAACTCTCCCGCAAGAGGGCGCGACTTTTTGGAATCGTGTATAGGAATATTTCTTGTATGCTGTTGACGTCAGTTGTTGATTTCAATTGCGATGGAAACAAAACTTGCCACTGACAGAATATGACGTCACAATAGAGAGGCGTAAATATTCACGATTACGAGGCTTTTTGTGATCAAGCAGCCACGGGTAGGAGAGAGCTATAAATGCGGACTCCGTACCGTGGCTTGAGACGATGTTTAGATGCACGAGTACGTATTTTTACAGTGCGCCAATTTATGCAGAATAAACTTGAAATAAAGAGCAGTAAAATCTGCAAACACATTTTGAAATTATATCATTTGATTGGAACAAAACAACCAACGTCTTTCATTTGCAGCTTCTATGTAATTGATGCATTTCGAGAAAATGCCTCGAACGCTTTAAACGTACCTATACCTGGTAATAAGGTTACTGCATCGGTTCGAAGATGTGCAAAAGTCAAGTGATATACACCCTGAATTCCATTTATTGAAATATACATCACATAAAAGAAATAGAATCCGTAAAAGCTCAATAGTAAACACACTGTCATTACTCCGTACAGACTAGCATGTCGATACACTTAGTCCGTGCTGATCAGATTTTGGTCAGGGAAAATATCACAAGTGGAAAGAGAAGTTATTTGGTATTTGCGCGGCTGAAAGGGGGGTGGGGTATTATAACTGCTGTTCATAAGCTATAATTGTGAATTGTCTATCTAGATGTAGTTCTAATATACATTCTATACAAAATCTTGTATATAGTCTGCAGTTGGTTTGCGTCGCAAAATTCATTTGTCAATTATAACTGATTATTTTAGTACTAATCTCAAATCTAAACCAAATAATTTGATGTACGGTAATTATTTACTTCAAATCTTAAAAGCAATTAGCCACATTACAATTTTTTCATGTGTACATTTATACGTTTTTTAACACACAAATAAACGGAGAAAGGCCATCCCCTGTTCAGATTTACATTTAGGCATTTGATTTTTTTAGGCGGGGTGGGGGGAGGGAAGCATGCAAAAATAATTGACATGACCGTTATTTGAATATTCTTGGAAGACAGACATTTCTGCCGAATTCAATTTTGAGATTTTTTTTTAAAATGTGTCACTTCGACCACAAAGTATGTGCATTTTGAGGAATGTAACTGTTTAATAATCATGTTGTAATAGAGAGTCTTTCGAGATTTCAGTATCCCTGCCTGATAGATTAGCTATTTTTTTTATATAAAAATAATTTCTGTAGGAGTATTTGGGAGATAATTTTAAAACCTAGGGTAGGGATACTTGACACTGGTTGAATTCGGATAATATTTATTTACTCTTTTGTATATTGAACTAACTCTCTCTCTCACTCTGTAAGTGGTATAAGAGGATTTGCGGATAATTGATGGTACCCCAAAGCGTAACAGACAGACGGACGGACATAACAATTACTATATATACCCTCCCACTTTTCAAACGGGGGATATAATAAACGTGAAATAAACATCACAGGAATGGGAACATTGGGAACGTTCTCAAATACCTTCTCAAACGCATTGGCGTCGGAAGCAAATTCAAAGTGGGGGGGGGGGGGGGGGGGGCTAGGTCCAAAGAAAATTTTTTTATACATGCAAAAAAATCTTACAAGCTAAAAAAAGGGAAATATCCTTTTCATAAACACGATAATCCTTTTTCGTGGGGGGTGTGCAGGTACGTAGGTTCAAACTTCAATAACAAAATTTTTCTCCAAACACCAACACTTTCCTCTTTTTTAACCTATACTGCGACTTGTCTGTGGAAAGTGGGGGGGGGGGG
>PRKT01000310.1:67744-85060 GCA_003671525.1 Saccostrea glomerata
CCCCCCCCCCCCCCCCCCCGCGCGGTTCCGACGCCTATGCCCAAACTTACGTGTCGAACCTGGACCTGGACAACAGACAAGAAAATTTTTAAAAAGCTATCTGTAGGTATAGAATGTTGAATTCTCACGGAGTGTTTTCTCTCTCTCTCTCTCTCTCTCTCTTTCTCTCTAAATATATATGCTTTTTCTAATAATCATTAATTATTTATGTCTAGAAATTTAATTAGATTCTATTTTTATTATCATTGTATCACAGAATCAAACTCGTTTATTATACCCCTCGCAACAAATTGCATGAGGTATAATGTTTTTTACCCGTCAGTCAGTCCTTTTTTTTTTTTGGTCAGCACAACTTCTCATAAACCACTGCACAGCGTTTTGTCGAACTATGCTGATATTTATAGGAGACAATGTGTGTGTATATTTGCACATCACCAGGAAATAACGAATTCTTTATTTTTCGGGAATTTCTGCACTTTTACATTTAGATTTTGGCCATATCTTTAATAAAGAGATGGGCAGTTTGTCAGCGCAATTCCTCATAAACCGCTGCATACAATTTCGTCAAACTTTGCAGATATTTAGGACACAATGTCTATAGATGTGCATATTACAAGGAAATTACGATTCCTTTATTTTTTGTGGGAATTTCAGCACTTCGATTTTGAGGGAGCGAGGGGTATGTGAACTTGCACACTTTTTCTTTCATTGTTCATAAAATTATAAATCACTTTAAATAAAATTATATTAGGTCTAATAAAGCCAATACACAGTATTTATTTGATAATAATTAATCATAAATAAATCCAATTTGTTTCAGACGTTTTTATTAAATTATTTTATTAGAGTGTTAATATGCATGTTTTACCCCCCCCCCACCCCTTTCTATCACAGGAAAATATCTTCAAAAGGTGAATGATTCGTAATAATGCATGTTTTATTATAAATTTAATGAAGTTAAACCATGTAATCATAAATATTATTTACAACATTTACAGACAAGATCAGAGTAATGTTTATTTTTGAAAAAATTACTTGCATTTTTTTCAATCGACCCCACTGAGTTTTCAACCTTTGATATTTTCCCTGACCAAATAAAATGATCGGCATGGGCCACGTGTGTCCAAGCATCTTTTACTGTTGCGTTAGCAATGGATTACATGACTTCTGAGATGCATTTTTCAATAAAAGTAAAATAAGATAATTTTTTCGACATGTGCACATCCCTGTAACGATAGCAGTATATTCAGGTAAATGTTTTATCTATGCGTTTGCCGCGTTTTCTCGACCTGCATGGATTTTTCCTGTACATGGATGTATTCCGTGTTAGTGTATTTTCTATATTGCAGCAAATGCATTCAAAAATAATTTGATTCTCGGTATAGTTCTATTTTTGTTGTTGAATTCTTACTTTTCAAACATGTAATTGGTCAGTTTATGGAATTCTAAAAACTATGTTATCGGAGATGTGTACATTTCGACAGTCAGGCTAGAAAATCACTCAAGTGAAACAATTCTACAAGGCTATATATATAGAAGGTACAGGTGGCTAAAAATCTTCGATTAAATATGGCGGAATCGAAGAAATATGTCGGACAAGGCCGTACAGGAATGTAGTAAGTCGTACAAAGATGAAAACCGATGCCTTTTTAAGAGTTCTTGTCAGCTTTAAGGAATTGAACAAAATTAACAAGGGTCATGCAAAAATTCTGCATTTGTCAATTTTCTATTTTGTGCGTCACAGTGCCGCTTTAATGTACAATCAAAGTACTGAAAGTACTGATACGAGTTGATGGTTGTTCAAGCTTATAAATTGAACACTGCTTTACTGAAAAGGAAATGAAATTGCCATTTAAAAATTGCAGAAATTTAGACTTCCATTTGATTTCTGATGTCAATTTCATGAGATGATGCACTGTATTATTAAATCCCATAAACAAATAATGTCATGTGAATTAAATAATAAGGTAAGCATTTCTTTTTACATTTATATAATTATACATTTATTGTGTATTAGAACCCTATTTTAACAAATGAAATGAAACGCTCTTTCATACCTACAGTGTATCATGGTACAACAGTATCTTAATGTCCTTAATCTGGATACAGCAAAAGTAATATCTCTTTAATACAAGTGGGCCACATCGCTCACCTGAGTAACTTGGGTGATGCAGTTTTTTTTTACCAGATTCCCTCTCTTTCTTTACCTATGATGCCCACTACCCTCTTCCCTTTTATGATTTTAAAACTTTAGAATCTACACAACCCAAGGATGCTTCCACATAAGTTTCAGCTTTCCAGGCTCAGTTGTTCTTGAGAAGAAGATTTTTAATTTTGTTCTATATATTTCTATGTAAAACTTGGATTCCCTATTGTGGCCCCGCCCTACCCCCGGAGGTCATGATTTTAAACAATTTAATATCTACACTACCCAAGGATGCTTCCACAGAAGTTTCAGCTTTCCTGGCCCAGTGGTTCTTGAGAAGATTTTTAAAGCTTTGTTCTATATATTTCTATGTAAAACTTGGATTCCCTATTGAGGCCCCGCCCTACCCCCGGGGGTCATGATTTTAACAATTTAATATCTACACTACCCAAGGATGCTTCCACATAAGTTTCAGCTTTCCAGGCTCAGTGGTTCTTGAGAAGAAGATTTTTAAAGCTTTGTTTTATATATTTCTATGTAAAACTTGGATTCCCTATTTTGGCCCCGCCCTACCCACGGGGGTCATGATTTAAACAATTAATTATCTACACTACCCAAGGATGCTTCCACATAAGTTTCAGCTTTCCTGGCCCAGAGGTTCTTGAGAAGAAGATTTTAAAGCTTTGTTCTATATATTTCTGTGTAAAACTTGGATTCCCTATTTTGGCCACGCCCTTACCCCCTGAGAGTCATGACTTTAACAATTTAATATCTACACTACCCAAGGATGCTTTCACATAAGTTTCCTTGTCCAGTGGTTCTTGATAAGAAGATTTTTAGTGACCCCACCCTATTTTTGTCTTTCCTTGATTATCTCCCCTTGTAAGGGGACTTGGCCCTTCATGTTAACAATTTAAACTTCCCATCACCAAAGGATGTGTGCCAAGTTTGGTTAAAATTGGCCCATTGGTTCTTGAGAAGAAGTCGAAAATGTGAAAAGTTTACAGACGGACGGACGACGGACAAAATGTGATCAGAAAAGCTCACTTGAGCCTTTGGCTCAGGTGAGCTAATGTAACAAGTTTACAATACAACAGAAAACAAAGAAATCGGATCAAAAAACTCATTTAATCTTTTGACTCGGGTGAGCAAAAATGTGTTTCGCCATGCAATTTTAAAACAATTAGAAATATAAAATTAGACCAGATAATGAACACAATAAATTGATATGAAATAAACATTTTCCCAGAGGTGATTTTACAAGGAAAAGTTCTCAATATGAAGATACACATTCTTCATTTCACATTTGTTCCAGTTTTCAAGGGGAAGCTTGTCCTCCAACATACAAAAGACTGACAGCACAATTTTCTGATATATATCAATGCTTGAAATTGTTCTCCTACAACAGTAATTTTATCAAATCTCCCAGCCACCCTTTATGTTCTGCCATTTGTGGTGTATACCTCTAGAAAAATAAAATATTTTACATTATCATTAAAACGACATATGAATAACAAGTAAAATTGAAGATCTGAAGGGTATTTTATTTATTATGACATTTTAAAATTCCTCTTTGCTTTCCTGGAGATGTCATCTGGCATTAGGGAACCCCCAACATGGTAGTGATGGAGTTAAATTTCTCCGGAATGAGAAATTAACCAACAAACCTCCAGAAGCAGTGAAAAAGGTTTTGTAAACATGTCCTTCCAGGAACCATTATGCTCTGGCCCTTATGGTTTATACTTCTAGAAAAATAACAAATTTTAAGTTCTAAATTAAAACAACATATAAAATAACAAGTAAAATGGAAGATTTAAAGGGTATTTTATTTATTATGACATCTTAAATGTAAATCATCATCTTTCCAAAGCAATAAATTTAGATCACTTGAATTCCAATCGTCTGTAGGAATTCAAACCACTTCTTTATACAAAATGCTTACAAGTGCATTAGCAACACGTACACTGTCTTCCTCTACTATCTTCTGAGAAATTGTTTGATGCTTGATGCATATCTGCTGCAATGCAAGTAATAGCTGAGACTTGCTTTGACAATTTTTCTTTGAACCTGATATTTTCCAGAAAATTTTGTCTTTTTCTTTTTTGAGCCCTTGACATCATCAACATAATGCATCTTTAAGATCATCAAAATCTCAATCTGATCTTTATTTTTTTTTTTACATCTCAAATTGTTAATTCCATAGTTGTATGACACAGGATGCCTTTGTACTCGCATGTCATCCAGAACATGTGTATTTTTTTCACATACATTGTATTCCCATTTATGAATATTTTTTTTATTTTATAATGAAAATAAATAAATAAGACATTTTCACCCTGTTATGTTACACTAAAAAAGTGGTCTATATTTTTTTGAAGCGATATAAGTAAACATAAATCAATTAAAATAACTTATTCCAGATTTATTATGAACAGGTGCATGTGGTGGATTTTGATCCGCTCCTGGATAAAATAAAAATGGCGTCGTTCCAACAGATGCTTCGTTCTCATCGTATTTTTCGTGTGATACAACAAATAGAAATATTATATTGGATAATTTCGTTTCGTATCATTGCATGCAGAAAAATATTCATTCGATTTTCACTAAAACATGACCGATTCTCTCAAGAAAGTGGAAATCTAGTCGAAATTTCAATGGCATGTCCTGTCGCACGACTGCTGTTTTGTGTGTTTTCAAAGACTTGAAAATAATATTTCTAGTGAGGCAGTTGCCTCATTACTACAATGGAAGCTACTTTTGCGGAAAAAAACAAAGAAAAATTTATATAGAATCAGGCCCTAAAGCCGCAAAAACAAGGTGGCGCTAATGTTTACTCGGTCAGTACCATACAAAGTCCTATCGATAAACTACTGGCTAAGTTTATATTTCGGAGCAACACGTGCAACTATACTTAAATGTACATGTAATTACATTTACGTACCTTCTAAAAATTTCCTAGTAAGCCTCCACAGTCCCGTCAATTTCTTTTGAAGTCACTGTTGT
This sequence comes from Saccostrea glomerata, assembly GCA_003671525.1. Taxonomy (NCBI): domain Eukaryota; kingdom Metazoa; phylum Mollusca; class Bivalvia; order Ostreida; family Ostreidae; genus Saccostrea; species Saccostrea glomerata. The sequence goes on from PRKT01000310.1 coordinate 72,894, forward strand.
GCTGCCGATTTTGCGTGTTTTTGTTTACAAAGCAAAGTCGCATGGTGCGTATGAATATGAAAAAGTAGTTCGGTCTCTATGTTAGGCCTAATGTGCCATTTGTATAAATCCCAACGAACTTGGCACAGAAAAATTAACCAATGTTTTATGCAATTAGTTTGAAAATTTTAAAAATCGACAAGGCATATATGCACATATAGGAATATGAGAAGTGACGAAATACACTTTCATTCTTCGGCGGTTTAAAATGCACTATTTTATTGTCGGACCGACACAATAAGGCATTTCAATGAAAATGTTATTGTTTATACTTAAAATAAATTTCCTTTCAAAAAAGAAACATTGACATGTCTTCAATATATATGTTTGCTTTTATTTATGTGGAGTTTCTCAAGATGTAATACAATTCATCGTAGAAGGAACTGAATAAACGAGGTGTGTTCTTTGGTCAAAATTAGGTCAACATTTGTAAGAGCATAACTGAGTTGATGTCCATCAACTCGTAAAAATCATTTGTAGTATAATATGTATGAGCATAGCTTTAGGTATTTTTATGTATTTTACTCAATTTAAAGATGAATATGAAAAAATATTATTTGAAGGATAGCTTAAAAGGAAGTCTTTGAGTGATTAGCTTATTATTTTCCAAAATAAATTTTATGTACGTCGTTCTTTTTCAGATTACAAATTGCTTCAAGCATCTGTTTTGCTCCATTCTTTGATCTTTGATTCTTAAAGACCCCTTTTCCCCAAACTTAGTGAGGAGTTGTGATGCAAAAGAATCCAGATGTCATGGATAATTTTTTTTTTATCAAATCTATGCAAAAATCAAACTACTACATTTCACTGAAGATTTTTTTTAAATATATTTTCATATTTTAATACAGAGGAAGGTACCCTAATGTCAGAGAAAATTTACCTGCCATCCATTGGTATTCTTTCTCTAGTGGTTTGTTTGCTAGTTGCATATATTATAAGGTTAAAATGGTATGCTACACAATATTTATTACTATTTTCAATTAAAGGTGCTTCATTTTAAGAATGAGTAGTGATATATAGAAAGATTCCTTTCAAAGGAATTTGACATTCGTGTAAAAATCAAAGCATCTTTTTTTTTTTTTTTTTTTTACAGTCAAATCAAACATTTTCAACCTGTTGGCGGAAATGGTGCCTCTGTTGTTGTACATTATGATTACGATTCTTTACAACGACTTAAAGATGGACAACCTCTTGTTGCACAAAATCTAGACAAGCATGATAATGATACCGAACTCAATTTATACATGGAAATTCCAGATCCAACTATTGATAACTTATAAACAACATTTTTTTCTAAGAAGAAATCTCATTTATTTAAAAACAGGGCTGTGTTATAATCGTATTTAAAAAAATATTCTCTGGACTACCCATATCAGCAAGAATAGATGGTCTTACTACCTTTCATAATGGTATTCACAACTCTAGACTTATTTATGAAACTTCATTCATGTAATTGAATATATTATTTTTTGGTTTCACAAATTTTAAAAAGTTTAGAGTTGGCATGCATCACAGTTAACATTTTTGTAAATACAACGTAATAACTGTATATAAATTTTAACAAAATATTATTTTAAGTTTCTCGTTGTAAAAATAATCTTTAAGGAATGACTCTAATTCTTGGCCAAATTATCGAGTATAATATGGTTTGGGTCAGTTTACGCTTTTTAATCCGCGAAGCGGATTATAAAAAAGCGTAAACTGACCCAAACCATATTATACTCGATAATTTGGCCAAGATTTAGAGTCATTCCTTATAATTTAATTCTAAAATAATTAAACAACTGGGGATGTAAAATTGTGTTGTTTTTATGAGTTTAAATTTACCGCGCAATAATACAACCGTAGTAACGGAAGTGATGGGAAGCGAGGGGAGGTAAAAACTGATACATAGATCTACCAGCCATGACGCTTGTTTACATGAGGTAAGATCTAGCAACTGTTTGAAATTAAAGGTACATTCATTAAATCTGGAATTTTCCATGAATCCCAAGGACTGGAAATGAGGGGATTGATGGATACAGATGATAATGCTGGTTGTCAAGGGGGTGTGTCCCCATACCAAACCAGATTATACAAAATGTTATGCGTTCCTTTCTGGAAATCAACCAATGAGAGGCAAGAATACAAGCAAAATTAAATTATTACGGAATAAACTATTGGTGCAAAACTGATGAAATGTGATTTTTGGCATTCATAAACTCAAAATCTCCACGTATAATGAGAAGCTTCCAGATTTCTATTTTCTATTTTTCTCTATCTTCCTCCAGATAACTGATCAAGTCATTCTTGAACATTTTGTTTCAATTTGACCTAAAACGAATGTTTGAGACATGTTTATGTTTTTGAATTATATCCAACTCTGTATACAGTAATAAATGATGCACAGTAATAACATCTGACGTCGCCATTTTTGACAATAATTTAATAGAAAATGTCATCAATTTTTGCGCATTGTTACTCCGGATCAGAGGATTGTTATCGATGCAAATTGTGTAAATAATATCTTTGTACGAATTATTAGTTAAAACACCTTTAGGTAATACCATTTCTAAATATGAAAAAATGCTGTGTTACCATCACATTGTTTGACACCTAAATTCGAGAATACAAACTCAAAACTGATATTGGCAAGCCCTTTTACTATTGATTAGTGAAATAATTTTTTTTCTTTCAATAAGAGAGATATCTCTCTATCGTAGAGAGGTATCTCTGTAGCTTATAGAGATATCTCTTTGACTAAGAGAGATATCTTTATAACTTAGAGATATATCTCTTTAAACAAAGGAGATATTTCTTTTACTTAAAGAGATATCTTTTTAAGCTAGAGAGATATCTATATAAGCGAGAGAGATATCTCTTTAAGCGAGAGAGCTATCTCTTTAACAATTTTAAAAGAGATATCTTTCTTAGTTAGAGAGATAACTCTTTAGATTTTCAAAAAGAAATATCTTTCTAAGCTAAAGAGATATATCTTTTAAATATATCATTTAATGAAAGGGAACTATCTTTTCTAATCAACCTTAAGATAAAATAATTAATTATCCCCTTTAAAACAAAAGCGAAACAGGAAGTAAAGTATCTGGAATAATTTTGCTGACTGAGCATGCGATACCCAGAATAATATATGTACTATGTAGACAAAGATGCTATAAATCCCTTGTTTGAAAAGAGAAATATTAATGGCAATTTCATTGATAAACATGCTAAAAATTTAATATTCAGGAAAACGAAAGTAAGAATAAAATCTCAAAAGAAATGGACTGAATTTTCTCAGCTTCTGAAATAATCAACTATTACTAACTTGAAATCTAGACACCATTGCATTACTTGTCATGTTTAGTAAAGCTATATAATGTAGAATATCATGAATGTGTCGAATTTTCAAAATACTATAATGTACTTCCGTGAATAAAAAGCTGATTTACGGTAAAAGGAGAAGTCATTTCAAATGGAATTTAAATAAAAAATAATAAAGAGATGTCTCTTTGTAATAAAGAGATATATCTTTTTGCTTGAGAGATATCTCAATAGGACACTTTTCACTTTGAGAGATATCTCTTAAGATAAACTAAGAGTGATATCTCTTTTACTTTGAGAGATATGTCTTTAACTTGGAAAGATATCTCCAAAAGTAAAAGAGATATTTTTCAATGTGAAAGAGATATCTCTTTTCACGAAAGAGATATCTCTCAGGGAGAAAGAAATATATGTTCAAGTGGAAGAGAAATTGATATCTCTCTCTAAGTATACGAGATATCTCTCTATGTTTAAGAGATATCTCCTTCGCATAGAGATATCCCTTAAAAATGAGAGATATCTCTTAAAGTTCGGAGATATCTCTATTTTTTAAGAGATATTTTTCTAGAATAAGAGATATCTCTGTAATTTTAAGATAATTTTTATTTTCCGAATAAATAGCAAAAGGGTTTGCCATAGATATAGTCAAATTTGACAAAATAGCATGCAAGTGAATGCAAGATATGTTTTTATTATATGGTTTAGAAATATAATCTATATACAAACGTAAACGGTTTGAAATACTATGGTGGGTACCTGAGAGGTAAAGCATTTGATCGTGTACGTCTAATTGTAGGTGTAAACCTAGAAGTGTTTAAACGAGTACTCGTAAATAAAATTTTGTTCTGTTTAACAAATTACAAGAACCTTCAAATTCTTATCTCCATATACTTATGTCAGAAATATCTGCCTTTTTTCCAGGCTTTTTTCTCGATTTTGATATTTCATATGCCAGGAAATCCTGGTGTTTATATCAAATATGTGAACAAAAGCATTGAAATCGTTAGATATTTCGGACAATGTGTACTTATGAATCTACACGTTGTGTACGGTTTCTTGAATTACACAGTATGAATATCGCAATGACTTAGGGAATTCCCTAGCTAAACGTACAGCAGACATACATGTACACGGTTTGCAGCACAGTTAAGTTTACAAATGGAAATATTGTCGATTTTGAAGATAAAAAATACATACTTTAATAGTATGAGCGATTTTTTAGGACTTTACTGATATCAAAAAATGTAATGTGGTTGAAATCTACGTGTTGGGGACATTTAGATTTTTTACTTAGACTTGTCACGTGATGTCGATGAAACATGATTAAAGCAATTATACTTATAAATTCCAATATTGCAAGGGCATAACCAAGTTAAAAATCTAAATTTAATTTAGTATCCTTTTCAACACTATATGTAGTTTGTGAAAAGTGCTGCGAACCTATATAGATTCCCTTTTAGCTCACCTGAGCCGAAGGCTCAAGTGAGCTTATCTGATCACATTTTGTCCGTCGTCCGTCCGTCTGTCTGTCTAGCTGTCTGTCCGTCCGTCTGTCCGTCTGTAAACTTTTCAAATTTTCGACTTCTTTTCAAGAACCACTTGGCCAATTTTGACCAAACTTGGCATAAAGCAGCATCCTTTGGTAAAGGGGAATTTTAATTGTTAAAATGAAGGGCCAAGTCCCCTCACAAGGGGAGATAATCAAGAAAAGACAAAAAGTGTGGGGTCCCTAAAAAATCTTCTCAAGAACCACTGGGCCAGAAAAGCTGAAACTTATGTGGAAACATCCTGGGGTAGTGCATCTTCGCTAGCCAAGGGTTTCCGATCCGAAATCTACTCTACAACCCTTGGCAGATTTAATCCTATCAAACGGGAACTTTGCTTGCGCCGCCTATCGTCGTAATTGAGTTAAGTCCCTTGAAGCTCTTTAATATTTGTCCAATGAAAATAGCTGTAACATACGGAGATCAATATGACGTTTGAAACAATATGGCGACCTCCATGCAATTTGATGTGGAATATATCCAAACAACTTCATACAGCAGTTGGCACACCTCAAAAGTGGTAGAATATATCGTTCTTCGTGGATTTTTAGTCAAGAGTTTGACATCACTTTCTACTTGTTGCCGTATCAATTATTATCAATGAGCCGTGACATTTAATTGGCTTAACATAGGCGGATCCAGGAATTTGTAAAAGGGGGGGGTTCCAACATTTTGACCTATTAGGTACTGTTTGCAACATCTACCTCTCCCAATTTTCACCCCACTTTGTTTGTGTACATGAAAATGATCTAAAGAAAATGTCTACTTCATGGCTTGAGAATTAAAAAGAACCCCCCCCCCCGTTTTGTGTTTGAACTCAGGGCATAAAGTTTGTACTATATAGCTGCGCTCGCTACAACGGTCACACCGTCAATATATAACTGTACAGTGGCATGCCAAAAGTGAAGATAATTTTATTTTTTCTCTATATATTTCATTGAAAACAACATTTTGTAAAATCATAGGGAAATGGTCAATTTTTGTCCAATTTAATTATCTATTTCAGTACTTAAACCAGAAAATGTGTAGTTATCTTTCTTTAAAAGATCATTACACGTTTAATATGTAGTAAAATATAGTTCATCACTAAAAATCAGTTCTAAAATTCAAGATCAATGTTGGCTATATAATTCATTTTGAGTATATGACTTAAAGGTACTTGGACACAGATTTGAAGTTAATATTTTCTCATTTTTTCTGTATAATATCACGAATTATATATTTTAATAGCATTTCACACAAAAATTAATTAAAAATCTTATTTCATTTAAAAGTTATTAAAACTTTAAATTTTTTGGCGGGTTTGATTGACACATCCTTGCACTTTCACAAATTTTAACTTTATTCTTAATCCTTAGGAAAAGTGGCAATTTTGATGTGTTTTAATGAGAAATATTAAAACTTATCAAGAAAAATAATTTTATTCAGAGTAGAAATGTTAGAAAGCAAAACACCTTCACAAGTATCGTCATTCCGAACTAAGAGATGCATACAGAGTTTAGCAAATCGAGCACACTCGTGTTATGTACAAAGTTTTTGTAAACAGAGCTCGAGTTCTGTTATTGTTTATATTTAAAATTCGCCGGGTGCGTTCAATCGTCACAGTCTGCTTACCACAACTGCACGGACTGACAATATATTGTGTGTTTGTTTTGCTTTCGAACGTGTCTACTCTGAATTTTCTGGATTATAGTATTAATATTTTTCATTTATACAAAACGAGATTGCCACTTTTCCTAAGGATTAAAAAAAAAATTAAATTTGTGAGAGTGCAAGGATATGTCAATCAAACCCGCCGAAAAATTTGAAATTTCAATATCTTTTAAACGAAAGAAGATTTTTAGTTCATTTTTGTGTGAAATGCTATTAAAATATATAAGTCGTAATATTATAGAGAAAATAATAACTTCAAATCTGTGTCCAAGTACCTTTAAAAATTCATGTCACACTTAAATTACAATATTTTTAAATTATCAATGCTTATCAGATAAAAACTATTGTTTTTGGATTATCAAGAAATTTTTGATAAAATCTGTCAAGAAATGTTGTCATACCAGCGATTTTACAAAATATTGTTTTCAATGAAATATATAAAGAAAAAATAAAATTATCTTCACTTTTGGCACACAACTCAGAACTGTATATGTTACCCAATGTTCATCATAGGCGCTTGGTTACAGGATAGTTTATTTTGTGTATTATGTGCTTTTCTAGGCGTGCCTGAATAACCTCATTAAAATAAAAATAAAAATTCGCCGAAATTAGCACGTTTTAAAAATGTCATATTTACTGTTACAGTATATAAAAGGAGTAAAGGAGCGCCACTCGCCATCTTGAAAATTAGGGGGTACCTCGGTTCACACTAAATTTTCAGCAATATCTACATTTTCCTACCGGTATCGGGTGAGATGTAGCTTTAAAAATGATTGAATAACACTTCTCAAACGTCGGCCGATTTGAACTTGCCGTATAAAACATGCAGTAAACACAAAACGTCCTCTATACTATGTACAGACATCGAAAGCGACGTAATTGCCGATGTCTAACGATGAAAAATGTAGAGATGTCCCGGAATTACACGGAAAATCTAGAGAGAACAAGTTTGGCGCGATTTCTGACCTCTCTAGATTTTCCTTGTATTTCCGGGACGCTTCTAATTTTACATAGTCGAAATCGCCACTTCCGTTGCTTTCGATAAACAGGTGCAAAAATCGAGGATGTTTCGGTTCACTGCTTGTTTAAAACGGCATATGTAGGTCAACAGATGAAAGGGAGTTGTCATTCAACCATTTTTGAAGCTAGATCTCACCCGACACCGGTAGGAAAAATGTAGATATTGCTGAAAATTTAGTGTGAACCGAGGTACCCCATAATTTTCAAGATGGCGAGTGGCGCTCCTTTACTCTTTATATATACAGTAAATATGAATTTTTAAAACGTGCTAATTTCGGCGAATTTTTATTTTTATTTTAATGAGGGTATTCAGGCACACCTAGAAAAACACATAATACACAAAATAAACTATCCTGTAATCAAGCGCCTATGATGTTCATGATACATTGTACATAACAACCAGCCTTCCACATGTATTTGTGTTACACGTGAAACGACCTTTTTCAAAATCGTCGTGTATGACTCAGCCTAAGAATCAAACATTTGGCTAGTAGCCTAGTTCAATATAAACAACTCTTAATAAAAAAAAGTAAAAGCTTACCATAATATTTATGAATTATGGACAGTTTAATTTTCATGCCTTACTGGAAGCAGCTTCAGAGTTATTCTAAACAAAACTGTATAGTACAGCGCTGATGTTTCCGGTAAAATCTCGTCAACTTTCAATTTCTTTTCTTTTTTTTTTCTTTCTTTCCTTTTTTTTTTTGATTTATATTTCTAATTTTTTTCAGAGTTATTCTAAACAAAACTGTATACGTACAGCGCTGATGTTTCCGGTAAAATCTCGTCAACTTTCTATTTCTTTTCTTTTTTTTTTCTTTCTTTCCTTTTTTTTTTGATTTATATTTCTAATTTTTTTTTTGGGGGGGTGTACATGTTTTTGGTCCGCGAAAAAGGGGGGGGGGGGTCTGGACCCCCTGGACCCCCCCTCTGGATCCGCCCTTGCTTAAATTGATGCACCTAAAATGCGGAACACGGACTTATGTGGTCCTTTCAATAATTCTTGAAAACATATAACTAAAAGAAAAAAAATTACAAATTAAATAATCCCTTGTTTCTTTTAGCATAGATCACGTCCTAACTTTCATCCCTTGTAAATATTACTCTTATTTTTTCATAAAACACGAACAGACTTTAATCCAGCCGAAAATCGTCGATTAGTAAAAACCTTGCATAGACTCGGACTTCGCAGCCAATCAAATTCGTTTGCGCGAGTTCTAAAATTTTCAGCCAAATCTGCCAAGGGTTGTAGAGTAGATTTCGGAAACCCTTGGCTAGCGAAGTTGGAGGTAGTGTAGATTTTAAATTGTTCAAATCCATACATGTCCAAGACCTAATCTGATGTCGATATCGACGATATCGACAGTGTGGTGTCGATATCGTCGTGATATCGTCAAAAACTTTAATTGATTCATATGCGACGTCGATATCGACGATATCGAAAATTGAATGTCGATATCGACGTCGATATCGACGAAAACTATAATTGACTCTAATGTGATGTCGATATCGACAAAAACTATGATTGACTCTAATGTGATGTCGATATCGACGATATCGAAAATTGAATGTCGATATCGACGTCGATATCGACCTAAATCAAAACATAAGCCTTTTATGTAAGCCGACGCTGTCATAATTATGACTTCGATAGCGACATCGATGACAAAGATTTGATGAATAATAGAATCGTTATTAAATGTTCCAAAAACTGTATGAAATTATCTTAAAATTTATTTGTTTATTAAAAATATTAATCATATATTGATCTATAAATATATAATCTGTTCCTCAAATAATAAGCATGTACAATTAACATATCTTCTAATCATTTGTTTACATGATTTCCTACTTATCTTCTAGTGGCTTTGAAGTTTAATTCTCTTTGTACTCTTTATAATTTTGTCTTCATTGTACATGTTGCACATAATCAAATGAAACAAATTGTAGCTTGCATACGTCATATGTTTCGTTGCATGTTTAAATTTGGAAACAAACTTAAATGTCTGTTCACATGCTTCTGTGTTTAAGTCACAAAATTCTTTAACTTTGTGTGGATTTACATTTTGTTTGCACCATTTGTCAACGTGGTTTTTAAAGTGCATTTTATCCACCACCATTGTAAGATTTGCAATGAACTTTCCTGCCGCTGTTTTTTGTCGACTGTTGACATAGCGCTTTAAATGGCAGGCGTCATCATAGGCAAATAATCGTGGAAAATGCTGCACAGCATGCCAAAGCCAAGTGAGGAATACATATACTTGCGAAAGTGATTCGCAACCAAATAGCTCGGTTATACCCACAACTACCCCACAGTTGTACACCGCACAGCATATTCCGGCGGACCGGTGTTTGTTAGCTGCCTGTTTCCTTTTCTCTGTTTTACACTGCAGTGAATGTTGATTCTCATCTGTATCAGGTTGCGTTTCAATCTAAATGTCAAGAAAAAAATTATTTCCCAACTAGATTCTTTCGTATTCTTGTTTACCGATATTGACATATATATATTTCTTTTAAAGTTCAATTGTATCGTAGTTTGAAAACATTTATTTTGAGAGAAAGATTTGTGGTGGGATGGGTAAAAATGGATTGACAAGAGAAAACAGAGAGATTAAAGGAGAAAGAAAATGGAATAATTCATCTATTTCCTGATTAATACTCTTAAAATACAGTATTATTTCACAATGATAAAAATCAGTGATATTTAAACTTTACCTTATTAACCTTCATAAGAGAATGCTGATGATTTACACAGAAGTAGGAACCTTTGACAGGCGTCTGATTACAACCAACAGTAATGCTTCCAATTTCCTCACAACAAATGTCGCCTTCCATAAAGTCGCAAACTAGTCTGGTGCCTTTCATATGACCATCTATGATAAGTGCTTGACTACAATCTGAAAGAAAAATCATGTATCTTAAATCTATTTAAAAATTATACAATGTTTTTGCTCACGAAACGTCTAAAGGCGAACCATTTGTATTCGAAACCTCACCTTACACAATGTTAATTAAAATAAAAATACAATATTTTGGATATAATAGGGTATATTTAAAAATGTTTCTCACATTTCAATTAATTTACATTCACTTAAATCATAGAATATAAAATTTTTAGGTACTAACTCCATGATAGATGAGCACATTTAGGGTATATATTGCTTGCTGTTACAATGAAATGAGTACATTTATTCAATAATTAAAGATATTCAAATATATTTAAGGTGATAAGAATTAACCTAAATTGTATCGGTCAACGGAGGTAGACTTTAACAGCCCCCAAATCAACAAGATACTCGCGTTCATCGGACTACAAAACAGCATTTAGGTCATTAAACTGATGAGGGCTAGTCTTTGTACAAGTATTCTACTGATTAAGGTTAGTCGTGCACACATTAATAAATTAGGGTTAGTCCTTATACAGTTATTCGACTGATAAGGGTTAGTCTTGCACCCACCTATGAGATCAGGGTTATTCTTCGCACAGTTATTTGACTGATTAGGGTTAGTCTTGCACCCAACTATGATATTAGGGTTAGTCCTCGCACAGTTATTTGACTGATTAGGGTTAGTCTTGCACCCACTTATGAGATAAGGGTTAGTCCTCTTACATTATTCGACTGTTTAGGATTAGAAAATTATATGCGCGGGGACTACAGATACACGTCATAGTCCTGCTAACTATATGAATGATTAGGGTTTATGACCTCTTATTTCAGAAAAAATTAAAAAAAACATTTAATTTTGCTTCTAAAGTTTTCGAAAGATCATTATCCTTTAAATATTTTTTATTTCATAAACATACTCAATTTGCCTTCGGCGACAATAAATTTTAGCGAGTTTTCTTGGGGACCGATGAAGTTGTTCCACAAAAACCATCTTCAAAAAAATTACGTAATATATTCCGAGCTTAAATATTTACTAAATTTACACACCTTTTGACTTGCAGTTGTCACAATGATGACTACCAGACCATTTCTTTGTAAAGTGTTCATGTATCCTTGGCAGAAGCCTTTGTATTTCAGCATCGACTTCAGAACACACCAACGTATCGATGTTTCTCTCCCCCAAACCGATTTTCATTTCTATCAAATGCCATTTAAACCACGCCTCAGACAATCGCCTTCTGTCCATTACTCTAACCTTGCTATATACTGACCAGTCTTCCCCAAAATTTACATCATTGTATGCGTTTGAAATTCCTTCAAATGCTGATCCATTTCTATACCTGTAATAAGATTAATTCATTTTTTAATAAAATATGACGAAATGAAATAGTACATTTAAAAAAATTTAATACACCACTTTACGAAAATTCTACAAACATTTAATAAGGCCACACTAATTTAATTTTTTGCTCGGTGGACCTCGCGCGCTCTCATTCAAAAAAACTAAAGAAATTTAAATTCCCGGCACCAAGAGAATGCTGTGATCCTTCCTGTTTTATTTCCGTTTAAAATTTTCATATTAGTATTTTACGTCTGTTGAATTTAAAAACCAGAAACAATGTAATTGTATGTTCATTTTTTTTCATGTTCTGTAAAATAATGGCTTTAAATAAAGTAATAATATTTTTTATCACTTGCAGGCTTCTCTTAGTCCGACGAACAA